>LPNX011112139.1:175997-239486 GCA_001517045.1 Pseudotsuga menziesii
ATATATATATATAAACCCCTCAATTGTAGATGGTGTGAATCCTATGTATATTTTACCATTTATAATACTTCAATTTATGAAAATTCCTCAACCAAAAAGCATTAATTCTAATTTTAATATCTTTTTTCTTAGAAAAAATTATAATATAATGGTCTCCTTGCAAAATTCAAGAAAGGCTTTCATAAAATGCTTTTCTCATAACAATAGAATGCTTCCATTTGGTTATTAGTAATATTCTATTTTCTTTACTGTTCTATACATCTAATGTTACTTTTCCTAGATTTATGGGTTTATTAATGTGTTTTTTAATTATGTTGGTTATATATTTATTAATGTGTTTTTTAATTATTTTGGATTATATATTCATTAATGTGTAATCCCTTTACCATTTAAAATGTTAACCTATTATTATTTTCTTCAAACTTTTCGAAAGAGACTAAGCAATCTCCTTTTTACTTAAGACTTGACAATAAGCCTCTCTGCTACATCTAGTGTTATTATTACTTTTTCCAAACTTTTCTTAAGCGGCAGGTACTAAGCGACTTTGTTGCTTATTCCACTTGTTGTTTATTGTTTTGAACTTCATCGATTTAAAATATTTTTTATATTATTATTTTAATGTAAACATTAAATTAAAAAAATTAAACTATAATATTTTTAATATTTAATATGATATTATTATTTAAATATTTTTATTATTAAATTTTAATAATAAATATAGAAAGACTTGCTTTTTAAAGTCAAAATGATATAATTTTACTTTTAAAATAATTATTTTTCATCGTAAAAAGAGTTATTAAAAGATAAGATATCTATACCATTGCTCAAACTTCATTGGAAAGATATATAAAACCTTTGAGACCCAAATTTCTTTGTAAATATTTATAGAATATTTTTGGACTCCATTAATAAGTAGTTAAAAGAATTTTTAATGAGATAATTTAAAAAAATCGATTTTAGTAATCTTTAAATGGATTACTATTTTTTGTTTTTTAAGAATAGCTTAGGCTTTAATTGTTGAAGTGAAAGATTCAATTCGTTCTAATCCAATTTTATGGGTAATTGTTTTTAATCCAATTTTATGGGTAGTTAGGATTAGGTTTAATTATCATTTTAAACAATTTTTATGTTAAATTTTGAAAAAATATTAAAATATTAAAATTTAATTAATATATTTTAATAATTTTTACATAAATTTTTACAAGTTTGTTTAAAATTAAATATTTTTACAACATTTAAAAAATTAAAATTAAATATTTTTTACAACATAAATTTTTACAACATGGACAGAGAGTTTTGTTATTCTTATTTTTAAAGAGGATACAAATAACTCCTCTAATTATCGGACAATTATGATTAGCTCTCTCTTAGCCAAGTTATATGATGTTATCTTGGAAAAGAAGATCATCATATGGCTTGAAAGTGAAGGTAAGCGGGTTAAAGGCCAAGCGGGTTTTAGAAGACAACACTCAACAACGGACCACCTCCTTACGCTTAGGATCATTGTGAAGGAATGTCGTAATGATAAATCCAATCTCTTTTGTTGCTTTGTGGACTTTAGAAAGGCTTTCAATACAATGCCTAGAAATAACTCATGGAATAGATTACAAGAGCTAAATGCTCCTTTTGAGTTGAGAGCTGCCGCAATAAGGTTATACGAGAATGTCATTGCCAAGTTTAAGAGCAACGAGAGGTGGTCGAAAGATATTAAGTGTAATATCAGAGTTAAACAAGGTTTCCCCCTCTCCCCTACCCTATTTGGCATTTACATCGATAAGCTAAAAGGTTGTTTAGAGGAAGCAGGCTGTGCTGGCACGATCTTAGCTGGAATAGTCATCATCCTTCTTCTCTATGCTGACAATATTGTTCTTCTGGCAAGGTGTCCATCTGATCTTGATAAGAAACTAAGAATTCTTAAGGATTTTTGCTCTACCATGGGTATGACTGTTAACACTGACAAAAAAAAGTTATGATTATAAAATCCAAGAAGGACACTAACGCTAATTTTGTGTATGACAATAGTAACCCGGAGGAAGTGTCTTCTTACAAATACGTAGGAATTGATATTTGTCACAAGCTCAACTGGAACTATAGCATTGAGAAAATTATTAATGGAGGGTGGAAAGCTTATTTTGGTCTTGAAAATAATTGTAAAGAAACAAACCTTGTGATGTGGGATAAAAAGAAGCTCCTCTTTGAAACTTTAGTCACTCCTGTTATCTTGTATGGGTGTGATGTTTGGGGTTGCAACATTTCTAGAGAATCCTGGAGAAAAATTAAGCAAATCCAAAAGCGTTTTATAACGTATAACCTCAAAATTAAAAGCAATACACCCTACCCCATTCTCCTTATAGAAGTGGGTCTTTCCCCTATTGAGAGCCTAGCTATGACTAGGCTCTTGTTGTACAAGCACAAAATCAATAACATGGGAGACCATAGACTTCCTAAACTAGCTTTAAATTCCAGCCAAAACCACTTAAGGCTCAAGCGAGGTTGGTATAAAGATATCAGGGCCTGGTTAGACCATTGGGAGATCGATGAAAATGTTGCATTACAAAATATTAATAACATTAAAAATATTGTTACTTCTAAGTTTAAAGAGAAAATGTGGTGTGAGAAAGATTTAGAGCCTAAAAGAAAATTAAGATATTATAAGGAGGTCATCAACCCTACTATAGAAGATCAAAAGTATCTCTCTGTTTTAATTAGTTCAAAGATAAAAATTAATATAGCCAAGATAACAATGAACTTTCATGAGCTCCATAGTGAAACAGGTCGTTGGGCAGTTTCTAAAACACCATGGGTGGAAAGGATTTGCCATCTTTGTGAGAATATAAACATTGAGGATGAAAAACACTTCCTCTTAGAGTGCCCTGTGCACACCCACATTAGATCTCAATTTCATAATCTTTGTTGCAATATCGACCTTCCTAGCCTTTTAACATGTCAAAATTATAGTGAGCTCGAGACGCTTCTCTCCAAACTCTTTGAGCATAGGAATACAATTTTAAAACAAACTAAATAATTCGTTTTTTAGGTCTGATATACCAAAATTTTAGTCTCATAAAACTTTACCATCATCATTATTAAATATTTAAAATAATTAATTAAATATATTTATTAATATTTAAAATAATATATTTAATATATTTATAGCTAACTTTTAAGAAAATACTTTGCTTTGGAAGTCACACAAAATTGAATAGATAAAAAGTAATCATATTGATTTTATGGCTGTACTAGTTACTTCCTTTTAAAATTTAAGGAATGTGACTTAATAAGTAAGTACATAAACCTAGATTTTATTGAAGTAATTTAATAAGTAGATACATAAAATAAATTAAGTTTTTATTTAAAATGTAATCATATTGATTTTATGGCTCTACTTACTTCTCTTTTAAGAATTTATTTCATTGAATTCACTTAATAAATAAATATACAAACGCAGATTCTTATTGAATTGCCTTAATGAGTAGATGCATAGAATAAATTGAGTTTTCAGTGTGTTAAGAAAATATTTTATTTAAAAAAATTTAATGATATGTATTGTTTTAAAAGGTGCATTCTAAATATTTTATATTTTCAAAAATTTTAACATATTTTGTGTAGAATTTTAATATATTTTGTGTAGAATTTTATTTTGGTTGAAAATAAAAATAAAAATATTAAAATCATATATATTATTTGTGTAAATTGCATAAAAATTAGGTGTCATTGAGGTATTAGAGGGTGCTCAATCTATTTGTATATCCAAAAACTCAATTTAAACACTTTTAAATTTATATTTTACCAAATTCTTTTTTACTGGATTTGGAAGACCCACCCTAAAGTCCAAAACATAGAATATTACAAGTGTATTGTCTACATTAATTTTATGTGCGTCGTTCCAAATTAAAAAAATGTTTAACTAGAAAAAGGCTTATGATAACACCTAGCTAAGAGATAGACAACAGGTGAGACATAAACAATGAGTGTGCTCACACCTAGTCAAACATATACAAAAGGTGATGAGAAAACAAGTAACGGATAACTTGTTCATAACACTTAACTTGTGATCAAGTTAAATAGTTGTGCTACTTTAAGATTTATAATATTGTTTGGGAAAAAAAAGTTAGGATTAATAATAAGTTAAAATAACATGACTTTCTATTGAAAATTTCTAACTGTTTTAAATAAATTTCTAATTAAATTAACAAATAAGTTTTATAATTTTAAATAAATTTATAATTAAATGTTAAACAAATTATTATTTTTAAATGATTAACTAAATTGAAAATATGTGTTGGTTTGATTGGGACTATTTTTTTTTAGTGTAAAACTGCAAATTTTATTAAACATAGGATTCCAAAATTACATGTCCATGATGCTTCCTGAGTGGCCTTATATAGTAGAACCACCACCCCAACCAGTCAAAATTACAGTCCCGCCTGGTATGATCATAACAAAAAAAGATTACTAACATAGGAGACCATAAAATAGGCCCGTACTCCACTATACTGTAGTTGATAAAAGTTTTAAACAAGACTAATAAACAGACTGGAACAAAAAGACTTGAAATAATATTCAAAGCCTGTAGGTGGCAGAGCCTTTGAAGGAGTCATAACCACTATTTATGGAGGGGAACTTCCTCAAGGATGGGGCAGCCACACTGGAAGTCATCATCGGAAGTAGAAACAAGATTTTTTACTAGAAGGGGAGAAAACTTTCCAATCGGTTCCTCACTGTCGCGAACTCGCTTGTTGAACAGAGGTTCAATTGCTGAGGGGATGGGAAAATGAACACTGGTTGTCGCCTTCTGAAGCAGAGCTGAGCCCCTCTCAATCGGCCACCCATCTGTAGCGCTGCCACTTCCCAATTTCGTGTTGCTTTCTCGTCGACGTCCGCTTGCTAGTCGCTTCCAGGCAAAAGTGGCATCTAGACCATTGAGCCGGTCATCTAGGTTTGTCAACTTAGCTTTGGCCGAGAGCACCATGTTGCGGGAATAGCTCCAATTTCCCAACATGTGACCCTCCATAAGAGTGCCCATCATAATCTTTATTAACCAGTAATGGTTGATTTCCTCGCCACCCCTGTCCGTGGATAGATGCTCATTGACTAGTCGAGCCTCCTAGTCATCGATGGGAACACGAACTAGCATGGAGATATTGACCTCATATCCCTTCTCCACCATCAAAATCAGGCCGTGCTGGGTTTTTCCCTGGTCGTTGCTTCCTCTGCAAGGGGTACCTCTCTACCTCGATATTTCAAAGACCAGAGCTAGATTAGGCAGTGGAGGGGAGAAGAATTCCTATAGGGCCAGATGTGAATTCAGACCTTTGGGCTGCAGAGAGATCCAGTTGAGCAGAGCCAAGGAGGAAAACTAGAGACAAATACCACATACCACGACAAAGAGCCACCGAATGAACCCTCCCATGTCCACACCCCGCAACCTTAACTAGTCCTAATGCAGAATCCCGATGGCCACACATTTCGGATCAACCGACATCAGATCAAAGTTAATGGCGCTAGTATTAGTTCGACATTCTCCCAACACTGGAGGGAGCATCTTCATCCATTTGCATTAAAGTTTTGGAGAGCTGAGGGGACTTCAATGCTCTGGCATGCATGGTGCCATGCAGCCAGCTCCCAACTCAAAGCTTTATGCATTGTTAACAAAACATGGAGGCACCCGCATCTGGGTTGATTAAGACTAATTATTAATAACATGTATTTTTTTAATAAATTATGAATTGTTTTAACAATATTGATTATATACCAGCGTAGATCCAAATCCTAGGCTCTATCAAGAGCCGAGAGGGATCAAATCTCTCTAGGTGCAAACTTCTTCTTAAGTATTACACTCAATGAGCTATCAACTTTGGTGTGTCCTATATATACCATTGATTTGATTCAAACCAAAAGACACATCTTTTTATTTAAGGTCAACATATAATATATTTATTATTAATATTTAATATTATTTATGGCCAACATATAATATTTAATATTATTTTTTATTTTGTTATGAAAGAACATTACGACATCTCCCCATAAATGGTTTTACAACCATATGCAAGGCCCTCCTAAAACCATGGGTTGTTTAAGAGGCCTTGCACATGGTCTTAAAACTATTTGCAAGGCCCTCCTAAACCATGTACGATAAAACCATGGGTTTTTTTTAGGAGGCTTTGCACATGGTTTTAAAACCATGTGCACGGTCCTCCTAAACCATATACAATAAAACCATGGGTTGTTTAAAAGGCCAACACTTTTTTGCAAATAATTCAATTTTTATTTTTTTATTATTTTGTTATGTAGGAACATTATAACATCTCCCCCATATTGTATTTTTTTATGATCCACATTTTTTGGGGGGATAATTAAATTTTTTATTTTTTATTGTTTTGTTAGGTAAGAAGATTACAACATCTCCCCCATATTAGGTTGTTTTTCTGGCCGACATTTATTTTGTTTTATAATTAAAAAATCTATTTTTTTATTAATAAAAATAACTAACGTTACATAACTTTACATAACGTTACTTAATTTTACAAGATCTCCCCCCTTATGTAACGTTACAAGATCTCCCCCATACTGGGCTCTAAAGAGCCTCTTGGCTCAACAATAAGGTCATAATATAAGATGATATAAACCTTACTTATACTTGTAGATAGTAATTTTCATTACAACGATTTATATTTCATATGCCTTTTTGAAAAATGATCATTATCCATGTTAACATCTATCGATTTCATACCCTCCCTAGTGGTACTTTTTAGGATCACGATATTCTGAAGTGAGAGAAAAGATCGGTGAAGTAGTTGGCTGGCGTTGATATTCATGAGGTTCGTAGGGTGGACTGTGTATACAGATAAATTGGTGAAAGTTTATGAGAATACTTCAACTTTCTGTTAGAAACATTCCCACGCATTCTTCTCTGGCGTTGCCTTCACAATCCCCAGATCGATCATCCGCGCATCGCATTCTTCAGATATTCAATCTCCGAAACCACGAGTCTGCATACTGCTCAGCCCAAAAATGGTGGTTGTTTTCGTGCTTCATTGAGTCCCATATTGTACAGGTTTGCTTACTTAATTAGTGAGAGTAAGAGTGCAAAAATGATTTCTGCACTCAATATCGGCTGGAAATACCGTCTGAACTCCTCCTCGTATTCCTTATTTGCGGGGGAGTCTAGTGAGCACAACCAATTAGGCCGCAACGGCAGGATGAGATGGAGGCCCGCGGCGTCGAACGTGGTTGTAATTAATTGCGAGATGAGAAGCGAGTCGGGTGGTGGGGATTGTAAAACCAGGAAGGCCGCCTTGAGTTTAATTGGCGCTTTGAATGTCTTCAGATGGGCGGATGCGATCGCAGAGTGGGCGGACGAAATAAAGGAGAGAGGGATGGAGCAGAGGAGGCAACTGTACAGCCACGACGACTGGTTGAAGCACCGTAGCTCCAAAAGACACATTCGCCACTTGCTCTCCAGTTTCTCTTCCAGAGTCATTTTATCGCTTGTGCCGCCGGTGTGCCTAGTGGGCGTCATATCGGTGGCCATCGCAACCTACAACACCGGTGTCTCTACTGCGTTGCTGCCGTCATTCATGCCGTTGCTACACGCCTCGAGCACGTTGCCTTACGAGCTCACGGCGCCGGCTCTGGCTCTCCTGCTGGTTTTCCGCACGGAAGCCTCCTACGCTCGCTACGACGAGGGCAGAAAGACGTGGACGAAAGTCATCAGCAGCACCAAGGACTTCGCCCGCCACGCCAACTCCTGGATCCACCACTCCAATTCCGACGACCCCGCTCTCAAATCCCTTCTGCTCAATTACATAATGGCCTTCCCCGTGGCTCTCAAGGTAACTCAATTCACACCCTCAAACTTTCCACTGGTATTAATTTATCATGGATAAGGTTATTTTTTTTTTAAAGATGGGCTTGGGAAAGTCTTTATGTATTTCTCCATTTTCTTTAAAATGGTATCCGAGGTAAAACTTCGGCCACGGCCTTAACCACGTGGGGATATCAAGTAAATAATAATTAAATAATTTTTTTTATAATTTATTTTAATGTATTAATTTGATTTTAATGCATTAATTTGTTTAAAATTCTTATTATTTGTGAATAGTTTTAATTATGTGAGACTTTGTGGATTTGTGTTAAATGTGCTTAGAGATAAATTATTTTACACCTCTAGCTAAACCTGTTCAGTATAAATTAAGGAATTGAAGAAATAGATTAAAGAGTGGTTTCCTCATTACACCTACAAAGTATACAATGTTCACGACCTACTTTGTTCCTCTTTGTAAATCGTCTCATTTTAAAACTTTTTGACCTCTCTCTCTCTCTCTCTCTCTCTCTANTGGCCAACAAGTATCTAAAGTCTCTTAAGTATTTAAAATTGCATGCCCCAATTTGATAGACTATGACCCTCCTTCCTGAGTGTAGACCCAAACAATCTCATTGACATCAACACTTAAGAGAATATGTGTCTTTCTAAGCTCAATTAAGAATTGATTCCAACATTGTGCTTGGATATCATCTAATCCAAAATCCCTAGCACTTAGTTAGCCTTGTCTTCAAACAATAATAATTATAGAATTAGCAAACAAGTTTAAAGTACACCTATTGTACTTGTGTAGGTGGAGCTTTAATTCTTCATGTAGTAAAATTTCATTCCCACAACCAATAATTGCATCTACCCCAACTCTGACTAAAACACCTAAACCAACCTTCCAAGCCAAGCATTGCCCAATGATTAGGAAGGCTAAACTCAAAGCTTTCCATGAATTCAATAAGTTAAGTGTTCCCTTCCTTCTCCTATGGATCTAGTCAAGAAAAATATAGGGTGCAATGCATTTTGCAATTAAAATTCTTAGTCATAAACTATCCATAAAAGTTCCATAGAGTTTTAGGAGCAAGAGCTTGATGAATAAAAATATGTTTTTAATGTCCCATCTACCTTGATCCTTTGGAGTTGAAATCACCTTCCATCTTGCTAAATGTGAACCTTTGTATCCACAACTACCTTTTCGAAGATAATTAAACCACACCCTCCTAATCTTATCTCATATACCTTTAGGAATGTGTGCCATCAAGAGCCAACAAACAAGTGTGGCCCTCATAATATATTTGATTAGTGTTAATCTCCCCCCTAGACATCCATTGATTGCACTAAAAGTTGACCCTCTTCCCAATCTTATTCAATGCCTAGGTTCAATTATCTTTCCCATAATTATTAAGCTCAATAGTGTAGCCAATCTGCTTTACATTTTCATTCATATCATGAGTAGGAAATGGAAACGCCATCTCCAAAATGTTCCTTAGTTGAACCTCTACCACCAAAATGTATAAAGCAGATTTAGTGATATCAATCTCCATACAAGTTGCTAGATTGAACAATGACAATAGTATTTCATTATATATTGTCTACCATCCTATTTAGAACAAAGGTAGAAAAATAGGACATTCTCCACATATAACAAATTTGTCGATTGTTCATTTCTACCAATAGATATGCCATTGATTTTCTTATGGAGTCTTCTTTTATGAAGAACAATTCTACTTAAACCATGCACAACTAGAGAAATAGATAAGGAGACAACGAGCACCCTTGTTGAAGATATTTAAAATCTTTAATAACTTAGATCCCAACTCATTAACTAAGACAACAAATGAGGAGGATTTTAAACATCCCATTTATCCACTTAACTATAGGTAGATTGAAACCCACATGAATAAGCAACAAACTTAGGGAAAGCTAGACATTCAATCATAAGCCTTCGATAGGTCAAGCTTGATGACAACAACTGGAAAATGAGAAGTATTAATTTGAAATCTAGTCTTTCTTAGGCTGTGAAAACACTCTCATGTATCAATTTACCTTTAAGAAAGCCAAACCATTATGAATAAATAACATTGGAGATAAGAGGATTGCTTTAGACTACAATCATTTTCAAAATGATTTTGTAGATACAATTACAGAGTGAAATGGCATTCCACTTTGGGAATCAAAGCTAAGAATATAGAGTTGAAATTCCCTGGCATATTCCTAGTCACTATGACCTCAACTGTTTTTAAAAGGTCCTCACTAGGAAAATAAAAAAAATCAATATAAATTTTACAGTCCACCTATCAGGGCCAAGACTCTTATCTTTTGGAAGGAACTAAGAACAACCAACAATTCCTCCCTTTGCACTGGCTTATAAAAAGCATTATTGACGTCTTCATTATCAAATATGGAAAATAAGACACTAATTTCAAGATCTCACCTTGAATATGCATGATAGGGCATCCTTGAATATGGCTGAGAAATGTTACACACCAAATTGAGCCAAAACTTGAAATCTCTTAACCTTAATACCATCCCTATTTAATCCCTATTAATTAACTCCCAAACAGTATTATAATTCTTCCTATATCTAGCAAAATTATGAAAGTACTTTGTATTTTGATCCCCTACTGAAAGCCATAAATCCCATCTCTTGACCCTCCAATCTTTCTCCCTAACCAATGATATTTTATTCCTTCTTCGCTCCAAAGAAATGACCTTATCTTGCAAATCCTAATCAAAATTATTAATGGCATGAATTGAACATGTGGATTCAACTTCACATTCCAACTCCTTTAAGAAGTTCATTTCTCTTTTTGTAACATTCTTTGGCCCATTGAGAAATTTTATCTCTGATAAGCTTGAAAGTGGAGCAAATTGGCCACATGCGTCTTCCCTTGAATTCACTTCAACATGCTTCCAATTTGAACTAATTAATTATTGAAAATACTCCTTAGTACTCCATAAGTGATTATATTTAAAAGGGAATCCTAGTTGTTCACGAACACCACCAAGTTCAAGGAATATAAGGAAGTGTTCAGAGTATCTAATGCTTCCAACCTAAGTCTGATAACACTCCACCTTCTGCAAAAGTGCATTATGTGCAAGAAAATGATCATTCCTTTTAGAAACCCCTCCAATTCCATGTTTGTTATCACTCTAGGTTGACCGAGGTTGTATAGGCTCAATATCAACCCAATCTTTCACTTCAAATCTATCAATAACGTAATAAGATATTCTATCTTCTTGAGTAGAGGAGCCCCAAATTTCATCATAGTTCAATGTCAAATTTAGTTCCCCAAAAACAATAATATTATCCACCCTAAAACTTGTAAAGACAACAAATGATCCCAAAAGGTTTTCTTTCCCTCATAGGGACCATACAAGTTGAGTAAAGTCATTGTTGTTTCCAAACTCTTATTAGGGACAATTGTGCAAAGACTAAAGCACACTAGCCAAACTATCATCAAGGATGTTCACTAAGTGGGTGAGATGAAAATATGATATTTTATAATGTATTCTCAGCGCAACAAGCTACATCTCATCATCATAGCTGAATCATACACCATAGTCCCTCTCTTATTATCCACCAACTACCATCCAACGCTTGCACTCATTGATTACACTGTTTCATAATTGGTTTTCCACACACGATATTTAGTTAAATTCATATTTAATTGAACTTGATTTATTGTATTTTTAATATGGTTGGTTGTTATTATGACCATGGACTCTTTGATGTTGCAATGTTTCATAATGTTGTATTACTTGACTACTTTGATTCATGGTAATTGCTATGATTTGGATCATTTTCATTGAAAGTCAACCACTATGATTGCATTTGATTTTATAGTTATATTACTATGTTCCTATATTTCTTTGTTTATAATTGACACTAGGTAAACTTAATTGATAGGTGTTTACTTGTGAGTTTAATTAGTTGTGGGGAATTAATGGCAGTGCCATATCATACACGGGTCAGACATGGAGCATGATTTAAGAAGTCTTCTATCGGATGAGGATGATTTGGCTCTTGTACTCTATTCCAACCATAAACCTAATTGCATTATCCATCTCCTTTCAGAAACTCTCAAACACCTCAACTTAGATGATGCTAAGAAACGTATTTTGGTGAGTCTTGAATTTTTTTGTTAAGCTTTTGGTGATTGATATGTTCAATAATTTCCATGCAACAATATTTTACTCATATGTATATGGATGACAGGATTCTCATATTTCCCAATTCAACGAGAGTGTTAGCGTGTGCGAGAGACTCATTCGATCACCCATTCCACTTTCATACACGCGGTTGACAGCAAGATTTTTAGTGTTTTGGCATTTGACTCTTCCAATAATTCTTTGGGATGAATGTCACTGGATGGTGATACCTGCTACATTGTTCAGTGCTTCAACGTTGTTTTGCATTGAAGAGGTAATTATGAGCATACTCATGAAATTCAGGTTCTTGATGACTTTCCATTCATTAAACAAAAGATTATGTTGGTATTTGCTTTGCAGGTTGCAGTTCTAATTGAGGAGCCTTTTCCCATCCTTGCACTAGACAAGATGTGTGCATTGGTACATGAGAATATCCAGGAAATGTTAAAGTATCACACTGTTGTTGAAGGCCACCTGCAGATCAAGAGAGCCAAATTATGTGGGCATCCTGTGCCCAATTTAAATGGCAATGGCTCTGCCATGATCACACTTAAAATCCCAAAAGTCAACTAGTTTTTGGGTAAGACAACTAGCTTTCGAACTGGGTACATTGTCTAGGGTTCATTGCTCCTCTATCCATGGACATATTTGACGTATGACCTTTTTTTTCCCGAAATGGCAACACCTATAGAAGTATAATAGGACCTCCTTCTTGTAAGATACCTAATGAGCTAGGGAAAGAGTCCTACATACATATTTGTATATACATTGTAATATTTGAAAACTAAATGATTTCTTCTTCTTCTTTTCCTTTCAGTGAATTTCATATAAACTTCATACTAGCATATATTTTAACAATGAAGAACAACTTCAACAGCTAGCCAAAATTTTAAAAAAATATATTATAAAGATTTAAACCATTCAAAATGCAATCATAAAAAAATTCAAAAGTTACTTAGCCAAAAACTAAGATACACATCAAATTTGCATAGTCCCATGGCATGTGAGGATATTTATCATTTGGATTTGGGCCCATTCATTAAAAATGGTTACAAGTACCTTATTCCCTTATGTTTAGAAAATTGGACGAAGAAAATATGAAATTTGCGTCTAGCCCATTTCAATGTAATAAGAAAATATAAAAACCCATTTCAATGTAATAAGAAAATATGAAAACTAAGGAAGTTTTTTTGGTCCATAATCCATTTTTCAATATTTGTTGGTGCTCGCAAGAAAATCATGAATGAAAAATCGATAATGGGGTGCACAAAAATGCACTCACATGGGAACGCACACACATTCTTAAGGACGAACATGTGTTCCTTTTTATATAGGTTTAATGCTCCATGAACCACCACAAAAGATTGCTAACGAGAATTTAAGTCAGTTAAAATAATATGTGCACACTTAGGAACCCACATGGCATACACAAATTCCTAATAACACATGCCTTCCTAAGTGCACAAACATTTCTTTGTATGTTAATAATAATAAAAAGGGCCACATGTTTTTATTTTAAAGTAATTCAACTCATTATTTTGACAACCGAGGAAGAATATGAGTAGTGATTTGGAGTTGTTTTTGGAATAACTAGTGAACAAGTGATTAATAAGTGCCCACATCTCCTTTGAGGAGTTATTGGTTCTAGGTAAGTTTATTACAATTTTCTATAATTTATATTTCTCAAAATTTTTAATATTTAATAACAAATAAATTATAATATATTGTATTTTATTTAAATGAATCCTTAATCACAAATGATGGAGCTTTCACTTGAAGAAATTTTGAACCCACCATCACTCAATGAAAATAGACTAAACCTGAACCCACAACCCATAGACACAACTAAAATTGATGTGGAGATTCAGTAAAAAAAATCCTAATACAATATATAAGAAACACTAGAAAGCCCTCACGCCTTTCATTGGATACATCATTGGAAACCATTACACTAATGATATAGATTTTATTATATATATAGATCAACAATTGAGATTGTATTGTGGGACTCTTTCCACAATGTTAAAAATTACATTAAAGGAATCTATTATGGCATGATGAAATGCAAGGAAAGGGATAAGGAATATGACATGGTAGGACCATCATATGCCACCTACAATCCAGATGGATATCTATGCCACATCGACACCACATGTGTCATGCCACGTCAATAAAAATTTTTTTTATAAAAAAACAAGTATGGAGCCAAAAATATTGTTTTGTCCATAATAAGAGTAGATTGAATCTGAATTTGATGAAATTTCAGGCATTTATCTACAGTGAGGACTACGAAAATGAAAAGGGGAGAATTGGGATTATTTAACGACAATTTTCCGAAAATGGGGAACTAGTCAGTTTGAAGAATTGTACCCAATATTTTGATAAGGGAATTGTTGGGGCTATTCTTTTAATAACGAAGTATTTGACAAGGATTAAAGATAACCTAGGGAGAGTTTATACAAATTATAAGGGTTGTGAAGTGGAGACATGAAAATAGGTCCACAATCCATTATTTGGGACAAAACTTTGAGATTTTGAAAATCTTGCAAGAGGGAAGAATGATTCATGAATTCAGAACTCATTGTTTTTATGAATTAAACAATTCACCTCCTTATCAATCCAAAACAACTTTGTCCAACTAAATATTTCACATAAATGCTTAGTTTGGGAGATATTATTTTTTGGAAAAGATCCAAAGTCTAGAAAAATGTAAAAAGGACAAAGTAGTCAATTCTAAAAAATTAAAGCAATTCACTAGGGCATCAAATTAGAGATTTGAAAGTTGTTGAGTATAATCCATATCATGAGTATTATCAGTTCCCATTAAAAAAAAATTGGTACTCCTTTCTTATATAGGTGGTTGAAGTCAATCTTTGTGACTAAATGCACCTGCATGAAAAGTGTTGAATTGGAAAAAATTGATAATTGTGAAGGGTTGTAACATTTATTTCTATAACTAAGCATAATTATTTCATTGCAAATATAATCCATAGGAGAACAAATGTGCATGATCAATTTCTAAATAAGTGCTTCAAAAATTCCCAAATTTTGAACCAAAAAAAGCCTATAGCCTTCATTTGACAAAAAATGTCAATATGGGTAGTTTCCAAGATGCATGAAAATTAATTTTATAATTTTATGAGGATGTAATGCAACTAAAAAGTGTACCTACATGAACAATTATGCAGATAAAATACCATATCAAGGAAATTTATAGGTCAACATTCACGATAGTGCAATTAGAAAGGCTCTGGTCTTTGTTGGGCTAATAAAATTATCACCATGCATAATGCACAAGATACTAATGAAGTTAAAATAAATGCCATGGGAGAAAATATATATGCTGAAAACGCAAAGACAAAGTCTAATGGCTGTAGAAATTAAATAAATACCCTAGATACTGTAGAGACCAAGATAATTCTAAGAGTGGAGTGCAAAGAAGATAATGAAAGGCTCATTAGAGACAAAGGAGAATTGAATTAGTTGAATGTAGCCATGTTTCAAATATTTATAAATATACAGAGGAAGATGCACCATGGGAAGAACTCGAACAATGATGATAAGAGTGGGAATCAATTAAGGAGACATTCTCACAAGATGTCCCATATCTCAAGAAGAGTTTCTAGAGATAGGACATATACACCAGAATTATCTGCTAGTGAGTCATATTCCTCTAAGGACTCTGATATCAGGCTCTTCATATAACAGGAGTAAAAGAAAGAGGCATTTCAAAGCCTAGAAATCACATGCAGAATTTCATAAGGCCAAAAGCACATACCTTTGAAGGTGAAGTGAAATATGGACAAGAAGCTAAGGGTTGGATTTTGGGGACATAGAAGTATTTCCAAGTCCAAAACTACTCTAGAAACATGAACACATGAGTGACCATATTTAATTTAAATGGAAGAGAATAAATATGGTAGGATGGTCTTAGAGAAGTCAAGATAATCAATGAAATAATATTGTTTGGAAGTAGCTCAATAAGTACTTGAAGAAAAAGTACCTCTCTGATAGGTACTATGCTGATAAAATCAAATAATTCATGAGTAAAAAAGTTGGGGAAAATGACCATGGATGAATATGCAAATAAATTACTTGAGTTTCTTAGTTATGTTAAGTATATCAAAGATGATAAGGTAAAAACTTAGCATTTTATAAGCGAATTACCTCAGTTGTACAAGTTCTAAATTGAGTTTGATGAACGCCAAACTCTAGTTGAGGTTATAAGGAACGCTAAGTATTATTATGATAAAAAAAATATAAAATTCCATAATACATGGAAGGACAAGAAGAAGGAGAAATTTTACCAAAAGAGGAAAGGATTCAAGACTCCTAATTTTAGAAATCAACAAAGGCAACCATCACATAGTGAGGATAAACCAACCGAGTTTCTAGAAGATGAGCCAAGGGACCCCCCTCGGTGTTGGGGATGTGGAGAGGGCCACTTGCAAAAAAATAGTCCACATAGGAATGAAAGTTATAAGCGTGTTCACAACATTCAATAGGCTAAAATTGTTGGGGATGTAGCAAGGAATTCCCCTATATCTTATGCTTCCCTACCAAGCAGACCATTAATAATTTGTGGTTGAGGTTGAAGGTGAGATTGATAAGAAATCCATTTCTATTTAAATTGACCCTGGATCTAATCAGATTTATGATACTCATGAAATTGTTGAGATTAATGCTTTTGAAGAAAGAAATCATAATAAATCATGGACCATGGTTGGTCCAACTAACCATTGGAACCAAGAGAAAAGTCAGTGAAGTGGTGGAAAAATGTCCATTAGAGATGGATGGACTCTTCACATGGGAAGATTTGAATATTTTTCTAGTTGATTCTTATAGTGTACTCACTGGAATCGATTAGTTGGAAGCACATACAGTTAAACTTGATATATAAAATAAGACTTTTGAATGCATGGATGAAGATGGAAACAAAAGGATAGTAAAGGGAACTCCAAAGATGGTTTCTATGATCCATATTCAATCTTGGAGCTAAAGAAGTGTTTTAGAAAAGATTGTAAATTATAAGTAGCCCATGTATTATACAGAGAAAATAAATAAGTTCCAAACTTGGAGAACTAACAAGTCTTCCAAGAATTCATTGATGTGTTCCTTGATGAAGTGATAGGACTTCCTCCAAAAAAGGATATTGATTTCACTATTGATCTTGTGCCAGGAGCTACACTAGTGTCCAAGACACCTTAGAATTGCTAGAGCTAAAAATGTAATTGTAAAAATTATTGGAGAAGAAATATATTCAACCAAGTGTGACTCCATGGGGAGCACTAGTGTTATTTGTGAAAAATAAAGATGGAACCCTTTGGTTGGGAATTGATTACACACATCTAAATAAGGTTACAATGAAAAACAAGTATCCTCTACCTTGAATTGATGATCTACTTGACCAAATGAGAGAGACAAAGAATTTTCAAATATTGTTTTGAGGTATGGTCACCATCAAATTAGAATCAAGGAAGAAAAAATCCACAAACCAATCTTTAGAGTGAGGTATGGTCATTATGAGTTTGTAGCTATACCATTTGGCCTCACTAATGTGTTAGCTTCATTCATGTGTCTCATGAATAGTGTTTCCAACAATAACTTGTATAAGATTGTGTTAGTTTTTATAAATGATATTCATATTTATTCTAAGAATCAAGAGGAGCATGAAGAGCATTTGAGAATGGTTTTTCAAGATTTATGAGAGCCTAAGTTGTATGAAAAACTAAGTAAATGTGATCTTTACCAAAGTAAAATTCATTATTTGGGTTAAATTATTTCAGAGGAAGGAATATCTATGGATCTAGAAAAGATTGAGTCCATTATTAGTTGTCCAACTCCAAAGAATGTGACATATCTGAGATCATTTTTGGGTCTTGTTGGTTGTTATAGGAGGTTCATTGAAGGATTCTCCAAGGTTGCACATCCCATTACTTCTTTGCAAAAGAAGGGGATAAAATTTGAATGACACAAGAATATGAGGAAATATTCTAGTTGTTGAAGAAGCTTCTTACTAGTGCTCCAATTTTGAAAATTGTAGACCCAAAAAAGTATTTTTTGGTGTGTACTGGTGCATGTAAACAAAGAATTTGATGAGTTATTCTGCAAGACACTCATGTGGTGTGTTACAAGTAAAAAAAGATGAAATAACATGAAAATAATTATGTTACCCATGATTTAGATCTTGATGGCATAATGCATACTTTGAAAACGTGGATGCACAATTTGATGGGAAGAAAAATTGAGCTCAGATTTGACCACTGTGGTCCAAAATATTTGTTTGAGCAACCAACATTAAATACAAGACAACCTAGATGGCTGGAATTTTTATGTGAATTTTGTTTTGAAATAAAACAGATAAAGGCAAAGAAAATAAAGTGGTAAATGCACTTAATAGAAAACTGCATGTAATGCACATGGCAACCATTAGGATTTTCCAAATTGATTTAAGACAAAATATTGTTGATTCTCTTGTGAATATGGACACTATGTTTAAGTGAAGGATAAATTACATCAATAGAATTTGGAGAGGAGGTATCAAGGTTATAATCTGGATGATGATGGAATTCTTAGCTATAACAATATAATTTATATTCATATTTCTTCAATTTGAGAAGAATTATTATAGATGAAATCCATAAAATGCCATATTTTGGCCATCCAAGATACTAGAAAATAATTACTACATCAAGGAAGAAATATTTTTGGTTAGGAATAAAGGAACGTGTTGCTAAGTATATTTATATATGTATCAGAATGCCCATAAGTGAGGGTTGAACATCAACACATGGTAGACTTTTACACATTTTTCCAATTTTAGAATGGAAATGGGAAGCGATGGTTGTGGTGGATACATCACCTAAGGAAACACAATTTAATCCAGTTAAATATACCCATAAGGATTAGGAGATAGCAACTATATTTATGAAATAAATATTCAAATTGAATGATTTACCCAAATCAATTGTATATGACCAAGATACAAAGTTTACATATAAATTTTGGAAAAGTATTTTTGCATATTTCAGTACACGGGTGAATTTTAGCACTATATGTCATCCATAAATAGATGGACAAACAAGAAGTGTATATCAAGTGATTGAAGACTTCTTTTACATGTATGCGAGAAAAAGCCATATAAGTAGGAGGATTATCCACACTTAATAGAGTTTCCATATAACAATGGGCATCAAGCATCATTGAAAATGAGTCCATTTGAAGTTTTATATCACATAAGATGTAGGACTCTAGTAAGTTGGGATAATCCAATGAAATTAGTTGTGCTTGGGATATAAATTCTCAAGGAAGTTGAATTAGAGGTTGAAAATATTAGGACAAATTGAATGCAACCTAAGATAGATATAAAATCTATGAATAAAAGAATAGTGTGCATAAGAAATTTAATGCTGGCAATCATGCTAACCTCTGAGTGAGGAAAAGGAAGAGTTCATTGAAGCTTGGAATTTGTGCCAAGCAATCATTGATATATTGTGGGTCATTTGAAGTGCTTGAGAGGATAAGGCCAATTGCATATATATTTGCATCGCTTGCTAACACTAAAGTTCATAATGTTTTCATTTCTTTTTTACTTATGAAATATGTACATGATCCTAACAATGTGATTGAATGGGTTGTGATTAAGGTAGAACCAAAGGGATATTTCCAATAAGATCCACTACACATCCTCAACAAAAAAGTAGCATTGATCCAATACCAAGACATCAGATAGGTAAAGGTGTAGTGGAAGAACTTTGGTCCCAATGAGTCTAAATGGGAGCTATAGGATGCCATGAGAGATGCATGTCCAATTTTGTCTTGATTTTGAGGAAACAACGAGGACGGTGCTATTCCAAGGGGAAGGGGACTGCAATACCCCCACTTTTGACCCTTGGAATATATTAAATCACATTATGAAAATTGATGTAAATATGATAGTATGGATTACTAGTGTGGAGCTCAAGGCCAAGGCCTAACTAGTGAATGGATAGGCATGTATAATGTAAATATTTTTACATGGGACATGTGGCTAACTTTTCAGGACAACTCAAAAGATATGTCGAAAAATAATAAAATGGTCCAAGATAGTTGTTTAAAGAGCACTAAAGGGGCTATGATTCACCTAGATGGGAAGATGAAAAGGTTTCTATGGGAGAGTTCCAACCTTAGAACTCACATATTTTTCCATGTGCCTTAAATGAATCATTTATGCCTTTTTGAATTATTAAATCCAATCATTGAGTGCACGTGTGAGGTTCTTGGGAGTTTTTTCTCATGTAGTTATGGAACTATGGGATGAATATACTTTTATGACAATTGTAAGAGTCCTTTATTATATGGTGATGATTAATGTCAATTTAATTTTCATTAATACTCTCATATTTATTGAATTCTCCCCTTATTTCCATTAATACATTAGAGTAAAGAGGATGGTTGTAGGTGAGGATGAAGGTTTGGAAAGATATGAACCTTCACATATTGTTTATTTGTTTGTTGATAGATGCTTGAGAAGCCATGAATTGATTTTATAGGAGGTTCTCTAAAATCATACAATAGGTTGGACTCTCTCTACACACACTAAAGATACTTCTAAGGGTTGGGTACTCTAAGGAACTATGAGTAGAGAAAGAGTTGGCGTCCTTGTGTTGTGTGGAGTGATGGAAGATATTTCCATGGATGGGATGGCTGAATGAGAAGCTTGTAGTGCTCAATGGTGAGAATATTAGATAAGGATGAGAGGAAATAAGTTGGGATGAGAGAGAGTGAACCCTTTAAGTGTTTCCTTAACCTTGGTGTGGTCTCATAGCCTAGATTGGGGGTGGTATCTATTGTTGATACCTATGGTTGGGTGGAATTTTTTTCTTACATGGCAAGTTGCTTGGATCTTCTTGAATTAAAAGATAAGTATTATTTGTTGTGTATGAATGTGCAATAATTATATTTATTTCATGTTATGAATATGCTTATTTATTCATGATGTGTGTGAATATAGTTTTAATTCCACTGTCTTTTTACTCATTCACATACACACACATTTCTTAGTTTATGTTTCCCATTGGAGGCTTATATTAGTTATGCATTCAAATAATATCCCCATGGGGATTTTTTTTGAAACATGGACTTCATAAGTATCCTCCCCTATAGTTAGAATGAAGGATGGGTACATTATATGACCCCTTTTGGTCATAACATAGTAGAATTCATACTACTATGTAGCTTTCATGTTTTATTCTCCATTGCCAATAACCATATTGAGAAAATAACTAGAAATTAGCAGTGTGATGAGGAAATTGCATACATTAGAGTGAAGAGGATGCTTGTAGGTGAGGATATAGGTTGGGAAAGACATGAACCTTTATATATTGTTTATTTGTTTCTTGATAGATGCTTGAGAAGCCATGAATTGATTTTATACGAGGTTCTCTAAAAGCATGCAATAGGTTGGAATACTTCTACACACACTAAAGAGAACTGTAAGGGTTGGATACTCTAAGCAACTATTGAGTAGATAAAGAGTTGGCATTCCTTGTGTTGTGTGGAGTGATGGAATAGAGTTCCATGGATGGGATGGATGAATGAGAAGCTTGTAGTGCTCAGTAGTGAGAATACTAGATAAGGATGAGAGAAAATGAGTTGGGATGGGAGAGAGTGAACCCTTTAGGTGTTTCCTTAACCCTGGTGATATCATAGCCTAGATTGGGGGTGGTATATATCGTTGACACCTTTGGTTGGGTGGAAAATTTCTCTTACATGGAAATTTGCTTGGATATTCTTGAATTAAAAGATAAGTATTATTTGTTGTGTATGGATGTGAAATAGTTATATTTACTCCATGTTATGAATATGCTTGTTTATGTATGTTCTGTGTGTGAATATAGTTTTAATTCCACTGTCTTTTTACTCATTCACCTGAACATAGATTTCATAGTTTATGTTTCCCATCGGAGACTTATATTAGTTAGGAATTCAAATATGAATCCATGGGGAAAATTCTTGAAAAATAGACTTCATAAGTATCCTCTCCTATAGTCAGAATGAAGGATGGGAACATTACATGCCCCCCTTTGGTCATAACATAGTACCATCCTTATAAAATATTTTCCCTCAAAGATTTGCAATTAAGGGATTTACAAGTGATGAAACCAAGTAATATGGTTTTTTAATATTCATGATTTCTTGTTTCCATTAATGATTATCCATCCATCAAAATTCAATTATTTCCAATCTTAATGCTTGATATTTTTTTCCTAATACTTTATTTCATTTGATTCGATGTGTTGTTGTTGTAAATTCTTCAATTTGTTGTAGTTGTTGATATCTAGTAAAATATTGTTTAATAATTGTTTTGTGATACTATGTTTCATAAATATTGTTGATTATTCCATCCTCTTCCTTGGTAGTGTTGATGCAAATCTTCTTGTCTTTCTTGGAAAGTTTTTTGGTAATGAGGAATGTCAATATGGTTTTAAGATTTAATAGTTTTCATTGATTTTTCATGTCCATGTCCATGTCATCCATCTTGTTTTTAGAAACAATGACATCCTCTATTATTTTTTGTTTTCCCTTCACTACCACCTTCTTTTGCGATAATTTCATCATACTTGACTTTGTTATTTTCAAAATGGTTCTCAACTTCTTCAAGTATTTTTTGGTGTCATTCTTGAATATTGTCTTTCTTCTCCCTTTCAAGTTGCAGTGTGATTCCATGTTGTTGGCACAATAGATCCCATTTTATAAGGTAAAATGGGATCCCCATCTTCTCATCGTTGAGGTAATATTCATGGTTATTGTCTTACTTATGGGGTATCATTCATAGTTGCCTTCATATTTTTCATTTTCATGTTTGATCTTAATAAAAAGTTTCTTCAAAGCCTTGTTTTTCTTTTGGTTTTGTGAATTGCTGAAAATCTACTTTTTCATTCAAATGTTTTGTTTCTGCAATCTGCAATGGGAATACTGAAAGTCCTTTTTTTGGAGGTTTTGAAAATGGTTTTTTCGTAACCCACAATCTGCAATGCAGATTACGGATGTTGAATTTTATTGTATTTGTCATTTTTACTTTTCCGTAACCCGTGACCCATAATACGAATTGCGGATGTTGAAAAACCTTTTTCACAATAAAATTTTGATTTATCGGTCCCACAATCCCGCAACCCGCAATGCAGATTGCGAAAATCGGAAACCCAAAATAAAATAAAATCGTAAAATCACACTTCCGTGATTCCACAACCCGCAATGTAGATTACAGATTACATAAGCAATAAAATAATTTTTAGTTAGAAAATATCACCCTGCAATTCTACAACCCACAATGCGTATTGCGAATTGTGGAAATTAATTTTTTTTTTATCAAAGTTCCTTCTCCACAATTTTCCTTCCCGTGTTAATCTCAATCGTTTATATGTTTGAAAACTATGATCTTAATTCATTGCATCATTGGATTCAGTCATTTAATTATTTCGATTTTTCACTGTTTTTCTATCATTTTCAATTTACGAATTTCACCTCGGCGAAATATTTTACTGTGAATTTTCACTAGGTCAATAGATCTTTTTGCTCTCAAACAAATTGCTGGTAAGTTCTTCGAATTTATTTCCCTCCATCGTACTGTTTCAGTAAATTTTGTTTGGGTAAAAATTGATTCTTTTTCTGCATTTTATCATAATTTACCTCATACCTTGTCAACCATGTTGAGGAACACCAGATGCAAAACCTCTCTTAACGAGCAAAAGAAAAAAAACCCTAACTCTGGAATCTTCTTAGACACCAGTGGACGTGTATCTAATACCTACCATTTAGACTGGTCTAGGATTTATTCCATCTTTGATAACGATGATTTTTTTTCCATTCAGCATCACTAGTTCGCATACATAAACATTAGTAAGTTCCAACTCCATTTTGTAGTGGCCAGAATGACATTTATTCCCTACATAGACCCCTTGAAGTGGGTAATCAACCATGTGAACCCTCAAGACTGCTAGTTTAATGACTAGGCGTAGACCCAATTGGCCTCTTTTCGCTTATAGGTGTTTTCAAGAGCTTATTCCCTTAACCCACCTCAACAATTGCTCAATAAAAAATTCCTTGAAACTTGTTGGCCTATTTCTCCTTCTTGTCTAGACTCGTGGTTCAACAACAACATAATACCAACAAGACACCAAAAGATATCAGCTTGACAAAGCAAGCCCAGTCGGCAACGCCCGCGAGGCAGGCATAGTCTCACCTGAGATATCTTAATGTGTAACTGCCAGAACCATGTTTCCATAGTTGGCGAGGGATTATAGTCCCTTGGTGTGTAGCCAAGGTGCTCGACAAAGGTGACATGATGGAGTCTACTACTACACGACAACAACGCAACGAGGTGTCGCAACCTCTGCGCAACACAACCTTGTCCTTACTCTCAACAACTGGTGCAACTTGTGCGACGCAGTTGATTCCTTACACTTGATAGACAACGCTAGAATTATAGTTTAACTTAGCAATTTGACCATGAACTCATACATAACAGTCTAGTAATTCTTTAGACATTCATTCATTCACTGATTAATAAGATGGCGACATACATTTAACAGTAACTCATCAATATACAGTAAGAAACTACTTGACATTCAAATACACATTCATTAGTCATCAATCATTCAACACAAGAAATAATGCGGAAACCCATATGGGAAAAACCACCACGGTGCTCTTCATCTAGCATGAGAAATTTGTATAGAACCTTATAGTCTGCGACCTGCATATTGTTCTCTAAGATATCTCTAAGTAAATCAATCTCTTTCTGTCTCATGCTCTCTGGTTTTATTCTCTATATACTCCTACTGATCTGCACAAGGCTTGGATCGACTCTTCTACTTTACTAGAAGTCTGTTCACACAGCTGGAAGATCCATGACTCAACATCCTTTTACTTCTCCTAGACTCTTCCTTGAATCTTCTTCTTCTACTGTCTAACTTCCTAACAGTCTAAACCAAAACAAACTGAACGACTACCGAATCCTTATATAGAGTGGGTTCCTTTTATTTATAATATCTACAAGACCACGCAGGGTTGACTGAGTACAACTCAGTTATTACAGACTCAACAACTACAAAATATCTTTGTTACATAAATGTCGTCCCATACCTCACCGCGAGAATCCTGCAATGTATTAACCACGGCTTTAACAAGTCGCAGAAACGTCTTTCAGCTCATCTGTACTGGTCATAAATAGCTGCAAAATTGTCCTTCATCTTCTGCTAGTTCGTTCTTCTATAGTCTTCCTTGAATTCCTCCTGTCCAACTTTAACTTCTCCACCCGCCTCTTCTACCAATTCCAAAGGTTCCTTCCTCGTCGCAGCATCCTCCTAGAAACTTCTTTCCATCCTTATCCTACCTTTCCCTCGTCGCGCGCATGTTTTGCCTTCTTGCGTTGTTTCCTTCATTTTCTTCTTGACCTGTTTTTACCCTGTCGTGCACGTACTTTTCCTCCTTTGCTTGTGCGGCTGATTCATCCTTGTATATTTTTACTTATTTTCCTATCTCTTTCACTGGCCCATCAAAACTTCTATGACTCACTACAATTTTAAGGAAATAATAAATTCCTGGATGGACAACCTTGCTGAATTCCTACTTAAACCTAATAAACTTGATCCAATCTCTTATTTTAGGGAACCTTTCTCCCTATTAGCAGCAATGTTATGCAGGTTGTATGGGTTGTCGAATTGCACAGTGTTCAAAGCATAATGGGTGCCTATCGTGCATTATATTCTGACAACAGGGGAGTCATTCAATTGGGATAAAATTCTATCGGTTGTTTTGAAAGAGGCCATTGAAAAGTACCAGAAAAATCTAGCATCGAGAAAACCCACCTTCTATCTATCGGCCTATGTATTGGACGTGTTTTGTACGAAATATCCTTTCCCATCCATGGGATGGAATTGGATGAGGTTGGACCTCTTGTCCATATTTATTTTTCAACACTGTGGGAGGACAATTTTGTCCCTCATATATATGATATATGTGACCATTTCATAGGGTCTATTTATCAGAAAGTATTCAAAGGGGATGCTCCTATGTTCTCAGACATATCCATGGCACTGATCTCCACCATGGGGGATTGGTATGTTGGTGAATACTTTGTATACATAAGAATATGGGGTAGAAATATTGTCCATATGCTACCCAGTATAGTTCCATAGAATGGTTTTGGAGGAGATTTATTTCCAGACAGTTATTGATGGGGTGTTTCTTAAACTTACTGGAGCTAAGAGGAAAGGGTGGCCCAAATTCCCCCTCAGTCTTGGATCTTTATTGATACAAAATTACACCCATGCAGGAATTCTTGGTAAGAATATCACTACATTAAAGCTTGGGGAAGCCTCCAAAAGAATGCATGATCCAAAATCATTCTTGGCCAATCACTTTATCTAAGAACATATGAAGACTGCATACTCTCATCAAAAGGACCCTGATGATTCAATCTACAAAGGGGCCAACAATTTCTTAGAAGTTGTAAGAAGAATCACTTCACCTGATGAAAAGTGCTTCATTTTTCAATACCAACAGGAGCTGAAAACTAAGGTGCTCCACTACAGAGAACTTGAGTTGTTAGTTCAAGAGAAGGCACAAAAGCAGTTGGTTGAAAATGATGCACATAAGTCACAGGCCAACAATTCTTCGATGACAACTGAGAAATCAAAGGATGACCGTGGAAAATATGTGATTGAATAACCTCCACAACCTCAACCTTCGTCCACTCTTCAAGTGTTATACCCAAATCCTGTCACCAACATGTGATGAGATCCTTAACACCTATGTTTGCCCTAAATCCAAAACTTGGAGTGGAAACATGCTCTGGATGTCAATTCTACATAAAAAACCCTAGCACCGATTTTTCCTTGTAGCTGATGAGCGGTACCTTGTTCAGCACCGCCTGAGTCTTGTTATAGAGAAGTGGTGCAACCGTGTATGTGCTTTGTTCTTGAAGCAGTTCTTACCTACACCATTCTATCATAAGGGTGTATAAGTGGTACCCTTGGTAAAAGGTGAAAAAAGAAGCTTCACGAAGCTTCTAGATCAAAAGCTTCATTGATAGCCTTATCCCTACTCACCTGGGTTGGTTGAGCTTGAGATCCCTCTTTGTAGGATCTCTTAGCCACCTCACCCACCGATATCTCAACCATACCTATCCATTTGAGTCTTATAAATACAAGCTCATATCCATGGTTGAGGGGGAGAACTGAATGGTAATGTTATGTTGTTGAATTGACTACCTAGCCCAATCCATTTGAGAGCACAAGAGAGCAAGTTGGATCTATCGGGGATGAGGTGTTTGTCTTATGGAGGAGTTTGTCAACACTAAGGAAATGGTTGTAAGATTCTTCATTGATTTCTTAATGCAAAGCTGATTTCTGTCCCACATATTTGTTGTATTGATCTCGCATGTATATGTTACTGGATTCCTTAGTCACTAGTATGAATGTGTAAATAATGTTCTGGTAGCTTTGATGTTCTTGTTTGTTTGACATGTTCTACGGGTACACAGGTTCGTCATCAAAGTATTATTCCAAGTGTTTAGAGCATTCAGGGAAGGTTTTCACCCTTTTTCGTTCACTTATTTGTTCTGGATCTGAACTATTCAGACTAGAGGAACAACTTCTGTCCGCAGAAGGTGCAATATTCCTGACAACAAATCTGGCAACTCCACTAGGGAGTAGATCCATCTTGTTCTTCCTCAATTTCTGAAATACTCTTGTCCGAATCCAAGCTCCATCCTCCTATCTTTGCAGTCAGATCTACATCTGATCTACTGAAATTTTTGGTTTGAAATCTTCAGATCTGAGCCACCTTAACTTTCTGTGCTCTATATTGTGGTTGATCCATCAATTTTTATGATATTTTTGGCATTTCTAACTTGATTTTTCGCTCTCCTACTGTTCTGGATGATTACAGAAAACCGCACATGTGCCTTTGGCAAGAAGCGGTGCCACTGCCTAAGTCCAGTTAGTAGTATGCGGTGCCACCACCTGAGTCCAGTGAGAAAGAAGTAGTTTTTCCTCAAAACCGCCTGTCGGCACCTTCATTGGCGCAGTTCTAGGTAGGCCCTGTTCCAGACTTTGTATTTTTCTTTGCTTGAAACCTCTTGCTCCTTTCTGTGGGTATTATTCGTTGGAATACTTGAGTATGTTTTGGTTTGTTTTGGACTTGGAATGTGTGAGTGATCCATGTTGTTTTGAGTCTTTCTTTACTTGGGGTGATTCTTGTTTCCTTTTGGATGCTGATTTTTTTTTAGTGCTTGGTAGGAAAGATTGGTTCTTTGTTTCCTGGTCTATTTCAAAGAGAAGTTTTAGTTTTCTCTCTCCTTTTCTTTATACACAAGCGTTGTTGGATGATTTTCTTCTTGTTTTGTGCATGATTGTTTGAAATTCTAGATCTTACTTTCATTAAGAAGAAATATTTGTTTTCAGCTTTGCGTGCATTAGAGTTATTTTTGTTTGGAAACGTTAGTGAAATCATCTTTCCATTAAGTTTTTATGCATCTTCTTCAAGCATGAAAAGATAGGAAACATTTTTGGTTTATTTATGTTTGATGTTCTCTAGATCTCTTTTTTATTTGCTTTGAAGATTGTTTGGGGTGCATTGATATTTCACTTTTTGTTTGAAAAGGTAGAATTGCATTTGCATTTGGGTGTGCATTTTTGGGAAGAAAAGTAAATCTCTCTCCCTCTCTTAGGTAGAATTTCATTGAAGAGGAAAACTTGCATTATCATATAGATCAGTGTGCATCTTCTTTAATTTCAAGTTTTCACTCCATGGTTCCACCTAAACGCACAAGATAAAATTAATGGTAGTACTAGGTTAAAAAATTTAGCAATTTGAGTGATAAGTTAGTGACATGTTCGGGCATCGTAAAACGTAGGAGTTGTCATTACTTGAGTTTGCACTACAACCCGGGGCTCGCGCGGTTCTTCCATGTATCGTCGGTATATCGAACAACCTTTCACGTACCCTTGAGGTATATAGAAAGGTACTTCACGTACTTGATTGTATATTGGAAGGCCCCTTGTGAACAGTTGTGCATTAGACAACACTACTACCGATTTGAGCTCCCACGTACCTAGCGTATATCGAGAGACCCTTTTAGGAATCCTCAAACCATCTAAGTTATCCTTTTGCCCTGTCCTATGAGGTTCCTGACTCTTATCCACTCCTTTCACATGTTTTCTTGTTGCTTTTAGTTTGAGTAGTACTTGCTTGTGCGTGGTAGTTAGGGGGTTTTTAGAGATTTTAGGGATGGCATCCCCATCTGGAACTACCAATCAAGAAATCCCTTTCCAAGGTGTACCTTTTGTATTCCCTCCAAGTGAAGGTATTGGTCCTCCCTTTATTGCCACTCTAAATATTCCTGGGTTAACTATAGGATTACCAGTCTGGATTTTTAATCTGGTAATTCCTATTACACCTAATGTCTCAAATGTCACCTCTCCTATGGGAGAGGATCGACCTCAACCTAATCCATCTCCTTATTCATCGGTTGTGGCTTCATCTCTTTCTTCTTCTTTTCTTGACCAAAGCTCTATGGTTAGTAGTCATGGTGATAAAAAGAAGAAAGGGAAGGGTAAAAAGAAGAAGGATAAGAAAGAGAAAAAGCAGCAACCATCTGCTCTTGATGGTGCTCGTTCTAAGAGAACACTCGAAAAACCCAAGTTCCCTTGTAAGCTTTGCAAGGGGGACTAGCTTCTTAAGGAGTGTCTCGGTCTCTCCCGTGTACAAGAAGAGTGGTCTAAAAGGTCCAAATCGTCTGTGTCATCAACCTCTGATCATCATGTTGACGATACTCCCTCAACCAATGACCCATTTCTTTAGAGTCGAAAGGGTAAAGTTAGAAATCCTTTCTTTCTTTGTAAGGACATGCACTATACTTACCTTTGTACTTTGATGGATGAAGCTTCTAAATTGTTGGAAGATTTTACTATTCCTCGCCAACGAATTCCAACATGTTATCATAAGTTGTCTCTTGAACCCCCATTGGTTGATAAAGTGGTCGATCCAAATCCATCCTCGATCGATCCCACTCTTCCGTTGAAGAGTGAGGTTGAAGTGGTCGACCCAGTTCTAACCTCGGTCGATCCCACTCTTCCTTTGGAGAGTGAAGTTAAAGTGGTCTAGTCAATGTCATCTCCACCCGATCCCACTCTTTCGTCAGAGAGTGTTAAGACTGAAGTAGTCTCTTTGACCAAATGTTCGTCTTTTTCTTCTCTTCCAGTAGAGAATGAATTGAAACATGCTGAAGTTTTTTTGCTTCATTCTGATTGTTCTTGACAAGAGGAAATTTTGTCTCTTTCGACAGAACCCTCTCTAAGTACTGAGGTTATTTCCTTTGACTGGAGTAACCTAACAGAGTCTCATCTTCATTCAAGTGCTCCTTTCCAGATAGTCATGAATGTTACTTCTAGGCGGATACTTATTACTATTATTGACGAAGGGGCTTCTGTTAGTATTCTATCCTTAATTGTTTGGAAGGCTTTAGGTTCTCCTCAGCTTGTGCCAGCCACCGATCAGATACCGGCTTTTAATTGAATACCTAATGCACCTTTAGGGACCCTTCCTTATTTGCCTATTACATTAGGAGGGAAAATTGTCTGTATTGATGTTATGGTGGTCCAAGGTCCTTTAGATTTTAATCTACTCCTTGGACTTGATTATGTTTATGCCATGAAGGCTGTTGTATCCACACTCTTTAGAGTTATGCATTTTCCCCATGATGGGAAGATTGTGACCATTGATCAGCTTTATTTTGTTACACTTGAACATCGCATCACTCCTAGTATTCAGACTGCCCTGAATGTGCCGCATGTTCTTTGGTTCCTTCCCCTTCTTCTAGCTAGCTTCTTCCCATCATAGGTAAAATGGGGGGCATGGCTCTAGTCTATGGAAATCATAATGGAGCTAAGCTGCTAACTTTTATGTAATGGGGGCAACCTACTAACCTCTGGATATCATGTTGGGTAGGAGCAAGTTTGAGCAAAGTTCCCATTCTACGTCAAGCTCGTTAAAAAATGAAACAGATGCCTATGAGCAAAGTTCCCATTCTATGTCAAGCTCATTAAAAAATGAAATGGATCTCCGCAAGCATAGTTTACCTTTTGGTTTCAAGCTTGCATAAAAATGAAACCATTCTTGAGCGTAGTTCATTTTCTATTTATCAATCTCCTCAAGCATAGTTTACCTTTTGGTTTCAAGCTTGCATAAAAATGAAACCATTCCTAAGCGTAGTTCATTTTATATTTCAAGCTCATTAAAACATGAAGTAGGTTTCCTTAAGCATAGTTTACCTTTTGGTTTCAAGCTTGCATAAAAATGAAACCATGTTCCAAGCATAGTTACCTTCTATTTCAAGCTTGTGTAAAAATAAAACAGATCCCCTTCCCTTGAGTCGAGTCTTCCCTTTAGTGTTAGAACTTGAACCTTCTTTTCACCTGCCTAATTCTCATTCTTCCTACCCCCCTGGTGAACATTTTCACATTAGTAACCAGGTTTTTAGGTTGGGTATGGAAGAAGAATCATCAGACAAAACGAAGCTTGGGGGGCATGTCGAGCCCCTAGCATGATTGCTAGGGGTAAGCTTCGCTAGCAATCATGCTGGGGGCAAGCTTCTCTAGCAATCATGCTGGGGGCAAGTTTCTCTAGCAATCATGTTGGGGGCAAGCTTCCAACCTATGTATATCATGTTAATGGGATTTTTCAAGCATAGTTTACCCATTGGTTTCGAGCTTGCGTAAAAATGAAACCAATCTTTGAGCATTCTTTCAACTGATCTTTGAGCTCGTTAAAAACAGTAAGATGGTGTTGAGCTTACTTTTCATTTTTCGTGCTTTGGTTAAAACATGAAAAGTGGTTTGAGCTTAGTTTATTACTTTTTCATGCTCTATATTCAAACATGAAAAAGTCTAATGGAGTCTCCTTTAAACTCTTTTCGGACTCCCTAAATATGAAAAGATTCTCGAGTACGTGTCTTCTTCATACTCGTAAAATTATTTGAAGATTCTTCTCTCCGACAATAGGTTATCTCTTTTTCGATTCGGATAGACTATTTACAAAAAAGGAACACTCTAGCCAATCATGACTGGAAGAGTTCTCTAAGGTATTATTTTATACTTTTTTGGGCCTTAGGGACTAAATCATATGAAAAAGGACCCCTTTGGAGTTTTCTTTAGTTTATTCAGACTTTATAAACATGAACTACAATGAGTTTTTCTTTCATTGGACTCGTTAAATTAAACATTGAAAGACCCTTTTTTGGGAACGAACCCCTCCTTTCTCAGGTTCGTAAAACATATGAGTTTGGACTCATCGCTTGATGAGCTAAACGAGTGTTTGTTACCCTCTTTGAACTCGTAAAACTGAAAAGATGCACTCATCAATCATGATGGGGGAATTAAGGGAAGGGAATCATTTTGCGATAATGGTAGTTGTTTGTCACCTTTAAACATGGCACTTATCTGCATTTCATTCAGTCAATTGGGTATTCAACTGGCTTGCAAGTCAATCCAATTTCATGAGTCATGTCACTTTTTTGAGTCTTTTCAAAAGAATGCATTGTCTTCTGTCATATCATGTATCTGTCTGGTCTAGTCAATACTGCCAAGTTTATAATTCGTGTCGTCTGATGTTCAAAGGGAAGTTCAAAATTTTACCTCTGCATTCAAAACAACCTTTGTGTTAGTACTTTTGAGGCAGTCTTATGGTTACCTCATTCACATCATTCCAGAACTTTGTTCTGAGTTTCATGCCATCGATGTGGGATTCATCATGGCCCTCCTTCGACGGGACTATTCCTGTTGACATCATCTCATCATCTGGGAAATAGTATTAGAAACAAATTTAGTACCTTGAGATTTGTATGCCTCAATGACAGATTCTCTCTCTCTCGACATAGGTTCACATCATTGACCTTTGATCGATAGAATCGACTGGGTGTTCGACATCAAGAATCTATTCACACTCAGTAGATTGTACTAGAGTACCTTGGAAATCATTGACATTAATGGTGACCTCCCTCGCACTTGTTAACGGTTCACATCATTGGCCGGTAATCAAGTGGTTTCTACCATGTTCGACTTCAGAACATTATAATCACATGGATAGAATCATACTTTGTGGAAGATGAGACGAATACCCTGGGTATTTGTTTAGCACTCATTGTTTTCCCTAGGTTTAGATGGAGTTTTGTATGTCAAGCATGGATCCACATTTGTATGGTCGTGGCTATGCTCAAATTTGTGTTTATATGACATAGATCTACGTTTTATATCTAGTAGCTATGTCCAAGTTTGAGTCCTCTATCACATGGATCTACACCGTATTCTAGTAGCCATGGTTGTTTATTCCCCTCATGGATCTGCCTTGTATTGGTTTGCGGCCATGATTTGGTTACATTTGCCTATGATAAAAAATATTGATGTGTTGTAGATGCCTACTCGATGAAACTCTCCGATCAAGATGACTCTTACCTAGAAGTGACAACTTGTTCTCTCAAAGCTCTTGCTTATCGTATCCCTCTAAGCCTCATGCATTGGGGGGGATTTTGTTATACCCAAATCCTGTCACCAACATGTGATGAGATCCTTAACACCTATGTTTTCCATAAATCCCAAACTTGGAGTGGAAACATGCTCTGGATGTCAATTCTACATAAAAAACCCTAACACCGCTTTTTCCCTTTAGCTGATGAGTGGTACCTTGTTCAGCACTGCCTGAGTCTTGTTATAGAGAAGCGATGCCACCACGTATGTGCTTTGTTCTTGAAGTGGTTCTTACCTACACCACTCTGTCATAAGGGTGTATAAGTGGTACCCTTGGTAAAAGGTGAAAAAAGAAGCTTCACAAAGCTTCTAGATCAAAAGCTTCATGGATAGCCTTATCCCTTCTCACCTGGGTTGGTTGAGCTCAAGATACCTCTTTGTAGGATCTCTTAGCCACCTCACCCACCAATATATCAACCATACATATCCATTTGAGTCTTATAAATACAAGCTCATATCCATGGTTGAGGGGGAGAACAGAATGGTAATGTTATGCTGTTGAATTGACTACCTAGCCCAATCCATTTGAGAGCACAAGAGAGCAAGTTGGAGCTATCGGGGATGAGGTGTTTGTCTTATGGAGGAGTTTGTCAACACTAAGGAAATGGTTGTAAGCTTCTTCATTGATTTCTTAATGCAAATCTGATTTCTGTCCCACATATCTGTTGTACTGATCTCGCATGTATATGTTACTGGATTCCTTAGTCACTAGTATGAATGTGTAAATAATGTTTTGGTAGCTTTGATGTTCTTGTTTGTTTGACATGTTCCGCGGGTACACAGGTTCATCATCAAATCATTATTCCAGGTGTTTACAACATTCATGGAAGGTTTTCACCCTTTGTCGTTCACTTATTTGTTCTAGATCTGAACCATTCAGACCAGAGGAACGACTTCTGTCTGCAGAAGGTGCAATATTCCTGACAACATCAAGCTCTAAAAAGGTCAGTTCAAATAAAGAAGATATTAAAAATAATGAGTTTGGAAGTGTAGGCATAGTCAGTAGCTTATGTACCTCAACCAAAGAGGCAAAGGATTGAACAACCACCACCACAGATCAATCCACCACCACATGCTGACCCACCAGCATCAAAGGTTGACTTTTATGAAATTGAAAGTGGTATTGAAGAAGAAACACTCCCCACTAGTTTCTCATGCCTAATCATTGTTCCCACCATTTTTCCATCCATTGTCTCAGTGACCCAAGCATCTGATGATCCTCTTGAAGGTTTGAATGATGATTATTCTTTCTTAGATTTTCATATTTCCAAAGTCATTACTCCTAGTAATGGGACATCTTTGGTATATTTTCCCATCCCAGTTACTATTCCTTTTCCCACTTTGCATATTTTTTCAGCAACATTTGAACTACCTTTTTTCCCTATCCAGGTAACATCATCACAATCCCCTTCATTATCTTCACAACCTGGTGATACTTCCATCCCTACCACCTTTAATGAACCCATTGCTTATGTTATTGATTTCATTCCTTCACACTTAACTTCTCTTTCCCATACATCATCCATTACAATTTCTCAAGTTAGAATACCCATTCCTACCCCTACCACTTCTCAACTTGCACCTTTTGTAGCAGTGCCTAATTTGTCAACCTCAGCGGTTGATGAGGTAGCAGATTTTAGTGAGGATGCAGTTGTATCACTAGGATATTATTTCTGGAGTAGGAATGAGAAATTTGTTGTTGGATTTTTTCTATCACAATGTCCCTTTTCTCAGGGATCCCAACCCAGGTTCAGTCCCTTCTACTTAGCACAACAAAGCCCAAGATATTGTCCCGATAGAGAAGAGCTCATCCGGTAGCACCTACAATGCAGATTCCATCTCATCCGAGATATCTCTCTTGATGGGTAACTTCCAGAACCATGTTTCTGCAGTTGGGTGAGAGGGTGTTTAGTACCTTGTCTCTGCACCAAGGCTTCCAACGAAGTTCGAGGGTGGATTACTTGTGTTCATTGTGCTTCAAAAATTAAGTTGCTATCTAACCTCTCTTTATGCAACTTTAGTAAATAAACAATAGACATGCAACATATTCATATCCAACAATACAATGCGACTATCATACATCTATTCATTTGTAAGCAAACCTACAGTCATTCATTCAATACAACAATTACACATAGATCTACACTACTTTCAACATTCACACATATAGACATAATATATTGTGGAAACCCATCCAGGAAAAAAACACAAGTTGCTCTTCATCTGGCATGAGTAAACAGATGCACATTTCTTCTGCACACTAAGCTCCAGACTCTGCTCAAGATCTTCTTCTCTAACTTTACAGACTCTTCCTCCTTCTCATGCTCTATGGTCTTCTCTCTTTTCTCTTTCTACTCTAATTCTACTAGTGATCCGTGCACATCCTGGATTGACTCAACATTTCCTACTCATCTATGCACTCAATTGCAGATCCTTTTCTCTAATGCACTCAGTGATACTGAGCCATTAACCAAGAACTTGCGCTTTCAACCAACGAGAGTCTACAACAACTTACTATTGGGAGAATGTCTGACTAAATTATAGCTCTATATTCTACCCGAGAATCTTACCCACATATAACTTGGGTTACTTTTTTTATAGCCCTATTAAAAACTCGATACAGATCCCATATGTACTTGATACACACTCAATACCGACTTGATACAGACGCTATATAGACTCATTACATACTCCTCTTTTATCGCTATCTCAATTGACTTACTATATCCAACCAACATGCTATCTTTCCTATTCTAGAAACACTTAACGGGAGGCACTATCGACCTGACTTACAAATATTCCCTCATGCGTGTTGTTTCCACCGGCTCTAGCCAAGCTCATACCCATGATTGTTAAGTCCTGTCACTTTCTCAGCATTATGCCTTACTGTTGTTTTCCATCATTTATGGTACTTGCACACCTTCTTCTGCTGATAATATATCCTACCATCTCGTGTTTCACTCTATCCTTCTGTCACAACTTACTTATCTGGTGTAGATTCTCCTTTCGACACCTCCTCCTCTTCTTCTTCTTCTCTTTTACTTCCTCCATCGCAACATCCTTCCTATTCTCCTTTATGGCGCTTTATCGGTCGTAGCTCCTTCCTCTTCTCCTTTAGCTCTTTTCCATACTTAGGAAGATTTTTTCATGAATTCTTCCCTACTTCCCCAAGGCCTAGCAGGACCCCAACACTCATCTGTGCCTCGTCTCGAGTCACTTGAAGTTGTTGGTCCATGCACTGAATTGCACTGATTTTGTTATGAAAATCTTCTATGATTTTCACCACTTTCTATGCTTCTGTGCACACTTCTTCCTTTGTCTTCTACATTTTCTTCACCAGGTCGAAACTGACATGTTTCGACATGAATTTTTCTACAGATGCCACTATACCGCTCACCTTCTGATGTACAGGTTGAATGATGCCTATAATTATCTTTGCTTTGTCTTGCAACTCTTCTACTTTTTCCTCACATTCCTGCTATTGTGTGTTCATCACAATCATCTGTTTCTGTAATTTTCTCATCTTCGTCGCCTTAGCCAATTTCTATGCTAAGGGAAGCTGCTTCATATCATTTCTTATCTGCATGATGTTTGCTTCAAATGTAGTCAGCTCATTTGAAATATTCTATGATTGCTCGTCCTCCATTAGTGCTTCCCAAGTCTGAGAGACTTGGTCGACAACCTTAGCACATGTTTTTTCGGCTTCTTCTATTCTCTTCAAATCCCGAGTTGTTACATCTCTTCTGCTTTCCATCACTTTTAAAGGTGTGTTGAGTCTCATTTGCTCTTCTAGATTTGTAAATTTCCACCTAAGGTCAACCTTTATCTCAGCTAATTATGCTACTTTGGCATCTGGTGCCATTTCCTTTATTATTCCTTCTTCTGCAAAGTTCTTACTAGAGAGGGATATGGCTTTGCTGATTTTCTAAGACTTTTCTTCCCATTCCATTTTCTTCTGTTTAGTTTCTTGAATTTCAAGCTTCATTTTATTGATATCTTTATGTGCATCCTTCACTTTTGTTTCTAGGTTACACTCACGTAGTTTTATTTATACATTGATGACACTCTATACTGGATATACCTCATTTATATGCATAGATGATAAATCTATGACAATCTTGCCATTATCTTTAAAAACATCATTAAACTCCAGAGTCCCTAAATCAACAATGGCTTTAGATACTTCTACCGTTATTGGTGGGATTGGAACAGGTGGCGCAATTTTCTCCATTCTTGATGTTTCTGATGGGTCTTGTGACTCAGTTGTTGCACTTGGATAGTCGACAACAATTTTAACATCTTTGACTACTTTACACAAAAATTTAAGGAGATTAGTAACTGTACCTGGAAGTTCTTCTTGTTGTTCTTCTATGGTCTTGAAGCTAGTCTGCGCTCCTTTAGTTATTGCCTCAGTCATAAGTTGTACATCATCACTGTCCAAGCTAATGGTATTTGTGTTTCTATCATCCTTCATCTTCTTTTTCTTTCTTCTCGGTTGTACTTGTTCTTCTTGAGGTCCCCCCCCCCCGACTCCTCATTTTTTTATTATGGGTCTGTTGGTATTGAGGGGGAATGAATTTTTGCAGAGTCTAAATCCTTCGACTGGTCTTCTTCTTCATTTTTCTCATCCAAGTTATCCTCTTGTACTTGATCTTCCTCTTATCGAAGTTTCTCTTATGGTATTGGAATACACCATTCCTTCTATGATTCATTAATAATTTATTCAATTTCCTCCTTTGTCATTATAAATTTGGTTGGTAACCTTTGGCGTTGCAGTGATGTAAATATGGTGCAGGCCAATCTAATATTTAACAATGGGGTGAAATCGTTGAATAGTGGAATCATCTAGCCTACACATGTTCTTCACATGGTGTCGTATAGCCTCCCCATGCATAAGGAATTCAACATTGTTCTGTTTTTGTCGGTCCTTTAGGTGCTTCTGAAACCAAAGGTTATGATATCTTGCTCCTTTACAGGTCACTGGCAAGTCGAGCCCTTGATAGTCTTGTGGACTAGACCATGCTATAAATGAAATTAAAAGTAACAACCATGAATAATGAAATGGCCTACCCTTTTCTTGTGCATTAATGGCGTCTTGTACAAGCTCGTCCAACAAGAATTGACACCAATTGATTTAAACTCCTACGGCACAAAGTTTTGCAAGCAAAATCGCTCCTGCAGTACACTGGTCTGGGTGCATTTTGCAAAGTAACTTGGAGGCCAATACTTTGGCAGCAAAGCAAACAATGGGGTTGTTAATGGAGTGAATTAGAAATCCCCTTTTGATTCTTACTACATCGTATTTTTTCTTCATCCGCGTAGCTATTGCTGCCTCTTGATCCTTTTTGAGAAGTGGCGTTGGGTTAACTCCGGTGAATGGTAGGCCTGTGATGGTGGAAATCAGTTGAATATCTACAAGTAAAGGTTTTCCTAGCCATAGAACCCCTCCATGAAAAATAGGAGTAACTACTTGAAACAGGTGTTTATTGGTGCACTTCACCGAAAATGTGGGATATATAACAACAATAATATTCTAGACTGCTCCAATCCCTTGGCCCGTTCTTTTGCAAAAAATCGTTTAGGCACCTCAGGTGTATCTTGCACAATGTCCATATAGTGTTGGTGGTCCAGGTTTGTTTGTGGCTTTGTATCATGATCAACATAAGATGGATTCTTCACATTGAGCAGAATGTCTTTCAATACCTTCACGTATTTGGGTATTAGTGGCACTATTAGTGGGGTCCTTTCTCTTTTTGGAACTATAACCTTCTGTGCATCCTTGCATATGGGAGAGACATAAGGTGGCATCATATTCCTTGTTTCAAAATCCTCCTGTGCTAGCGGGGTTGGTGGTCAAGGTGTTGATTCTTTTCCCTTTCTCTTTCTATTACTAGTGCGCTTTCCCTGTTTGGTCCTAGATGGACCTGGCCTTTATTTTCTGGATGGTTTGCCAGCGTTTGACTCTATTGGTGTATCAACCTATGCATTAGTTGGTGCCATCTTTAGTGGAATGTAACTAGAAGTGTATTCCATAATAGGGGCAAGTGATACAAGCTTAGATTCAACTGTGCTTGTGTCGAGATGGAGATGACCGTAGTACAACAACACCAGTTCAGTGCTCAGGTTTGCAGGTAGTAGTAGCATTCTTTTTCTCTTGCATACAGGATGAATGGATTCTTGGTGACGAAGTTTGATAAAATACATTAACTTACCCTAGTTGTTCTTCATATATGCAAACAATTAATCAGGAAGAAATCTGTCCTTTACGACACATGGGCATATTGCAGGGTCATCAATTGAATCTTTTTGCATAATTCCACTACTTGTATGTCACTTCCATTTAGTTATTGTTATAAATCCGGATGGTACCGAGAAGATCGTTATCATCCCTGCTTTTTTTACTTTATCAGGTCGTATCAACCAGTGTAAGGTTTATCTTCACATGTACCAATTCCTTCTACTATGCACATACCTTATGAATCAGGTATATTTATCTCAAGTGGGTCATGATCATCCAGTTCTCCCATGATATTATAAAACTCCATCCAGTTGTGTACTACCATGTTGCATTGATGGAAATTCATGACTGAGACCGATATTTCTTCAAATATATTTTCCTTTATTATCTATAACGCAACATGGACTATTAGGTGTTCACTTGTGAACTCAAATGTTTGGGTGAAGCTTACCTCTAAGCTTTCCCATTCGACAGTTCCTTGTCGCAGCTCTACTAATGTGTACCAATGTATTGGTACCATTTCCAAAGTGTGGATGAATCGATGAACCCATTCTTGTCACATATATTCTTTCCAGTTCCTGCTATAGTGCTCAATACGTTCCACAGGATCTGTCAGTCCTATATAATTATGATCAGGGCAAATGATCTCTTCCCCAAATATTATCTCCATTAATATTCTACACTATGGCCATTCAGAGATAGACTGTTTGTGTGTACCCCACCATCTGGTGGGCGTAGCTTTCAGCACATAGTCCAAAGTGGAAAATCGCTGTGATTCTATGACTTTTTCTTCAAATTATACCAGAAAAGATGCAAGGTTAGGTAATCCTTAAAATGTAGGAAGTGCGCTTACTTCGGCTCCTACCCTTCTGAAAAATCTTGTGATTCTTGCACATATTTGCATGGAGACTCCATGTAGCCTATTCTTCCAGTTTTCCAAGGCATCGCCTGAGCCGGACGTGCATGAACTTACACTGCGCCCAGTTTTCCATCAGCTGTTAGATTTATATAATGTACTTTTGAATACATGATGTTATAAAACTGATCTAGATAATTTTCTTGCCCTTCACTATGTACAGGATCAACATATCTTTGTCCTTCGAGTGGATCAATTGGTGTAACGACTCTTATTTCAGAATCTTCAAATGATAAGATTATTTTCTTGAATTTTATAATGGTTTGGTTGTCTATTTCCCAATCAATTCCTAGTAGTGTAGGATATGTATTTGTGTCATCGTAAATGTCAATAACTTCGAAGTCGACATATTTTCTTAAGACTTGACTTCTACAAGAACTTGAGTTAGTCTACCAATTATTAGAACCTTTGACTGGTTCACAAACCTTAGTTGAATATGATACCAGTCCAGTAGAGGAATATTCATGCTCTCCCATGTTTGTCTTGTCAATATGTTGAAATCCGAGCCCAAATATAATATTATATAATCCATATCATAATATCCTATCTGCGTAGTCATTCATAGTTCTCGACCTATCTTCAGTTTTTTCCATATGTGATTAACTCTTTTTTCAGGTTGTAGGACATCTAGGGTTTCTTGTATTAGTGTTGTCAGTTCTGTGACAACAACTTTATCATTGATTAGTGCTAAATAAGTTTTGAAAAAATCTTTAAGCTTACTAACCATTTTCATTGGTGGCTTCCTGATTAGCTATTCAAATCATTTGTGCCTGGTCTTGACTTGTCCAAATTTCAACGGTTGATTAGCATCAACAAAAATTTGGGCGCACCTCCAAGAAGACTTCTTTATCCTATTGGACATCTAGTGGAGCTTTCTTTTGTGCTATGGGTCTCACCTGCGATTTTCCTTGCTGTGTATTTTGGTTTGCTCCTGTCGCAACACCTCCTCTTGTAACTACAACAATGTGAGGTTCTCTTGGTTCGACATAAATCATCTGAGTATTCTGATTGGGATTCAAATTCTGATTTTGCACTGGGTTGGGATTTATGACAGTTCTAGCCTACCATTTCGTAATGAGTTGTAGACACTGTCCAACAGTTTGATCAAATGCTTTGCAATATGTACAATTTTTTGTAGGATTTTGAAAATATCAGGAAAAATGTCCCGGACTTCCACAATTATAACATATGACTTGGCCTCTTCCTCAACCAAATCCTACTCCTTGTTGTTGTCCTCGACCTCTAAAGTTTCCAGCCCCCTTTTGTGGAGGGTATTGTTGTTGTTGAGGATACTGATTCTAATGGTATTGTGACTGAGGGTATTGCATTTGTTGATATTACACAGGATGATACCAAGGCTATGCTCATTCAGCTTGCAACTTCTCATCATTTTTCATTAAGTAGGTATCCATTATCTTTTCTTGCAGTAGCTGAAATGCTCTGTGGTCTTTTTCATCATGACCCACTAATCTACAAAATTTATAATACATACTAGTTGGTGTGCTTACAATATTTTGTAAGTACATACATTCTTTAGACTTATGGCCTCTAGTATGGAATATTCTACACCAAGGCATTCCTAGGGTGTTTAAAGGATTTGACGCTCCTACTGTGACATAGTTCATGAGTGCCGGGAAATTGTATTTATGGTGTCTATTTGTTCTGCAACTTGCACACCATATTTCTTCTTAAAATTTCTTTAATCTCTTAATGTCTTGTAGCTGCACCGTAAGGTTGGCTAGCTGTGACTAAATTTGCATCATTCTCGAGCCAATATATCCAACCAGCAAGGCTTCTAGTTTCATTGTTATTTCCAAAGCCTCTATCTACGAAACAATCTTCTGTTGCATCAAGGGGGTTCAGATATGTGGTAAAAAGGAGGCAATAAACCATTCCTTGTATTGTACATTCATCATTTGGAAGCTCACTTTGGCCATCAATGTCTTAAATCTTTAGTCAAAGTCCCAAACAAATTCTGTGGGTAACTTCTTAATCTCTTTGATTTTGGTGATGCACTATGATTCAGAATTTAGATTTCGGAACTCATCTATCAAACCCACTCATATATTGTTGAGTGTTTTTGGGACAATTCCTACTGGTACTATGGAAAATTTCATATACTAGTCAAGTGCACGACCTTATAGATTCGTGATCATCTGTGCTTTCGTAATATTCTCATTCTGGATCTATTGTATAGTCCAGAAAACTTCGTAGAGGAACAAATGTTGTTCCAGGTATTCCAACCCATTTCCATTGAATATTGGTAAATTAATGTCATCTCCAGCCATTATATTTGCTGTAGGTACAATCAGAACAAAATTTTGGCTAGTTGGACTTCCTTGTCCATTATTTACAGTGTTAGTATTACTCATATTTACATAATTTCTTGGATATAGGTCTCTCGATCGTACCTTTGGAAAAGTATGCAGTGTTGTAGGCAAGTTGTAACCATGTTCTCGTTCTAGAGCTTCAGTTGACTCTTATGAATCTTTGTCTCCTTTAGATATCGGCTGATATTCCTCTTCTTCGTCACAAGACCCTTTGTCCAAGTATGACGCAAGTTCATAGCCTTCTTCTTCTCAATTTGTGCTGCAACTCCCTCTTCCTAACATATTTTTTCTTTGCTTGTCGTACCTGAAACTTATTCTACTTCTTAAAAATACCGACTATAATTCAATTCCACTATCTCCTGGGAACATCTCACTTTAGGTTTCTACTGAGACATAGGAACTCTATTTCTATACAGTCTTGTTACATTCACATAATTCCTTTTTCACATACAAGCATTTTCATCCACATCTTTAAAGATAACAGGTATCTACTGCATGGGCCTTGAAAAATTTCCACTATGCCTCACTGTATGAGGCTATAGTGTCAATAGAAAACTCAGTGATGTATCCTTCTAAGATACTATCTACCCAAAAATCCACAGTCCTTGACAGAGGGTTGTCTACTCTTTTCAGTCGCTCAATCAACTGAGGGTTCCACTCTCGGCTCTCCTCCTTGGAAATTTGTTTGTGGGTTTTCCAACTTAGATAACCATTCATGCAACACAATGGAAAATAAAAAAAAAGAAAATATTGTGAATGTCTAAATAAATGTACCAGCCCAACCACTCTGTTAGGTTCCACCGATATCCTTCACTTTCTTTTCGTGCAAACTCTAACTCTTTGGATTTCGCCCAATATTGGATCTATGGTTTTGTAGGTTGCCACAACATATCCATCAGCACAACGATTCAGGGTCCCGGTAATAGAACCATTTATTGGATTTTTTCTATCACTCTGTCCCTTTTCCCATGGATCCGGACCCAGGTTCGATCCCTTCTGCTTAGCATAACAAATCCCGAGATATCAGCCTGACTGAGCAGAGCTCAACCGATAGCACCTATGATGCATATGCCATCTCACCCGAGATATCTTAGTACCTTGTCTCTACATCAAGGCTTCCAATGAATTTTGGGGGTGGATTACTTGTGTTTATTGTGCTTCAACATCTAAGCTGCGACCCAACCTCTCTTTATGTAACTTTAGTAAATAAACAAAAGACATGTAACATAATGATATCCAGTAATATAATGCGACCATCATACATCTATCCATTTGTAAGAAAACCTATAGTCATTCATTCAATACAACAATTACACATAGATCTACGCTACTTTCAACATGCACACATATACATAGAATATAATGAGGAAACCCATCCAGGAGAAAACCACAAGGTGTTCTTCATCTGGCATGCGGAAATAGATGCACCTTTCATCTGCGCACTGAGCTGCAGACTCTGCTCAAGCTATTATTCTCTAACTTTATAGACTCTTTCTATTTCTCATGCTCTCTGGTCTTCTCTCTTTTCTCTTTCTACTCTACTACTTCTACTAGTGGTCCACACACAACCTGGATCAACTCAACCTTTCCTACTCATCTACGCACTCAGCCGCATATCCTTTTCTCTGATGCACTCAACGATACAGAGCCATTAACCAAGAACTCACGCTTTCAGCCAATGAGAGTCTACAACAACTTACTGTCGGGAGAATTTCTAATTGAAGTCTAGCTCCATTGGCTAACTGAGAATCTACCCGAGAATCTAACCCACATACAACTTGGGTTCCTTCATTTATAGCCCTATTATAGTCTCAATACATATCCTATACGTACTTGATACAGAATCAATATTGACTTGATACAGACTCAATACTGACTTGATACAAACTCTATGGAAACTCATTACAGACTCATCTTCTATTGTTATCTCAGGTGACTTACAATATCCAGCTAACAAGCTGTCTTTCCTATTCTAGCAACACCTAACAGGAGGCACTATTAACTTGACTTACAAAGATTCCTTCATGCGTGCCATTTCTGCTGGATCCAGCCTAGCTCGTACCCAGGGTCATTAAGGCCTGTCACTTTCTCACTTTCTCAACATTATGCCTTACTGTCATTTTCCAGCCATTATGCTACTTGCATGCCTTATTATGTTGATAATTTTCCTTACCATCTCATGTCGCACCCCACCCTTCTTTTGTGGCTTACTTATATGGCATAGATTCTCCTTTCGGTGCCTCCTCCTCCTCCTCTTCTTCTGTCACGTACCCATTTACGCACTTTGTAACGGACCCATTTACAATAAAAGTTGAGAGTAATAAAAATAATAATATAACATCCCTTCCTTTAATCACATAAAAATCCATTTCATAAAAAGAAATATTTATTTAGACATTATCCATCACATACAAGGACTTAACCTTCACTTTCATAAAGAAAATATAACATCCAATATTCACCGGAAATTACATCCAAAATAATCCAAAAAGAAAATCCCTTATAAAATATCTATCCTACCAAATGGTATACTTTGTTTCCCATGTAATACCATTATTCTATATATATTGGATATATATAAAAAACAAACAAACAGACTTATATATTGAAATTCAGTTTACAAACAATACAATTAATATTGTATATATTCAATTCATTCATAAACTCGATTTATAATTATATCAATGTACATAAAATGAGTTTCAAACAATACAATGAAATCATAATACTCAATATATGAAAGTTAAAACATGTAAATTTGAGTTACAAAAAAAAAAAAATAATAAATTACTACATGGTTCGACCGATTGAAAATATGATCAATCATCCTTGTGGTATTTATCTAAGCCAATTATGCCCATGGCATGGTTGGAGCCTAAGGAGGGTTTTATGTTTTAAAACTAACCGAGTTGTTATTAATTATCGAACAAGTAAAATGTCGATACCATTTTTCAGTATGTACATTATATAAACTGTCAACAAATACCGGCCGATACCATTATTCAACATATATATTTTATATACTATCAAATAGTACACACCGATACCATTATTTACCATATGATTTGGATATATCAATGCAAGTCTAAACCGACGTGTATTCAAATCAGTTTTCAAACAAAAATCAGTTTCCAAACAACAAAATTTTAAACCGACGCGTATCCATTGCAAGAGGTAAAGATCTAAAGGGTTGGATAGCTAGAGTGAAACTCAGAATCTCTAGATAGACAACAAGAATTATAACTGCCAAAGAGAGGTCTTAATGCTAATTTATGATCGGGACACAAGCCGAACTTGAAGTTACCAATCTCAAGTACAACTAAGCGTTGATTTCCCATTGCATGAACTGGAAGTTACAGTTTTTATGTAAGACTCAGCGCACGTTTTCCATCACGATGGGGGGTGCCTTGGAGGGCTATCAGGGATGGAAACAAGCCCAACCAAAGTCTACAGAATAAAGTAGGACGAAATGGAAAAGAGTTTGACGCAATCCTCTGTACTAGATCCGAACCTTCAAGGTAACCAAAAAGGGACATATAGAAAAAAAGAAACCAAAGCAATCACTGGATTGTGATCGGGTTTGGAGAAAATACAAACAAACGAGATTGGAGAACCACACAAATAAACAACTATGCGCATACATATAAAACACAGGCAGTGGTTGTTTACATAGATAACGCCCATACATTTACATTCACATCTGCTCAAACATCTAAAACGCAAGAATTCTTTGTTTACAGAGATCACACCCATACCTAAATATTCAGATCTGTTCAAACATCTAAAATGAAGGAAAAGGTTATTTACAGAGATCGTTCCAATACATCAATATTTAGATATATTCATAACTCTAAAAAGCACGGAATGGTTGTTTACTCAGGTCATGCCCATACATAAATATTAAGATTTGCTCATAAATCTATATCACATGCAATGTTAAACATACTCGACAGGTGAATTATATTCATACCTGATCATACACTTAAAACACATGAAATCATTGTTTATTGGGATCACACCCCTACATAAGTATTAAAATCTATTTCTACATCTAAAATGAAGGCAGTGGTTGTTTACAGAGATCGTTTCCCATCCATCAATATTTAGATATATTCATAGCTCTGAAACACATGAAGTGGTTGTTTACTAAGGTCATTCCCATTTAAGGTTCATCTCATTGGTAAAAAATAATCACTCAATGTTGGAGTATATGAAAACTGAAACAGATCTACTTACTTGAATAAAAAAACACACTTGGAGAATCAACTCCTCCCAACCATAGGAGGTAGCAACTGAACAATTTTCTCTGCTCCACCCCCGCGCTGGATCACCAACCATGCACTAGAACAGCAAGTAACTTCCCCGCGACACTCAATCCTCGAGTCTGTAACAAGTTCTTTTACAACGATGGACTTATAACATAGAAAATGCTCAACACATGCACTCAACAATCGTTTTCCCCATGCACAACACGGCATCCCGTGCTATTCCACTACACTCATATAAATAGTTTTGCCTAGGTCTTATGCCATCCCAATCAAATCTCCAATAAGATCCCTAAATCCCTATTATTTAGGATCTTGTCTGGTTGTTGAGTGTTGGATTGGATTTGATTGGTATCAATCACTCTTAGATTTCTTACACATGTTCTTTGGTGCCATGGTTGGTGTCCCCTCATGTAGTTGAGTTCTCCAAGTGTCATTTTTTTTTTAAAATAATTAAATAAAAAGGTTTGTTGTGCAAATGTCATTTGATTTTTTGAGTTTCATAACTCATTACATAATAAAATATAATTTTCAAAACACGAAAATAAAAACATTGTCATGGGGCTATTACATTTCTCCCCCCCTTATTCTTAACATCGTCCTCGGTGTTCTTTTTATTATGAGCTCCCTTGCTCATTATGGAACATGGAGGGATATGTTTTCCACATTTTATCCTCCATTTCCCAAGTTGCCTCTTCAGGGATGAAGTGCTTCCATTGAACGATGGCTCGATTCCGGAGCATACGTTCCTTCTTGTCTAGGATGCAGAAAGGTTCGATATGGAAATCACCCTCGGGTTCTACCCGAATCACATCCCAGTCAATTATATGAGTAGCATCATGTATATATTTTTTTAACACTGAAACATGAAATACATCGTGTACTTTTATATTAGGTGGAAGTGCAAGTTGATAGGCTACCGGCCCTATCTTAGCTAACACTTCAAAAGGTCCACAATACCTTGGTGCCATCTTGGAACATCTTCCCAAACTCAAAGAACTCTTCTTTGAATTTATCTTTAGATATACGTTATCACCAACATTGAAATATCTTGGAGTTTGTTTTAAATCCGCGTAACTTTTTGGCCGATCCTGGGAAACTTTTAAGTTTTGTTGCACCTCTTTCACCATCTGTTCCATTTGATGTTAAGTTTTTACTCACTGACACTCAATACACCTAGCTAGGTAAAATGCAACATCTTTCTTCATGTTAGGTCAATAATAGATTTTTCTTAACTTAGTTATCATCTTTTGGTATCCCGGATGTCCGGAATATGGTTTCTTATGTAGTTCGTTTAGAATTAAGTGTTTAACTTCTTTGGAATCTAGTATATATAATCAATTTTTATAAACTAACAAGTCTTCCGAGCTTATATAATAAGATGAATTACTTCCTTTGTCATTTGTTTCCAATTGTTCTTTAATCTTTAAGTACTATTCATCATTTTTAGCTGCTTCTTTTATTAAACCTTTGAGATTTGTTTTATAACTGCTGAAAGTAGTTGAACAATGTGGAATGGCATTCCTACTCAAGGCATCTGCCACTTTGTTCTCTTTTCCTTTAATGTGTTTAATTTCAAAATCATACTTGCTCAAAAATTCTAACCACCTTGCTTGGCGAGCATTCAAGTTTTGTTGATCAAATAAGTATTTTAAGCTTATGTTATCTGACATTAAGGTAAATTTTCTTCCTATTAAGTAATGTCTCCACATTTTTAAAGCATGTACTATAGTAGCTAATTCCAAGTCATGTGTTGCATAGTTTTGTTCATGTATTTTAAGTTTTCTTGATTCATAGCTTATTACATAATCCTCTTGTAACAACACACCACCTAATCCTTCTAAACAAGCATCCGTACATACTACAAAGTCCTTGTATGGATCTGCAATCCTTAGAATAGGTGCGGTGGTTAGTAAGGGCTTAAGTTTTTCAAATCTTTCTTGACATTTATTAGACCATATGAATTTATTTCCTTTCTTTTGAAGTGAGTTTATTGGATAAGCAATTTTGGATAATGCCCTGAAGATGAGCCAATGATGGCTCGAAACGTTGGCAATGAACCATTATCGACCGCAGATTCTCCATAAGATGTCGTTAACAATTACTGTGGATTCTCGGCGAAAACAAATCTACGATAGTAACCCGTGATTCCCATAAAGGATCGAATCCTTGTTACATCCTTAGGAACTGACCAATCATTGATTTCCCTAATTTTATCTAGGTCCAACGAAATACCTTCCTTAGTTATTACATGACCTAGGTACTGAATTTTATCTTGAAAGAATTCACACTTGCTAAACTTTGCATAAATTTTATGTTCTCTTAAGGNCATCGTTTTTAGAGTATATTAATGTATCATTAATAAATATTATTACAAACTTATCTAAAAATTTGTGAAGAAAGTTGTTCATTAAGCACATGAACGTGGCTAGGGAATTGGTTCAGCCAAATGGTACGACCAATAACTTGTAATGCCTGTACCTTGTTCTGAAAGTGGTTTTATGGACATTCTCGTCCTTAATTCTTACTTGATGGTAACCAGACCTCAAGTCGATTTTAGAGAATATCGACGCTCCCGGTACTTGGTCAAACAAGTTGTCAATGCAGGGGAGAGGTTATCTATTCTTAATTGTCATTTTATTTAATTGCTTGTAATCGACACAGAGTCTCAATGTGCCATCCTTCCTTTTAACAAACAAGACAGGTGCTCCCCATGGAGACACACTCAGTCTAATATATTATTTATCTATTAACTCTTTTAATTGTAATTTTGATTCTACCAACTCAGGTGTGTTCATTCGATAGGGGGCCTTCAAGGCGGGTACTACCCCAGGTACCAATTCAATGGTAAAGTCAATATCCCTCTTCGTAGGTAGTCCCGGTATTTCTTCTGGAAAGATGTCTTTAAAATCATTTAAGAAGGGAAGATCCTATAAGCTAGGTTTTTTTTTCTTTATCGTTAGTTTCGGTGATGTGTACAACAAAAACCCTACATCCTTTTCTAACACACTTTTTCAATTGCAAGGCAGAAATTTTCCTAGTAAGAACCTTCTTTGGAATCCCTCTAACCACTTTACTTTCACCATTTTCATCAATACAATCAAAAGTTTTCTCAAATAAATTTAGCACAACTTTATGTTTTTTTAGCCAATCCATGCCAATCAGTACATCGTGAGATCCTAATGGTAAAACATTCAAATATACTTTCGTGATCAAATCTTGCATATGAATTTTACAACTAGAAATAAAACTGGTTACTTTTCTTTTTGTTCCAGTGGCTAATTGCATTAACCACGATTTTTCAAAATCATATTTTTCATTTTACACAAATTTACTAACTTAGGAGATATATAACTTAGGGTAGAACCAGAATCCATTAATATAGAAATAGGTTTGTCAAGGATCTTATCATCTACCTCAATCATGGAGGGTTGATAATCCACTTGATGATTGTCCAGTGCTGCGCTAATCTACGGTATTTTTCGAGCAACTTCTCCCACTGTGGCTGCTCCTCAAACTGTGTGAACATTCTGATTATCCTTTATTTGAGAACAATCCCGATAGAAATGAATCAACCCACAACCCCAACACTGCAAGGGTTCTCTTTTTATTTCTTCACTTTTCTTATTAAAAGTATTATCTTTATACTCAGTACTTCTCATAGGTTGTTTATACTCCATTATTATTGTTGGTTGTTTGTCCTTAAAGGTATTTCTCTAGAAACTTTTATGTTTATTAAAATGTTTGAACTCTCTTCTCTTAAAATTGCGTCCATCTCTTCTCTTGAAATTAAAAGGATTTTCACTTTTACTCTTGGATTGATCATATGTTAATTTGACCTTCCTCATTGTTTCATACAAAGTTTTCGGTTCATCAAACTCCAATTTGTCTTTATAAAAGTCAGGCAATCAACCTCGAAATATTTGTATTTTAGGTTTTTCTTTGTTTAAGTAAGGCACATATCTTAAGAGGGATAATAATTTAGTATAGAAGTCATGCATGGACATGGATCCTAGTCTTAGCTCATAAAACTCCTTAGATTTCCCTTCGTAGTAATATTCTGAGAGGTATTCCTTTTTAAATTCCTTTTTATACCAGTTCCAACTTACCTTCCTATCATTTATTCGTTTTTCTCTTTTTAAGTCTTGCCACCAAATCTCATCCTTTCCAACTAGATTGAAGATGGCCATTTTTCCCTTCATGGAGTTGGAGTAATTATACATAGTGAAGTATTTCTTCATCCCGAAGAGCCAAGCCTCAGCTTCTTCTCCATTTTTGACTTCATCATCAAAGGTAGGAGGCTTTGTTTTTTTAAATTCTCATGTTAGCTCATATTTATATTTTGTTTTCTTCCTATGTCTACCCTCATAACTGTCACTAGAATACTCTGATTCACTAGATATATGGCTTCCACAAGAGTAAGGACAGTCAAAGGATGAGTTTTCTTGTCTACGTTTCCTTTTTTTTTTTCATTAGTTATCTCATGCAGTTTAAAAAGTAGGGCTTCATTTAAGTCTTCTTGAGTTTTCAGTGCCCTTTCATGTTCAGTTTTAAAGTTCATAATTTCTTCTTGTAAGTCCCTCACTGTTTGTAGAATTTCGATGTTAACAATGTTGTTATTAGGCGAATCCTCATTATTAGGTTCAAATCGTGCAGGTGGGGTAGGGGATTGTCTTCCGACCATATCTTCCTGCAGTTTAGTAAGACAATTTTCTGTTATACAAGAAAAAAGAACAAAAATTTACAACTATTAGTTTTCATAAATATGTGTATGGACACCATAGGGCCAAGTGTCGTAACCCGGGCTCTGATACCACAATGTCACATACCCATTTACACACTTTGTAACGGACCCATTTACAATAAAAGTTGAGAGTAATAAAATAAAAAATAAAAAAAATAACATCCATTCCTTTAATCACATAAAAATCCATTTCATGAAAAGAAATATTTATTTAGACATTATCCATCACATACAAGGACTTAACCATCACTTTCATGAAGAAAATATAACATCCAATATTCACCGGAACTTACATCCAAAATAATTCAAAAAGAAAATCCCTTATAAAATATCTATCCTACCAAATGGTATACTTTGTTTCCCATGTAATACCATTATTCTATATATATTGGATATATATATATATAAAAACAAACAAACAAACTTACATATTGAAATTCAATTTACAAACAATACAATTAATATTGTATATATTCAATTCATTCATAAATTCGATTTATAATTATATCAATGTACATAAAATGAGTTTCAAACAATACAATGCAATCATAATACTCAATATATGAAAGTTAAAACATGTAAATTTGAGTTACAAAAATAATCATAATAATAAATTACTACATGGTTCGACCGATTGAAAATACGATCAATCATCCTCGTAATATTTATCTAAGCCAATTATTCCCATGGCGTGGTTGGAGCCTAAGGAGGGTTTTAAGTTTTAAAACTAACCGAGTTGTTAATAACTGTCGAACAAGTAAAATGTCGATACCATTTTTCAGTATGTACATTATATAAACTGTCAACTAGTACCGACGGATACCATTATTCAAAATATATATTTTATATATTGTCAAACAATACACGTCGATATCATTATTTACCATATGATTTGGATATATCAATGCAAATAACAAAAGTCTAAACTGAAGCGTATCCAAATCAGTTTTCAAACAAAAATCATGTTCCAAACAACAAAAGTTTAAACCGATGCGTATCCATTGCAAGAGGTAAATATCTGAAGGGTTGGACAGCTAGAGTGAAACTTAGAATCTCTAGATAGACAAAAATAATTCTAACTACCGAAGAGAGGTCTTAACGCTAAGTTATGATCGGGACACAAGCCAAACTTGAAGTTATCGATCTCATGTACAACTAAGCGCTGATTTCCCATTACGTGAACTGGAAGTTACAGTTTTTATGTAAGACTCAGCGCAGGTTTTCCATCACGATGGGAGGTGCCTCGGAGGGCTGTTACGTATGGAAACAAGCCTAACCAAAGTCTGCAAAATAAAGCAGGACGAAAGGGAAAAGAGTTCGACGCAAGCCTCTGTACCAGATCCACATCCGAGAGAGTTCAAGGTAACCAAAAAGGGATATATATTAGAAAAAAAAGAAACCAAGCAATCACTGGAGTGTGATCGGGTTTGGAGAAAATACAAACAAATGAGTTTGGAGAACCATGCAAATAAACAACTATGCACATACATCTAAAACACAAGCAGTGGTTGTTTACATAGATAACGTGCATACATTTATATTCACATCTTCTCAAACATATAAAACGTTGGACAGAGATCACGCCCATACCTTAATATTCATATATGTTCAAACATCTAAAATGAAGGAAAAGGTTATTTATAGAGATTGTTCCAATACATCAATATTTAGATATATTCATAACTTTGAAATGCATGGAATGGTTGTTTACTCAAGTCATACCCATTAATAAATATTAAGATCTGGTCATAAATATATATCGTAGGAAATGTTAAACATACTCAATGGGTGAAGTACATTCATATCTGCTCATACACTTAAAACACATGAAAGCATTGTTTACTGGGATCACGCCCATACATAAGTATTCAGATTTATTTATACATCTAAAATGAAGGCAGTGGTTGTTTACAGAGAATGTTTTTAATACATCAATATTTAGATATATTCATAGCTTGGAAACACATGAAGTGGTTGTTTACTAAGGTCATTCCCATTTACGGTTCATCTCATTGGTTAAAAAAACAAATCACTCAATGCTGGAGTATATGAAAATTCAAACAGATCTACTTACTTGAATAAAAAAAAAAACACACTTGGAGAATAAACTCCTCCCAACCATAGGAGGCAGCAACTGAACAGTTTGCTCCGCTCCACCCCTGAGTTGGATCACCAACCATGCACTAGAACAGCAAGTAACTTCCCCATGGCACTCAATCCTCGAGTCCGTAACAAGTTCTTTTACAACGATGGACTTATAACATAGAAAAAAGCTCAACACATCCACTCAACAATCGTTTTCCCCATGAACAACATGGTGTCCCGTGCTATTCCAGTGCACTCATATTATAGCTTTGCCCAGGTCTTATGCTATCCCAATAAAATCTCCAATCAGATCCCTAAATCCCTATGATTTAGGATCTTGTCTGGTTTTTGAGTTTTGGATTCGATTTGATTGGTATCAATCACTCTTAGCTTGCTTACACATGTTCTTTGGTGCCATGGTTAGCGTCCCCTCATGTAGTTGAGTTCTCCAAGTGTCATTTTCTTTATTAAATAATTAAATAAAAAGGTTTGTTGTCCAAATGTCATTTGAGTTTTTGAGTTTCATAACCCATTACATAATAAAATATAATTTTCAAAACATGAAAATAAAAACATTGTCATGGGGGTATTACATCTTCTCTTCTCCATCGCAACATAATTCCTCTTATTCTTTATGCTGCTTACTTGGTCGTAGCTCCTTCCTCTTCTCCTTTAGCTCTTCTCTATACTTAGGAAGAATTCTGCATGAATCCTGCGTTACTGTCCCTAGGCCCAACAAATATAGTGAAGAAAGGATTTAAGAGGTCAATGTAAGGAACATTCAAGCAAGGATCGGTACCTAATCAAATAATATTGAAAAGGGCATCAACAGATGTCAAGCAGGAATCCTTAGAAACAACAACTGCCATGGGGGCCTTCACAGGAGCTAATTATGACTCAGTTTCCTCACTTAATAAGGAAGTTGAGGTGAAAGAAAAAGATCTGCAAAAGTTTAAGCAGGAGAAATCATAGGAAAATGCACAACATCAACATGAGTTGCAGGATTTGAAAAATAGCTATGAGGACCATCTAAAGCAACCGCAAAAGCAAAATGATCTCCTCAAGCAAAAGCTCGAAGAAGCACAAGGGCTCAATGTTAAACATGCTGAAGAGATTGCAACCCTTAAACAATAATTGAAATATTTCCAATTCATATCTATCAATTCCTCTTTTTCCAAGTTTACAAAGGAGGAATTTAAAGAATTGGCTTCTAGGACCCATGATGACCTTCACAAGGTGATGGTTGGTTTGTTTGAAGGATTGAATGAAATGCAAGAAACTTACAATGCCTTTGAACGAAAATTTGACCTCCTTTATGATCATAATCAAAGGAGGAAGGAAGCAACTAAAACATATGATAATCTGGTGGATTGGCAGAGGTATATCAAGGACAGACTGGAAGATGTTCCAGTTCTTGAGAAGATAAATATGATGAGCATTAATATCTCCTTAGAATCTTGGGAGAATGTTTTTGAATCAATAGATTCCACCATTCTGGATGGACAAGTGGCTTGCAAGAAAAGGTAGTTCACATCGGAGAATTTGCTAAGTTTTCTAGGCCTACCACTGATCGATCCAATTAAATATGCCATGCCTCCAAAGCTCAAGATGGAACAAATTGAAAGGGAGTTTTCAAAATCTAAAGAGAAGATTCAACAGCTCAATCATCTTCACATGGTAGATATCAAGGAATGTATTGAGTCTCCTTTGAGTTCGCATATGAGGATCAATCTCTTTTTCCGAGAATGGGAGAAAGTAAAGAAGAGGGAAGTCGAATCGATTGTTTGCAAGGCTCAGTTACAACTAGAATTTGTTGAGTATAAGGACATAGAATATTTATTAGATGTATTTTCCAAGCGGCAATCTTCCCTTGGAAAATCATGAAACCATATTTTGTGATCCCCAGTTTTGTGGAGAATACCTTTCTTTGTAATATTTTGTAATTCTTATTTAAAGAGACTTAAATCTCGTGTAAAGGGGGAGGATCCACGATCCAAGAGGACTAACCTTAGAGAAAGATAGGAGAAGTAACCACAAGGGAAATATTGGAGACACTCTGTATTTTTGCAGAACTGTAATTTGTTACACTCTCAATAAAATTCAGTTAGTTTCTTTTGTCACCTTTTGGATATTCATTAAATTTATTTGGTGAATTTTGGTTATCCTTTTATTTATCTGACATCTTATTGTATGTTGCATTATTATTGGACACACTAATATTTGTATTGATTTCTTGTTACTATGTTACTGTGTTAATTATGCATTAAATAATTTTTTTTGTTTAATTCATATGTTTTCAAATTGCAACCGATAAACAGTCATCCGTAAAAATGATGATTTTTCAATTAGTGTTTCTCTGTTAGAACAATTATGCACTTAAATTATTTGGATAAAATACTGCAATTGTAATTGTTTTGTTCTATTCAAATTTGGCAAAAATAAATCTAGTTTATATTTTTATAGATTTGATCAACATTTGTCAATAATCTTAACCTAATTGTTCTATCACATATTATGAAACATTCACACTTTCTTTTTAGTTAAATAGACTAGTTCGATGTTACTTCACACTTTCATATCTTCCATAGAGGAAGAGGAGATCCATTCAGATCTGAAACCTTGTGCCATTGGAGGCCTCATATCCATAAGATTCATTCATCCCAAACAACTTGGGGGTAGAACAATCTCTGCGTGGGATTGTTTGAATCCTTTCAGGTTGGAATTTCTCCTCCTGTTGATTTCCTTGTGGTTTTCCAACAACTGCAATATCAGGCCATCAACAAATGACGCTAGAAGGAGGGCCATGACTAACCATGCCTAAAAAAATCACTAGCAAACCTCCTCCACCTAGATCATTGATTTTTACAAGAAGCCAAGCCCAAGAATTTACATCAGTTGTACAACCACCAGAGAGTCATACCACGGTCCCTACTACCCCTGTCCTAGAAAAACTAAAAAGAAGACCCGATATCATCTTTGTCTCACCAACTAGAGGGACTTTGAATCTCAAACAATTGAGTAAAATCACTCAAGAGATCACTTCCAGGGTAGAACAAAGGGATGAGGTAATGGGGAAACTCAGAAATGCCTTATCCTGACCCCTTTCCATTGAGAATTCACCCATTAGCACCAACAATCAAAACATAGCTGAACATGAATTACTCTCTGAAGCACAAACCAACCCATTGTTTGAAGAGATCGATCATCCTCAGTACATTCCCCAACCCAACATACAATCTGGTGGGCCACCACCTACACTTCCTATCTCATCTTCCTCACCATCTGAAGAATCTTCAGACAGTAAGACATACTCAAGCCCTTCTTCTTCCAAAGAAACACTAATGTATGGATATCTCAATAGGCCCTGGTTGGACTAGGATACAATTTTCATCCATGGAAAACAACATAATTTTCCTACAAATCCCGGGAAGTGGATCCCTAAGTTTAATATCGATGAAAGATCTCTTGCTAAGGATCATATTAAGACTTTTATGCAAGCCATTATATTGAGGAACATAGTACATGAAGACATAGTGTGTAGCTTGTTTCCCTACTCCTTTGAAGGACATGCTTCCACATAATACTTTACCCTAGAGTATGGGTCCATCAACTCTTGGGATGAATTTGAAAAGTCATTTCTCCAGAAGTTTGGAGATGACAACGCCCCTGAATATTTGGTCATGGATCTGTCCTCTTTGAGATTAAAGGGAAAGGAGAGGGTTAAGGACTTCAATTAGAGGTTCTCTTTCTTGAAAAATAGGATTCCTGCCAATGTTGTTCCTATCAAAGAATTATTGGTTTCTTATTACATCGAGGGTTTTCTTACTCCCATTGCTATGTGGATGAAAAGAGCACACAAGATTTTGCAGAAGCCATCCTGGTGGAGAAGGATATGTTATGTTTAATAGATAATCCATATCCTCAATCAGATCAACCTTCCACATTCCGCAGAAGGCAGGAAAAATTCCTCAAACCCACAACGCAAACTAAAGACCCTTTTGAGATGGACAACATGAAAATTCACTACCAAAAATTTCCAATGACATGGTGGATTTGAAAAGAACCAACACTGAGAATCAAGTCAATAATAGAGGTTTGGAGAGGCCACCTTTTAGGAGACCCTACCAACCTCCTGAAAATAAACCTCCCCCAAATCCCGAGGAAACATTGACTTATAAAGAGATTTACTCAATTTTCAAAGACCTAACTACTGGATCCCAAACTATTCCTGATGACACTAGGGTCAGTTCTAAAGAAGATAAAGATTCTCTACCTCCTAGTGAAGAACATGATCAACACCTTAATACTATAAAATGTTTTTCATAATTTCCAATGGCATAAGAGGAAGATGAATACGAAGCCATCTTCAATGTGCAATACTCTTATAACACCAGGCATAAAGGCCAAACTTTGCAGGGAACTCCACCGTCAACGTCTACTTCAACACAGGTAAAACAACTACTCAAAAGGATACAATTATCCCCAAGATTGAATATAACTTAATTGATGATTTAATAAGGACTAAGGCTAACATATCTTTGTTTGAACTTCTGAATATACCTTCTATGAGAGAAAATCTACCTAGGAGCATGATATTAAACAAATCCAGGGAAGTTCAAAACAACAACAACTTAGAAACTTTCTCTAAGCATAATGGTCACAAGCTAAGTGGGAAAAGGACCCCTCCATTCCTACTTACCTTTGAAATATTGAATAGAAGTGTGCATAATTGTATGATAGAATCAAGTGCTTCATCAAATGTTATTCCATTGTTTGTCTGCAATAAGCTCAATGCATCTTGGGAACCTTTGTCCAACCCAGATAGTCCAACTTGATAGATCAAGATTTAGGGTGGTGGGAGAATTAAAGAATGTCACGTTGACACTGTCTATTGATCCAAGGATTCATCATACCATCGACATTGTTATTTATGACATCCCTGAAACCTATGACATGTGGTTGAGCAGAGACCGGTCAGAAAAAATCAAGGGATATTTTGCCACTAGCTGGTCCCATTTATGGATCCCTTACAATGGAACACCCAACCAAATCAAGATTGTAAGGGAATCATATACGAAACAAACAGTCACTGATATGAATGATCTCAGTGAGCCTGCGGTTTACTTCAGCTCGTGCATAGAACATTACAATTTTGATTATTTTTTCGGGAATCTTCCTATTGATTCTCCCCCCATGGAGGATGTTGGAATTTTATCTGAAATCAATAACTATGTTATTGTTCCATTTACTGGTTCTGTTTTTCATAATGTATATAATATGAATACCAATTTTAGAATATATTTGTCTTCATGGACTTTATTTTTTGATGGATATAAATGAAAAGATGGAGCTGGTGCAGGCTTTGTATTGATAGATCCAAAAGGAACCAAAATAATGATTTCCTATAGATTGGAGTTTGAATGTACTAATAACATTGCTGAATATGAAGCTCTGGTACAGGGACTCAAGAAAGAAATTGATTTAGGTGCTCAGGCTATTGAGTGCTATGGTGACTCTGAAATTATTGTAAAATAGGTAAGAAACAAGATCCATTGTATTTCACCACATTTGATTAATTATCAAAATATTGTTAGGGACATGACTAATTATTTAAAATCTTTTAACATTAAATCTGTCCATAAGTCTCAAAACTTTGATGCAGATTTGCTAGCTAATACTGCGTCTAAGCTCATTCCCCCTAAAGGTTTGTCCCTTGAAAATTTCTCGATTGAACTAATGTACATACCTTCTATCCCTGATAATGTTGCAAATTGGAAGGTATTTGATGATCACCAACAAATCCTATATTTTTTTTACAGCCCATGATACTTTTAAAGATGTATCTATTGATGAAGCTGATCATAAAAAATCCTTATATGACCACAAATTCCCTTCCAATCTTATCCCTAAGTCAGTAATCAATTTGCAAAAATACTATGACTTGCAGGACAAATTCAAGAATACAACTAATTGTAAAAGACACATAGTTCCTCTCTGAATTATAAGACTACCAATTTGGGAAATGTGTAGAACCCTCAATTGATCAACATAGGGATTAGTTGTTCACCAAAAGAATTAAAGGCTCTGGTTAAACTTTTCAAATAGTATAAATATGTGTTTGCATGGACATATAATAACTTGAAATTTTTTTACACAACCATCATGCATCACACCATACCCATGAAGCCTACAGTCAAACCCTATCAGTAGAAGTTGAGAAAGATGCACCCTTGTCTTCTACCACCTGTTAAGAAAGAGCTTGAGAAACTGTTGAAAGCTAGGATCATATTTCCAATGAGTCATACACAGTGTATTTCAAACTTAGTCCCCGTTCATAAAAAGAATGTGGAAATAAGACTGTGTGTGGACTTTCAGAATTTGAACAAAGCATCTGAAAAAGATAATAGCCATGTTCCTTCAATGGAACAAATATTACAAAAGGTTGCAGGTACAAAAATGTTTTCCTTGCTGGATGGTTTCTTCGGTTATAATGAGGTATTGGTTACTCCTTCAGATCAACTCAAAACTACTTTTAGAACACCTTGGAGAACTTTCATTAGTAGAAGAATACCCTTCAGATTGATTAACACAGGTGCTAGATTCCAAAGAGCTATGGATATAGCATTTAGGGGCTTAATGCACAACTCTGTAGTAGTCTATCTGGATGATATACCAATTTATTCAAAAAAGAGGCATGATCATTTGTTTGCTCTTAGATAGGTTTTTGAAATATGCAGGAAGTATGGTATTTTGTTGAACCCGAAGAAGTATGTTTTTGTGGTAACTGAAGGTAAGATTTTGGGAATAATTGTTTCAAAGGATGGAATGATTATCAATTCTGAAAGAACTAACGCGATTTCCAAAATTGGGCTTCCTAGTTCAAAGAAGGCCATTTTTTATTATGTAGTTTTGATACTAAAATAACTTTATCAAACACCATAAAATGTAAATTTACCATGAAATAATATGCTTAATATATTTATCTACCTTGAATTCCTATCTATGATATTTTAGACAAGATTACCTCAAATTAATTTAACTAGAGTCACCTCAACCCCCTCTCTCTACATATAAAATTGAAATTGTACTTAAAATTAATACTTAACCAAAATCATCTCAAAGCCACACACACAAAAATAAAAATATATAAAATTGTAATTATAATTAATAGCATATCCATATGTGTTGGAGCAGGGTTTTGGACTAGGTTTGGAAATTGCGTGTAGCGAGTGAACCACACGATAGGCCGGTTAAGGGACAAGCATGCACAAAAGGTGAAAAACAGTTGGAAGCCATTAGGAACTTTTTTCCACTTATTATGGGCTAATCCCCATTGTAAAAAGTATAAATAGGTAATTGTTTTGGGACAAAGGAGGTAGGCATATGCTATGAGAGAGAGAGATAATGTATGGGGTTAGATAATACACATTGAATATGACAAAGATCTGATGTATGAGCACGATGCACATATTTTGTAATGGTTTTTATGGATGATAACAAAGAAGTGATATTATTATGGATGAAACAACTATGTGTTATGGTACGATGAATGCTTTGTTTAGTGCGCATTGTTTTCTGTTTTAATGCTATAAACATGTGATCCAGTTCTGTGGATTCCATGTTTGTTTTAGTGGATGTATTATATGTCTATGCACACATGTTTTAAGATTAAGTAGGATGGTTAATATATTTGCTTCTTGTCTTTTCATCACTGCAGAAACTTGGTTCCTGTGGTTCCCATAGATTTCTCGAGTAATACTTCATCTGATTGTAGGGGATGCCAAAAGGGATGGTATCTAAGTATTTTTTTGGTGAAGTAATGCTAAGACTTGGGTCTTCCCATTATGCTCCAACAAATGGTTATGTTGCAAGCACCGGGATTTATGACTGAAAGGAATGTGGAGGATGACTGAGGAAGAGATAGACCGGTGGCTAAAAGCAAAAGAGTAAAAATTTTCTAGAGATTGAAATAAGGACCTAGGGATCATCCGATAAGCATGGTTAGAGAGGTACGCATTTATAGATTTGCACAAAATTTTATTTGGATAATTCTCATTAATATTGGCTAAGTGGCTACTAAGGTTAGTCAAACGAAACAAAACATTTTTCCCTATTGTTTTGGGGGATTGGATTCCTGATTTGAAGCATCAAGTTAATAAAGTAAGTAATTATATTTCACGCGTAGTTGATTTTTGGTTGGACAGTGAGTTGGGGGGTGTTGACGCGCATATGTGAATATGCACCTAACGGGAAAGACAACCCAGACCGAGATCCTTAGAGCAGGTTCCAAGCTGTTTGGGATGGTTGCTTCCGACAGGTTTAAAGGCTCTGTTAGCCTAAAAGTATAAAACTGAAACGAAACTATTGTTAAATTTATTAAATACCTACAAATATACACAACAAACTTGTTAACAAATGTAGAAAATTAAACTAGTTAATCTAATTACTAATGAATTATTAATGAATTACATAGGCGAAATTTTGCCGGCCACAACTGCAAAAATCGTGTCCAAAAAACCCCCGAAATCTCCTAGAATCCATCACTTTTTTGGAAAAATCCTCGTGAGTACAACTAAATGGGTCCGTTCTGAGAAAAACCCATGTCGCGGATTTTTCATATCTATCTCCATTTGTTCACAAAGTGGCCTGGAAAAACGCCTGTTAATTGAGGACGCGTTTTTAATAACTGACAGGGAATAAAATTCGTCTCCTGGCAATTTCCAGAATCATAACAGTCTCTTTAGCATCTGCACATGAAAAACCTAATAAAAGAAAGAAGTGTAAACAGAATTCAATCATGAGAAAATAAATAGCTTAACCAATGATCTTTCCAGCTCTTTTGCCGTTTTCAAAATCTGCGATTTGTTTCAATATGTGCAATTAAAACATTTTAGCATCTACAGGATATTTGTTTTATTATTATTAGCAATATAATAATCCATAGATTCGGCTGGCATCTCTCAAATATCTACAATATCAAAGAACAGATAGCTGGTTTAATATGAGGATCCCGTTGTGGATAAAACAAAATTCACAAACATTTCCATTGAATTAATAGCTCATTCAATCTTCATTGATAACCACGTGCCGTTATTCAAATAACCAATGGATAAATCAGATAATAATCTTCAAAGGCAAAGTATGCTCATTTCTAAGCCTTTATAAAATTCACATTAATTCCTCGTATTTTTGCAAATATGATAAAATTAAAATAAAGTGTTAATTATATCTAATTTTCTAGGTAAACATTTAAAAGATCAAAAAACTTTATTTATAATATTTATACAAAATAATTAAAAGATTTATTTATCTTGTATAAATAATAAAAATAAATAAAGTCTATTAATTATAAAGATACGTATTTGATCTTTAATTAT
>LPNX011112139.1:239824-266420 GCA_001517045.1 Pseudotsuga menziesii
TTGGTAGGGGCACAACAGGGGGTTATGTCATCGAGTTTTCTATAGACAGTACTTAGTCATACAATACTACTAAGAGGAAATTATTTAAAGGATTTCAAAGAAAATATTTCAAATCAGTATCTAAATGGATCATGATGCTACTGTGTGATAAGAGGGGTATGAGGTTGGAATCCAATCACTAGGCAACTTCATGTGCATAGGGGAACTGGGGGATGATAAGGGATGGTTTGGGAGTATGTGAGGGATGCTATATAAGGGAAGAATGGGTTGAGAATGCTGAGAGAGGATAATTGGGAACCATTATCTAACAAGGAATTGTCATACCTAAGTGTGGATCACATCCTCTCCCTATTTAGGTCAAGTGAGGTATTTCAAGATGTTGTCGAAATAATCTTATTCAACCTAACTCAAATTTTCTTTTTGAATTAGTTTATGTCTATGAAGCCTTAGTGCTTCATGGATGGCACAAGAATCAATGACTTTATCGATGAATAAGTTGCAACATAATAAGATATTGGAGTGTTTCACAATGGAAATAGATTTTGGTACAATAGGAAGAATATTGTGGCTAATAGAGAAGGGAAACAGTATGAGTTTGAAGAGAGAGACGTTGGTGCAAATTTCTAAATTAAAGTACTACCACACACAAAAAGGAATGTAGAGGACCCTCAAATCATTCTAGTAGGAGAAGATCCATTACATACAAGAAACTGCACTCAGTTTATTCCATGTGTCAAACCCATGACCTCGTGCATGTCTCCAAGATCTGAGGTAAGAACTAAAAAAATTTCACAAACATTTGTAGTTAGTACATGAAGTAAAGATTGAAATAGAGGTAGTTAGAGTAGTGGAATCAATGATACAACCCATACCCAATCATTAGTACTAAGGAAAAATACTGCATAGTACAAAATGGTGGACCCCATATTGAGGATGCATGTCTTCCATGGAGCAAGGACAAAAAACCCCTAACAATATTTATTTGTGTGTGAAGCAATATGAACCGTGAAGCATGTACTTGATGATGATATGAATATTGTGTAGTTAGTGAATAAATTCAAAGACCACATGTTACTATGGTTTATGAAGTATTAGTCCATTGCACTTGTGAACCAACCTAGAACCTTGGCAAACATCAGGTAAGCTTTGTTGAATGAATTCAAGAAACCAAAGTATGAGACACAATCTATTATGAAGCTAAAATAGATTAAGTAGTTGTATAATGAATCCATATGGGATTTTGATAAGAGGTGTAAAATATTGATGGGTCGAATGACATTCCATATCCCATATGAACAACGTCATAAGGAATGATTCATTGCAGACTTGTTACCACACATGCGTTGTCCATTGATGCAACAGAAGGTCACATCATAGTCATACACACTAAATATTTCCATGAAGTTGGAATAATCCCCTATAGGAGGAAGTGGAGTAGGGATGGCCCAAGTTTAGTCGCAGTTAGTGGTGTTGACAATTCAATTGCAAGAGATTGCTAAAGGGAAGGAAAATCATGAAGATGCATGGTGCATCACATGTAGAATTGAAGGCCATGATATGAACGAGTGTCCAACCTCTAAATATTACTTGGATATAGGAGCTCTGAAACCCTTGTCTAATGGAGGATGGGTATGGCATGAGATATGTAGAATAGGGGGTCACCCTCCCACCACATGTCAGCTGTTGCAAAATTATTAAAGAACTGCCAAAATTTTATTTTGTAATTTTTTTTAAAATCTGTGGGGCATGATGTAAAAGGACTATCACACACTCGACATCATGAGAGAATGGACCTTATATGCATACAGAGTTCAAGGGGAATCCCGAACAAAAGGAGGGATACCAAAAAATAATACTCAGAGGGACTACAATACAACAAGAAGAGGATAATTCAGTAGAGGAAGAAGACCGATTATTTGTTACAACTGTAACTATTCTGGGAATTTTGTGCGAGACTGTCTAAACCCTTGTATGACATGAACATACTGCAGATTGTTGTATCATGCGACATAAGACTACCAAAATTGATCATGAAGTGGTAGGAGAAAATGAACCAACATAATGTGCATATGATATCAGTATAAGAGCACGATAATAAACAAAGGATAGAAACCTTTACACACAGAGGACAAAGAAGATGAATTAATGTGATAGAAAAAGTAAGTTAGAATGCCAATGGGTTAGGAAAGCGGCATGACCACCCTCGAAGTTTGATCCTTAGAGGGAGAAGGATACATACAAGCAAGCAAGGAAGGATCCATTACACATATAATATAGAGCATCGACCTTGCAACTAATGTATAACCCACCACTTATGTATGATATTCTTCTAGTCTATGACTATTCAATTACATAGAGGTTGCTTGTGAAGATAGGTACTTTGAAAGGTTTCTTAAAGAGTTTTTTAGAACTAATAAAGGATGAAACTACATTAAACATGTTGTGTAGGATGATATACCATTGCAAACAAGATAAAAAAGAACCTATTACATAGTGAGCAATTAACCAAGTACATTGCAAGAGAAGGAAAAATAAAGAATTTTGTCTTAGTGCATAGATAGGAGACTATGATATGGCCCTTATATGATATAGTATCTGAGATATGATATGAACATCCTCCTGAGGCAGACATGGGAAATGATGGGAAATCCAAAGTTGAGCTGGTCAATCATCCGTTTGAATGTAGAAAATTAGCATAGGATTGTCCGGATTGGAAGACTGATAGGAGTGAATGCTGATATCGTTAGAGTGCACAACACAAAAGATTTTGAATTCACCAATATAGTTGATAATAGTAACCCTTACACAATGTTACTTGGACTCGAATGGGATTTCGCTAACCAAGATATTAATGTTCTAAAAAGGAGGAAATTGATGTTTGAAGTAGATAACATGATAATTACTACGCCATTGGATCCCACAGAAAAAAGACAATATGTGGAACCAGTCAAGAATGGAGAATTGGATAACCTTTACAATATGAGTGTGCAGATGGATGAATATGTTAACCCTACTTCTAATGGTGTACTCAGTTGATGAAGTATCAATTGTTGTGCATCAGAGTCAGAAGAAGATCTAGAAGATTGGTAGTACAGGATGCATGAAGTATCTAGAAGGAGATGTGCACATATCACTCGGGCATTGCACTGGATTGAATGTGAGGTATGTGATCCTCCAAAGTATGATGGATTGAAAAATATAGATTCTTTTGTTAAAGAAATTGAAGTGTAGGTACCAAAACAACAAATAATGATAGCTTTGGTGTTGTGTTGAAAGTGACTCCTGTGAGGTGGTGGGATACACACAAGGATAAAATAAATGATTGGAAACCGTGAAAAATATTGGGTATATGTTATATTGTTTGCATGTGTGTGAGGGGGGTGTGTTTGTTAGCGACACACTTGACGATCCCTTTACCTAATGCTCTACCATATGTGTTGAGTGTGTTGCGTGTAGCGCTGGATCAGGGGGGTATGAGGGGGGGGGGGGCGGGGGGTTGTTGACAACCTCCCCCTTTTGCGAAGAGGATAATAGAAATGGCCATTAGGTCCATTTCCGATGCAAGCACAACGAGCCAAATGTTTTGGGCTATTTTGGGTTATTTTTGGGAATTTTCTAAAAATATGTAAATCTTAGTTAAGGGGTTGGGGTCAATTTATAATCTGGGTTAATGGATTAGGGTATTGGATGTTGCGTAATACCTATATTGTATTATGAGTGCTTCATTATGATAACGAGAAAATAGGAGGTGTGGCTCCAAGGTTTGTTGATTTTTCTAGTTAAGGGTTTCCAAGGTAAATCTCTGTGTTTTATGTGTGAATGTTGTGGTGTAATTTCTATTTTGCTTAAAAGAATAACTATTATTTTCTTCTCTGCACAAGTTTAAAATTTACATAGAAGACTCTTACAAGTTAGGTTCAAAACTAAACATACTATGCATAAGTATACTAGGTTAATTTTTTCCACAAATAATCTTGCACAGTGCACTACGACATGGAGTCTAGTACCCAATCATGAATGGACACACTTGTTTGTACACACTTTGGACACAATCCCAAGGAACTGATATGTAGAATTGGAAATACACAAGGAACATCCGACTGGGAATATTTGGATTGAAAATTCAAGGTAACTTTTAGTTTAGAAGATGAGGCTCACTTAGTGGGAACAAATTTGCAAATTATTAAACACAAGATATCTGCATCAGAAGAATTGATGAGACCGATATGTAGTGCACATAGGAGGTATTGATTGTGCAAGAAGTTATGGAGTTCTTAACATTGTTGGAGGAGACTAGGACAACAAATACCCAAGAAATTCGCAAGTAATAGAAACCAAAGGGGAGCACACAATAGAAGGAGATGATCTTGGATCTGTTGACTATACAAAGCCGTTAAAAACACACAAAGTGAATATTAGTATGAAGGAGAATCCCAAATTTTGAAAATATTGGAGATTACTGGAATGAAGAAGCTGTTGAGAAGATTAATGATTTCTTGTGTGAATACCATGACCAGTTTCCAACTACAATTTTGGAAATGAAAGGGATTGTTGGGGAATTAGGGGAAATGAGGATCCCTTTGAAATAGAATGACAAGATAGTAAAGAAGAGAATATATTAGATGAAATCAGTATATAAGCATAAAGTGAAAGGAGAGATAGATATGATGATGGAAGCTAAGATTATTTAACTTGTTGCAGAAACAAAATGGATCAGTTCAATGGTCATGTAGGAAAAGGAAATGTGTGGAATCAAAATATGCATTGATATGAGGAAACATAACGATGCTTGCTTACATGAACCATTTCCTACCTCGTTTATAGATGAAGTCTTGGAGAATGTAGGAGGGCATGAAGCTTACTCATTTATTGATGGATTATTCAGGTATCATCATATCAACATTGCACATGAAGATAGGCACAAGACAAAATTTGTGACGAAATGGGGATGCTATCAGTATACATTAATTCTTTTTGGACTGAAGAAGGTGCCCGCAATATCTTCTCGAGTGGTTGTAACAACATCCAAGGAATTTATTCATAAATTTATAGAAGTATATTTGGATGATTGGGCAATATCCAGTTTACCAAGGGATCATATTAACACTCTGCGCTTGATGTTGGATGGATGTCAACGGTACCAAATTTCTTTAAACTTGAAGAAGTGTATTTTTTGCACACAATTTGGTATCCTGTTGGGTCATGTAGTATGTGAACATAGAATTTTGGTTGATCCAATGAAGATTGTTGTTATTGTTGACCTTCCACCCCCTACTTTATTACGACAGTTATGTGCAACATTGCCTCATACATGGTAACATAGGAAGTTTATTAGGGGATACACATAGATCACAACATCATTGGAAAAAATGTTGAAAAAGTAGGTCAAGTTTCAATGGAATGATGAATATTAGCAAAGTTTGGATACCTCGAAGAAGAAGTTAGTCACTATGCCAATTCTAGTATTTCCATATTGGAAGAAGGAATTCCACATCTACGTCGATGAGTAATCTATAGTGTTGGGTGCATTTCTAGCTCATCTAGGGGAAGGATATTTAGATCATCCCATTGCATTTGCACGCATGAAGCTATCAACTATTGAGAAGAATTACACTACTACAGAGCATGAAGGGATGCAAAATGGTGTTTGCATTGCAGAAGTTTAGGCATTATCTACCGGGATCACATTTTAATATGTACAGAGATCATTCTGCACTATGATACTTAGTCAATATGTAAGTGTTGGGGGGTAATATATGAAAATGGTTGTTATTATTTCAAGAATATAATTTTGAAGTGATAGTGAAACCAAGAAAGTTAAATTTAGAACCTAATCATTTGCTGCACATAATTACAAGAGAAGATGAATTAAACTTGGATGACAGTCTTCTATATGTGCACTTGTTCACAATACATATGGTCAATGATTATTTTGCAGAAATTCCTCAGTTCTTGAGCTTAGTAGTATCCTTTCCTGACTTTACAGTCACGTAGAAGAAACAATTAGTGGTTAAGGTAGCAGACTATTAGATGATAGAAGGGAATCTGTATAAGTTAGTCACAGATGGTAGTTTGTGACGATGTGTATTATAGAATGATAGGCCTATGATCCTATCAAAGGAACACGAAGGAGTTATGAGAGGCCAATATGTAGGGAAAACAAAAAATCAAAAGATTTTACATGAAATAATTTGGTGGCTCACCCTTCACAAAGATACAAAGGAGTTATGTTAGACTTGTGATTCCTGTTGCCGAGTTGGGAATCCATCTAAAAGAGTTGAGCTTCATTTGATATCACAAGTTATACTTTAGTATTTTTATAAATCAACAGTTGATTTCATTGGACTAATTAACCCTCCAATAAAAAAGGTCAAGAGCAAGATACATAATCACTGCGAAAGATTACTTGACCCAATGGGATGAAGTGGAACATGTTGTAAGACAATGTAGCTCACAAACAATTGCATGGTTTCTATTTGAGAATGTTGTAAAAAGGGTTGGATGCCCGAGAATCCGTATGAATGATCAAGGGACCCATTTTCTGAATAACACGATTGCTTCCTTGACATAAGAATTTCAAATCTATCGCCAAAAGAGCACACCTTATCACCTTCAATCGAATGGAACAATAGAAGCATTTAACAAGATTCTTGAACATGTGTTGATAAAGATATGCAAAGTCAATTATGATGATTGGGACCTAAGAATTCCTACATTGCTATGGGCATATGCGACAACATGTAAGAAGTTGACAGGATAGATACCATTCAAATTAGTTTATGGCCAAGAGAAATGATTCCTATGGAGTTCATTGTACCGATTCTACGCATTGCTATGTTGACAGAGCTCACAGATTGTAGCATAGTAGAGAAAAGACTGTTAGAGGTAGTAGAATTCAAGGACGACCATTTTGTCGTTGAATTTCACCAACAACTGCAAAAAAAATGTGAAAATGCATGGCATGAAAGACATATTAAACAAAAGAGGTTTTAAATAGGAGATATAGTTTTTCTCTATGAAAACAAGCTTTCAAAGAACCCACGTAAGTTCTAAATGCATTGGTTGGGTCTATATGTGATAAAATTGGTGACAAATGTAGGTGTCATTCAGTTGGAAAAATTGAATAGGGAACCCATGGAAGAATTTGTGAATGGAAGTTAGGTGAAACTATATAAGTAAAATTGTCCTTTTGTGTAGTAACTAGACAAAGTTATGAAAAAAATTGCATATAGAGAAAAAGAAAGGAAGAAAAGAGAGTAAAATCAAAAGACAAAGACAATAAGGAAAATTGGAGAGAAAATTGAAGAAAAAAAATGAGAAAATTTTGCAGAAGGACGAAGGAATTGTCAAGCCACACAAGAAGGAAAATCAGAAGGTGCACAAATGTAGACATGACGAAGGTCTACGTAGAAGATAGGAAAATAATTAAATAACATACACGATGGAAATATGGTGGAAACACGTTGTAGAAAATGCAAAGATCGGCAGTGAGATTTCAACAAATTGGAAAATGTAAGGAAAATATAGACCAAATCCAGATGCAAAATCAGGGCATTGAATGCAAATTATGGCACGAATAACAAGGAAATAGTCGACATTAGGATATAAAAGCAGATGAGGGGTGACGAGAAAAGGGAAAATTTCCTTGAGAATTCATAGTCCATCCTAATTGATATCCAAGTATAAATGAAGTAGAGTGAGAAGAAGTTGCAGATAACTGAATTTAAAAAAACTAGACAGCCATGGTGCCCATGAAGGAAACATGATTCATATTAACAAAGAAACCCCACAACAAGCAACCATTAATACCAATGCAGGAAGAAAATTCAAGAGTAGGAACATTAATGTCCAACAATGTAAGGTTTCTAAGATCATTTTTTTTCAAGAAGAAAAAAGCATGTCCTTGATATTCTATTAAGAATCAAAGAGCATCTATAGTGCCTACCCATGAATGGGTTACAATCAGGTGAAGAATACAACATATACCTGAAGAGTCACCTCACAGTCAAAAGCTACCAGTGGGAATAGCTGGAAAAAAGTGGTCCCATCAATAAATTGTCTCATCATATAGCATATCTGTTTGGTAAATCATATCTACAGTGGGCCAAAGAGATCAGATCAGCATGCTAAAAGAGCCCGATCATGTGCCTCATATACATACAATAATAAAGAAAATAGGAAGTAAGCTCCCCAAGCAAAAATCAAAAGAGCTGATAAGTCCCATGAGTGACCAAATGGTCCTCAGTAAATTCAGAGAAGCATCCCGATCCCAGAGCCAAGGAAAGGGCAGTTTTAGAAAGGTGGTATGCAATCTGATTGTGTTCACGGTAGATATGACAAAGTGACAAATCAAGAAAGCAATTAATAAGCTTTCTAGTTTTCCTCCACCAGTGAAAAAGTTCAGGTGGGGAGAGATTAGTGGATCCCTTTTCCTAGTTGATGATGACTAAGGAGTCATCGAAAATATGGGATAAAGGAATCCCCATCATATGGGAGGTATGTAAAAGAGCCCACAAGCTGAGAAGTTCGACTTTAGTGTTGGTACTATCTCCAACCCCCAGCGCAAATTTGAAATGATGTGACACATTCAGGTATAGGCAGAAACCAACACCACCTAGATTGTTGGTAGAAGCCCCATCAAAAAAACCACAGGGGAAGACCAAGCATGGACAAGGCCCAATCACCCTGATCTTTTTACAAGTAACAGCTGGAGGACTACACAGTTGTATGAAAGAATTGATCTAGTGCAGAATGTTCAGGACAGACAATTTCTTCTCCTAAAAAATAATCAAGTTCTGAGCTTTCCAGATGGACCACATCTTGAAAGTGGGTATAGTCCAGTGCATAGAGTGCCTTGAGTACCGAGAGATCCATTGTTCAATGTACAGGCCAAGAGTAGCTGCTTGAGGAGGGAGTGAAATATGGAGCTGATCACAGATTTGGGATAAGACATTCTTCTAGAAAGAGCAGTGGGAGAAAATATGCAAGACAGACTCCTCATTTAAATTGCATAGTGGACATATATCAGGTCCGTGCCACCCTCGTTTCTGGAGGTTATCCCAGGTGAGGATTTTGTTCCTCAAGACGAGCCAAATGAAACAACCAATATTCTTTGAAATAGAGCCTGACCATAAGAAAGTATGTATCCTACTGCCCGGAGGAGGGAGCCTCGAATTCACGATGCATTCATATACTAATTTGGCCGAGATGGAGCCATCATGCTTGTTAAATGCCCATAATATAGTATCGGACTGAGAAGAGAGACGAATGCCATAGTGTTCCAGTCCCCAAGTATATTTATCCCAAGCATCTTTCCAAGCACCATCAATACATAATTCATCAGCCGTGTACCAGTAACGTTGAGAGTCAGGTAATGTATTGTGTGCTTGTGATAGGGTAGTGATATTCAAATCCTCAAGGTAGGATCTTAAACCATCCGGGAGCGAGCTAGAAGTGTGTACACCAATGACAGGATCAATACCGATAAGTACATCTGAACCATTCCCCACCTGCCATGCAAGCTGGCAACCCAGCCATGGAATTAGAGTCTGGAGAAAACCCTTCCAAATGACAGAGACCCCGCGAGTGCCAAAAGTTTTTCTCCTAAGCCAATCAACCGCTGAGAGACCTTTTAAATACTTGCTGGTAAGAACCCGATGCCAGAGACTATTGTTCATCAGTACCATCCATAGGTTCTTAAGACGAAGAGCAGTGCTAAACTAGTATAAATTTTTAATACCCCGGCCCTCATTCTCTTTCGTCCAAGAGAGACTCTGCCAATTAGTCAAATGGTGCTTACGGTTATTACCAGTCGAGCCCCATAAAAAAGCAAACATTATGCTTCTAAGCCTGTGGAGAATGGACAAAGGGATGGGCACTAATCCCAACCAATACACCGGAATACTGGATAGCACAGCTTGGACCAATATCAAACGACCTCCCAAAGAGAGTAACTTATGAGACCAGTGACAAATCCTTTTCTCGAATTTCTGTACCAGCCAAACCCAATCACTTACCCTGTAACCCAATGGTTTCAAGAAATAACCCAGGAATTTAAAACCTGAAACAAGGGGCTCCATCTGATATGGGATGACTCTAGTAATGTCCTGGAACATTTCATCTTCAATATTATTGTACAATAAGCACGATTTGTCCAAACTAATGCTCATCCCTGAGGCCTTGCAAAAGGTACTCAGTATAACATCAAAGGCAATCCATTCCTGTAAAGTACCCGTACCCAATAAGATAACATCATCAACAAATAGGAGGTGGGTAATAGTGAGTGAGGAAGTGATATGTATACCATGAATGAGGCCATGGTCCCTGGCATCAGATATTAAGAGACTGAGACCTTCAATGACAAGGAAGGTTTCTAAGATCATATGTAGGCTTAAGGTTTTGATGGACAATAGTCAAGCATTTGGCTCGTACCAAATTACCTGATGTAAGTTTTCCATGATACAAGAAATTGCAAGGACCAATTGAAAGGAAACCCAAATTCTTGGACTTTTAATAACTATGAGCAGTGTACATTATTGATCTTAGAATGTATATAATGGTGTGTAGATTGACTTGACAAGTAGTAGTGCATATATGTTTAATGTTTCCTATTTGTAACTACCATTAATCATTCATTACTTTTCTCATGAACATAGATTTAATCCTATGGATGAATATGCTGGTATCTGTGGAAACCCAAGCAATCCTCATGTGTCTTTTGAGAAAACAAGTCGCTACCTTAGTGAAAATATTTATCATGGAGATAACAATTGTGTAAAGCCAGATGGAGAATTAAATGGATTTACAATTCCCGAGGAAAAGACAGTTCAAGATCCTGACATACAATCTTCATCTCATACCTCCCTGATATTTTATGGTTCAGATAGTCACAGGTTATAAGAAATTCTAGTTCAGCCAAGTTCATCGCAATGAGTTGCTTAACTATTAACTTTATATACTTTGCAGTTTAATTTTCATGTTGTTAGGTATCCTCATGCAACAAAGTAGTATGTTTTTATTCTGATCAACCCCGAGTGTGGTAGTAGTTCAAAAGATTATAGGTTCAAGTCATCCAACCTCATTAATGAATATATATAAAGCAAAACAAGTTTTAGTAGCTGAAACCTCTGTACATTTTATGGTAATAGATTTTTTAAGAGCGAGTTCATGGTTGTTGGATGGTGTGCACACATTTTCAAGCTATGGGATCTCTCTATATTCAGTAGTTTTCGTTGTATCCTTTCAACTGACTAGGAATCAATGAAATTGTTGAAAACCCTTCAATTTTATTTTATTCATTCTCTGAGCCATTTGCTCTTGGATATTAAGTGATTTTTGGAGCGCCAACTCTTTGTTAGTTCTATGGATCTCTGCTTCATAATTTTTATCCACTTGAAAGAGTTGGGGGAGAGTGCTATCTAGTTCTTTTTAGTTACATAGCTCTTCTTACGGAAGAAAGTTAAATGACAAATATTGAAAACAATAACGACACTGAAAGAGTGTTTTTTAAGTCCAGTAGTATATACTTTTGTTGTTTAATAATAGAAAACGTTTGCATAATATTAGAGTGGTGATGATGGGTATTGTTTTCATGGTTTTTGGCTAGAGTTAGTGTGAATGGTGTGATGTTTGATACTATTAAACTGCAAAGCTCCATTTGACATAGTATACCCACTTGTCACACATCTTTATATGATTTCTACATAGGCCCTTGTTTATTTGTTAGGTGCTACTAGAGTGAAAGGAAAAATTAGAGGTATATCCTTGCTTGTTGGTAGCAAACTTCTTAATGTCCACTTTGTGGATGATATGGTTTAAACCTTAAATTGTCTCAACAATCTGTGGAATGCTTAGAGACATTTGTGGAAGTAGTTGTTAGCGAGGAGACAATTGTGGCTTTTCTTATGAGTGGTTCTTGCTGGAAAATAGGTAGTGCACGTGATGGAGGGGGATGCTCTTGGCAAGTCTTAGTTTGACATTGGATTTTACAGGTTCACACCATTTTTGGGTATGTGTGTTGGATGTTGAAAATGAATATGGTTATGTACAATGCCCTTGATTTTGCAAAGACAAACTTTGAAAATGAAGTGGAAAGGAAAATCAAATAAGGCAAGCTTCATTTGAGTGTCTTGTTTTGATTTCCTCGAGATACTATGAAAAAGTTGCACCTTACACAAGATATCTTCACTATGACTACAAAAGCAATGAGAACTGATGAAGAACATGTGGCTCTGCAAGCTATAGAGTGGTAGAGCTCTATATGTGATGAAGAGATTGAAATTAAAAAAAGAATACAAAAACATCATACATTGATACAAGCAAATAGGGAGCTACATAGGTACCTCATGGGCCACGCATTGCCACCGATAGACTTGAAATAATGGATCACTAAATAGTTAGTATTGTGATCTGAGAGTAAAGAAGCTGAATATTCCCCTACTCCAAATCCCTTGTTTCTACAAAATATTGTGAATCCTTCATGCCGCAAAGCGGAAAATTTGTCCTTTGTGAAATCGAAGAGGTGGACAAATTAGGAGGCATAATTAGTTGCCGTTAAATTTTAAGTCGTGAAATCTAAGTTGAGGACAGAACGACTTATGCAATACTAAATGTGTCTTGCAAATCTAGGAGATAAATTAAGCAATTGTTAATATTAGATTTTAACACACTGCATTTTTTCTTACTACTTGATAAAAAATAAAAATAATCATTAATATTACAATTTCATAATTTAAATGTCATTTAAAAACTTAACAAATAAAAGTGATTTTATAATTTGATAAATTTATCCCACATGTAAAAGAGCATGGATAAGGGGAGGAGAGGGGAATAAAAGGGGGAAAGTGGCGCGGCGAGAGGACATGCTTACATGGGCGGGGTCAATCGGTGATCAAGAAGGCCGATGGGGTAGAGAGGCCACCTCCATTGCACTTGGGAGGGGGGTCTTACTAGCATCAACCACTGAGGAGAGTGCACGACCAATTCACAAAATATAAAATAATAATATTGATTAAAGATATCTCCGGTGACAAGCGAAGCGATCGATTTCCTCCCTCTGTTAATTAAGCTAAGTAATAGTGTTGCGATTTCTACGTTCTAATAATAATCACAGCGGCTACCAATTTCTTCTCTCGAATCGTTCATTCAGTGGCAAGCTATATATAGATCATAGCCTGCACGGGCGGACCAAATTTATGGCTATTAATGGCCTCTGTTGTTTGGACAATTATCTCTTTAACAAAATAAATAGTTACAGTTCCAACCAGGAGGCGTAAACAGTTACAGTTCCGATACCAGGATGTATGCAAAATTAATGAATATGATTCTAACATTTATTTTACATGTAAATTACCATTTGCTACAGCCTCAAGGTTGTTTGTTTGTTTGTATCTTCAGCAGTTCATGGATATACTGTCTCATTAGCTCATGGATATGTTGTTGTCAAGCATAGCATAGCATAGCCCAACTTACAAATGATTAATATTTGATGATATGCTGCTGCTGTCACAAATTGCAAATGATTCGAAAATATAATAATATTGGTATGTTGCCTGCTGTCACAAACTAAACTACAAATGATTTGAAAAAATATATAATATATTGCTGGAGAAAAGATGCAATGCGTCTTCTCTCTTTTCTTTTTCTGTACCAATTAATCGAATTGTCACATCGAAAATGAAATTGTATAGAACTTAACATAAATTGTGTGTTTTGATCCCAACCTTATTAACATAGATTGTGGTTTTCCAATTGAAAACTTGTTAATCTAATAATGCTTTTGAATTGCTAACAGAAGATCGGCTCAGGCATCTCTATTTCACTGTATACATTTTTCTACAGCGCAGGGATGTTTATTTCACTGTGTTCTAATGGTTTATCCGTTCTATAAAGAGAGAAAAGAACTATAGGATGGAGTGGAGCAGGAAACGCCTTCGAAAAGTATGTAAATATGACGATAGCATAAAGATGTAAATTATTGTCCCACATTGATGGGCGCAGTTGTAATAGAGAAAGAAGGAAGTATAAGTAAGGGAGGAGGGTTAAGTTATATTCACGGAGCCCTGTGGTCAACACAAAGCGAACTATTCTTTCGCCTTTTACTAAAGAATACCGTGTGTTGGCCACTCTCAGCGACATACGCCAATTTTTGGAGCCTTCCATCTCTTAAAAATGGAGGCCAACAATATTAACACTAAAATCGAATTTCCTTACATTTTGAAGCCATCCATCTCTTAAAAATGGATTTCAATTTGGTGCGTGAATTTCGGCAATTTGGTGTTCTGATTTTATGGAAATTTACTGACTATATCAATTTGGTGCTGTGATTTTATTGCAATTTACCGACTACTTCAATTTGGTGTGTGAATAATTTTGGCAGTGGAAGCAAATGTCGATAGTAGTGTAATTTGGCAGTGGAAGCAAATGTCGATAGCAGTGTAATTGTCCTAACTTGTTTCAAATAGCAACTTGTATCTCCAATGAATTTGCTAAATTGTTTGACCTAGCTTGTGTCTCCAATGGGACTAACTTGTTTCAAATAGCAACTTGTATCTCCAATGAATTTACTAAATTGTTTGACCTAGCTTGTGTCTCCAATGGGACAAAATCAAAATGCATACAAATTCCACAAACTAAACTCATATGGGACAAAATACAAATTCCACAACCTAAACTCGTATTGAAATAGGTGCATTAAGAATACCATGCTTTGAAAACAAGATTAAGATATGAGTTTGCACGTAGTTGGTTTTCATACATGTATTTGTTCTCAATTATTAGACTTGCACAAATGTGGGTATTCAGGGCTCCTGTTTGTCTTCTAGTGCAACAAAATTTGATCCAAACTAATGACCTTTTCGTTTGAGAAGCATTTTTTATTTTTATTCTATTTCCGTTTCTTGGGCATAACAAGTCCTTCATATTGACTATCTTTCCATTGGAGTTGTATTGGATATGGCCCCGAAAGTAACAATATCCTCAGCTCTTAATGCTGAATAACATCTCTTCCGATTTCTCATTATAATCTATATGGGTGTTCTTTAAAATATTCCACATTCCCCACCTACTCTTGGAGAACGTCAAACATTGTTTTAGCCCTGTTTAATTCCCATCTTACCCGTGATGATTTACCAGTCTTGTAGTGCCATAGATTTGAAATTTGGGGCTGGAATTAATAATCAGGAAAAAACAATCTCTGGAGCAAGCATCTCGTAACAGGTCCGAGATGAGAGCACATTTATTAATAATCAGGAGAAAGCAATCCTTGCAACAAGCATTTCGTAACAGGTCCAAGATGAGAGCACATTTATTTGATATGTTGGTGCCTATTTTTCGTAACAGGTCCAAGACGAGAGCTAAAGAAACTTTGCCAATCCAAAAATATGCAGAGTTAGAAGGCAAACTTTAGAGCACAAATACCGTTTGCAATTTGTATTCAAGACAGCTCAGGAATACTTGCAGGATTGTCATACTTCAACCATGACTTTTAAGTAATTATAAGTTCAAGCATCGTGTTAGTGGAAATCTTGATTACTTGGCTATTTTATAGGCATAAATCCATGGCCATTCAGTTTCCTAGGTTTAGGTTTATAATTATGCTGCTAGGTTTATAATTACAGCATAATTTAGGTGGATTCATTTTAGTAAAAAGACTTAGTCTAAAAATTAGACCATTTGAGTCCGAATAGGTGAATTAGTCTAAAAATTAGACCATTTGAGTAGTGAATTTTTTTAGCACAATTTTGTAAGAATAAGGTCCATATTTTCCAAAATCCAGGTTATAGTTGTCAAATTTTAAAAGTTTGGGTACCTGGGGTTTCTGAATATGCTGAATCCATTTTTATCATTAAAACACAATTAAATTCTAATTTCACAAAATAAAAGACTGAACCCATTTTTACCATTAAAACACAATTAAATTCTAATTTCACAAAATAAAATACTAATTTAATTTGACAAATTAAATTCTAATTTCACAGTCCATAAACTATATTCAATTTGACTCACCCACAGTAAAGTCCAATATTTTGCATCTACACTATATTCGATTGACTCACCGACAGTAGAGTACAATATTTTGCATCTCCTAGTAGGTTCGTAGCTATGTATCTTTCGCTAATAAAATACACTGAAATTGCCATATAGACACATGGCCAGGATAACTATAGATACATGGCCAGGTTAACTGCCACATAGTGAAAGAGGAAGAGGAATACAGTATTGTGGACTAGTACACTGAAATTGCCATATAAATACACGGCCAGGATAACAGATTGTCAATAGTGAAAGAGGAAGAGGAATGCAGTATGGTGGACTAATACACTGAAATTGCCATATATATATGGCTAGGACAACGGACTGTCTGAAGGTCTGAAGGAGAAATACAGTATTGTGTACTAATTTCATATAAATATATGGCTGGGATAACAGACTGTCTGAAGGAGGAATACAGTTTTGTGTATTATTATTATTAGTAAACTTATAGGTTATATGTTATTTCTATTAAATTGTTAGTGAATTTATAAATTATATATTATTTTTATTAAATTACATATTATAGTTTTTTCTTCATATAATTACGAAATACAAATTAAATTTGACAAAGGTTAAAATTCGGATAATTTCAAATACAATTTCATATGGTTACAAAATACAAATTTGCTATGCAGGGTTAATTACACATTTAATTTTATACAAAAGTTAAAATTGATACTTTCAAATACAATTTCTTCATGTTGTAGTTTTTAGCTAGTATGGTTAATTGTCTTAAAGCAATCATTAAAAAAAAAAAACACATTTTTCAACTCTTCTCTATATATTCAAAGGAATGGAAATCTCCAATAATGCAAATACTTCATAAGAAAAAAAAATATGACAAAAAAGCGTAGAGCATATAGCCACACAACATAATTTCCAAAACATCAATAATCCAAGCAATCTCTGCAACCCAAGAATCATATCCAATATTGAGGCTTAGAATGCATGAACCCTACGCATGACTTTCACCTGTTCCAGTGTACAGAGTGGACAACATATGCAGACACATTTTCTTCTTACCCACCAAACAATAGGTTCCTCTACACTCTTGACCTGTTCTACGTATTGTTCATGCATGCACAATTCTTTTAAAGCTTTCTCACTAACCAATTGATACATTTTCTTCTTACCCACAAAACAATCAAGGTTCCTCTACACTCTTGACCTGTTCTACCTATTGTTCATGCATGCACAATTTTTTTAAAGCTTTCTCACGAACCAATTGAGAGTCCTTTTGGCAAAAGTCGTGACTGAATGCCCTGGACCTTCATTGTTTGCACTACTTTTACTAGCATTTGATGCTAAAGTGTCAATTCCAATTCCCATGATTTAGGATTTGGACTAGGAACTTGAGGCTCGTGATCCTCCAACTCAATGCTTCGGGCTTGGTCTTAGATAATATCTTCCTATTGAAATTTGACTTGAGCTTTGAATCTCCTCTTAAAGGAAACCTGAAAGAAACAACCCTCCTCTACATATGATTCCTTGTCTGCGATTTACACTTGTTTGACTGGGTTTTACTTCTGTGTGATTGCGATTCACATCTGTATCTCTCTGCATACTTGTTTAACTGCGATTTACACTTGTTTGACTGCGTTTTACCTCTGTGTGACTGCAATTCACATCTGTATCTCTGCATACTTGTTTAACTGCGTTTTACACTAGTTTGATTGCGATTTACATCTGAAGTATCTCTGCGTTTGATGTTTGCTACGGAAGGATGGATTGCTTGTTTGATGTTCAAAATCGAAGTTAAAACTCTGCAACCCTTTTCCCCATTGTATGCGTTGATATGTACAGATCTAAACTCTGAAATCGTTTCCTCAATATCTGAGTTGATATGTGATCTAGACTCTTCCCATGTCTTCGTTTGATGGTCATCACAGGTGGGAAAGAGTAATTTCCTGTCAGATCTGGAAGTGTGTTAAGCCAGGTCTGCCTTAAACTCAGATCCTTGGCTGCGTTTCGTCTACGAGTACAGATCCGGAAGTGTGTTTTCCCCAATGTCTGGGTTGATCTCACAAATCGACATTGTTTGTTCTGTAAATAAGTTGAACTCAGATCTGATAAATCCAAGCTTGCGTTGATGGTATCCCAGAACGTTGATAGATCTGCAATGAGTCTAAGACTTCATACGAATTTCCTGTATGATATGTTGATAGTCATAACTAGATCTAATGCTTTGTATGATATGTTGATAGTCATAACATTTATTTTGATCTGTGTATTTAAAATCTTACTAACTCAATTTACAATGTCTGCTTTTTGATGGTTATCTGTAAATCTGGAAGTGTGTGCTCAAATCTAAGTGGACATTTCTTTTTCATACATTTCCCTTGCCTGCATTAGCTCATAGTAATTACAGATCTTGAATGCTGAGTGGTTTTCTCTTCAACATGCATTGAGGTGTCAAAACTATGTAACACTTTCCCATTTGTTTGCAATGATGTTTGGCCAATCTTTGTTTTTATCTGTACAATAATATAAATATTTAAATAATATAAATATTTAAAAAAAATCAGATCTGATAACTTGGGTCTGAGTTTGAATTTCTCAATAGTTTCTTTATGTGCAGAATATATATAATTTTTAAAAAAAATCAGATATGATAACTTGGGTGTTTTTAGCCCCAAAGGTTAGCTCAATTGGTAAGACTTGCGCACACTCTCTAGGTTCGGGGGAGGTCACGGGTTCGAGCTTTGAGTCTTCTGGGGTTAGGCCTTCTGCTAGGATGGCCGGCGGTTTACCACTTCTACCATCCACGAATGTGAAGAAGTATTGCTGAGTTTTCCATGGATCTTTCCATCTGAAAAAAACTTGGATGTTTTTATAAGACTTTCTGTTAGTTGCCTCATCGTTGCTTAAAAACAAACTAGAGTTCAATACCAATGAGTGGGTTGTAAGCAGAACCTTTTTATTTATTTTATTTTGTTCTTAAACTGACTGTGTGTAAACCTGCGAGACTGTGGCTTTAAACAGATCCCAACTTTTTTTTTCTCCTTCCCTTCAACTGAATTTTTTACCGTAGAATTTTTGAAGAGCACGTATACCCCCTCTATACTGCCGAGACCGAATCTTTCGGGTCTCTGGGTTTCATGTTTTCATACTTGGATTTAATCTTTCTAGAAAATAGCATGTAGCAGATCCATGAGAATTTTACTTTTTTTCCGCTTAGTTATCAAATCCTTGGCGGAGTTAAGTCCCGTTAACTTTCATCGAATCGACAGTGAAAAACACCGTTATTCGTGCATTGTCGTGTTGGTGTTGTTGATTGTTTGTTATTTTAATAACAAAATTTGATCCCGCCTTTCATTGTTAGTGAAGCTAACCGATAGAAGGCCTTAGGTAGACGCAACATCTCAGTTTTCATAGGTCACTAGCTAGTAGCAACACTGCACTGCCAACAACACTGTAGAGAAAGATAGTCCAACAAACAATTCGAGTCTATTCAAGGTGATTGACATAGCCAAAACTAGATTGCAACCAACACTGTTTATTGTTTAGATTGTTGGCCCAATTTACTGTCATAAATCAGAGCTTACTGTTTTAAATGTCAACCCGGTATCCTAGGACTTAGAAGCATATCCAACATCTATGGACTTAGAACTAGACTGATTTAAAATCTACTCTACTTGAAAAACCTAAAACTATTTAAATGTTGTAAGTATAAAATTACCAAAAATCTATTACAAGAAATGTATGCAATGACAATTTTTGACTTAACCACATCTAAACATGAATCATAAAATGTAAAAATTATAAAAACTAAAATAGTGCTATTCTATCGCTGAAAGCATAAAACACCGAGTTCTTTTACAAGAAGTGTCAGTTCACAATGTATTTAGTTTTTTTCAACAGCAAAATAAAACTAAAACAATTCTACAATAATCTAAGCAATATATAATAAACCCTACTTGGATTACACAGTCTCAAAACTCTCTTGCTTTCGAATTGAAATAGAATGGTATTGTCGAATGTGGTTTCCAAATTTAATTAGAACCTATAGCAAAAGGAAATACATCTACAGGAAAATCAAAATATAAAATGCATCTACATGAAATAAATAAAATCTACAGATATTTGCCATATTGCATTTTTTTGAAATCGCCAAATTATTACATAAACTATATAAAATCCTTGGAAATTAAAATATGTTTTGGAAAATATCGCCAATCACATTTTATAGTTCCCGTTTTAAGAGTTGGTAATATTCACCAACATTTATACACTTTTAAATAAGTATGGTTCCTTAAAATCATCCCTGATCTACAGGAGATAAATTAAAACATACCAATGCAAGAGCAAAATAAATGGTGTGCAAGCTTAGCAAAGTGGGCCTTCCACTGCTTCGCTCACACACAATGAATTATAAAATCACCAACAATTAAATCAATTTCATAAAAATGCCAAAGCAAATACACTCAGTTTGCGGAATGGCTTTACATGAAAAATGTAAATATTTATACTAATTGTTCTCAAACTGAAATGCTACAATCGTGCTCCACATCATAATGACAACTTGCCATAACCCCGAGCTCTCCCTCTGTAATACCCCCAACGATATTATTTTAATTAATACTTGTGAAAATTATTTCAGAAACACTTATTTTTGTAAGAGTTGATTAGAAACTCGAAAAATATTCACAAGAGGTGTGATTGACATTTTGCACAACAAATAATTATTTTATCATAAATAAAAGGAAAAGACACTTGGAGAATTTAGTTACATGAGGGGACACCACCATGGCACAAGAGAACATGTGTAAGCAAGCAAGAGAGATCTTTACCAATCAAATCCAATCTAAAACTCAACAACTAGACAAGATCCTAAATCATAGGGATTTATGGATTGATTGGAGATTTGATTGGGATGGCATAAGACCTAGGCAAAAGCTATATATATATTGGTGCACTGGAATAGCACGTGACGAGATGCCGTGTTGTGCATGGAGAAACTTTGATGTGAATGCATGCGTTGAGTGTTTCTCCCATTTCATAAGTCCATCACTTAGCTTGTTACGGACTCTCGGAGAGAGAGTTGCGTGGACGTTTACTGGTTGTTCAGTGTGCAAGGTGGTGATCTAGCTCGGGGGTGGAGTTGGGATCGTGGTGGTTTTTGTGGTCCTCTCCTATGGTTGGGAGGAACTGATTCTCCAAGTACTTTTTCGGCATTGTCTTCAAGTAGGTGACTCTAATCTCCCTTATAATTGTTGTGTTTTCTTTGATTTTGTAAAAAATTCTGGTGTACTATTTTGGGGTTGTTATAGTATGGTATCAGAGCCCAAGTTCGAACACTCGACCTTAAGGGCTCTTCACATGTGTTCCAAATCCATGAGATTTGTTTATGAGTGAAGAATTACTAAGCTAGATTGTTTTACAAAAATTGATAATTACAGTCGAATTCAAATCTCTGCATATGATTTCAATGCTTCCGTGGTATGCGATTAATCCATAGAAAATGTGTTTGATAAAAAGAAATAGATCAAATTCTCTGCATTTAATATCTAATTATAAATCCTTTTTGTGTATACGTTTTTTTTTACTCGTTTGTGTTTTTGGATTCTAGATCCTTTCTGTGGGTTTTTAGATATGGAAAAGACCTTTGTCGTTTTAATTTCTTTCATGCAGTTTAAGTCTCGAACGTATCTATGTATACATGTTGATCCTTGTGAATCCACAGTCTGCGATTCTAGATATGGAAAAGACTGCTTTTGTATTTAATTTCTACCTGCGATCTAGATCTGGGGAATATCTCCGTCAATGCCTTGACAATCTGTTGTTTGCTTGGATATGTGCTCCAACCTCTGCATTAAGTTTTACCATCTCTGCCCTTGATCAGTGGAGTATGCTTGATAACACTTGCATGGTCTACGATGGGTCTGTAGAATATATGATTGTAATACTTTGAACTCAGTTCCTATCTGAGTCTATGGTTGATGTTTTAAACTCAAATCCCATCTATAGGATGAGTATAACCTGAGTCTGCGTGGATCTAGACTCTGCAACCGGTTTCCACTTATTTGCTTTGTTTTGTGCTTTAAAGTCTAAAATCGTTTCCCAGTGTCTGCGTGGATATATTCTGCAACCAATGTAATCCTGTAATTGATTACCAAATCGTTTTTTGATCTATAGAATTATATAAAACTATAAATACATATCCGATCTGCATTAACCTGGCATGCATTTGTTTTCCAACACGGGTATCAATTTGTAGATTTTATATTATAACACTTTAAAATTCAGAGCCGATTTAAGTCTGCATACGATTCCTTTACTTGATTTGTTGATAATACATTCAGATCTAATGTCTGCATACGCTTTCCTTGCTGCAAGGTATATGATTGACCCATGTGTAATCGAATTCAAAACTCTGGTATACGATTGATCCATAGTTGATTTCACAAATTGAAATTGTTTGTTCTGTTGAATTTCTGTTGGTAATTATAATTGTCTGCATTTTTACTTTGTTTGCACTTTTATTAAGTATAGATATGTACCATGATGGATGGAATGACATCTTTGCCAGACTTGCTTTCTCTCACTGTCTCCAAATGGGTGCGGCTGAACAAAGGGAGTCCTCCCTGACGTGGCGGAAGCATTGGATGTCAGAGCCCACTTATTGTCCTTCTCATCTACTTCAATATTCTTATTTTCCAAATCTGAATCAAGATCTTAATCTAATTGAAGTAGAATCAAAATCGGATTCAGGGTTTTTATTTGATGCGGTTGTTGTTGCTGCTGTAGTTTTGATTTTTGTTTTTTTTTCTCTTTATCCTGTATGTACATCCCAAGTTGTTACTTCTGTTGTTATTATATTTATTCATGTGTCCATCTATATATGTAACTTCCTTTCTATCATATATGTATGGGTAATGGTGTGGGTTTGAGAACTATAATTCTAATGAGAATTTGTGTTTTTGAGAATCATGTAAGTTGAGATTTACTTTTACTTTCTCTGATGATTGCTTGAAGCCCCATCTTTTGTCATATTTGTATGGGTAGTAAATCCTATCATATTCAGATATGTGTTGTTATTTTTGGATCGGTAGAGTATATAAAAAATTCAAAACATAGTTTTGAACTGTATTAACCTGGGTATGCATGGTTTGCAAAACGTTTTTTATCAGTATAATTATTTAAAACTATAAACACAGATCTAAGATCTTATCTGTATTAACCCGACTACGCATTTGTGTTCCAAAACGTTTATGGATAAGATCTGATCTAATTACCTATAACCTAGGTATGCCTTTGATGTTTGCTACCGAAGGATAGATTGTTTGTATGATGTATTTATTTCTTTCCTGCAATCTCTGATGCATTTAAATCCAGTTTGCGTTTCGATCTGGAAAGACCACAATGTATATGTCTCCTTGTTGCAAGTAGATCAAGTTCTCTATATCTGACTTCCTCGCCTGCGTATGCTCTTGACCGATGGGGATGTGTTTGTTATTTCCAATCAAACCCAAATCTCTGCATTTCGTTCCCTATTTGTCTGCTTTGACCTTTGATCAAAACACTGCAAACTCTGTTCCAAAGGTCTGCGTAGATGTGTGAGCTAGTCATCTGCAAAACGTTTTCCTCAACGTTTGTGTTTGGTATATGATATGTTTTTATTATTATTATTAAAATTCACAGATATAAAAATGCCTGCATATGATTTTTGGATGTCTGCTTTTGATTAGATCTAAACCATTTGCAAAATGTCTGCATTATTTATAGATCTAAAAATGTCTACATTATAATTTTTTTTATAGTCTGCGTGTGATTGATGGTATCCATTGTTTACTATATTTTTTACAAATATGGAAGGATACTCTTTCCTTGATCTTTAAGTTTGGATAGGTTCCTTGTATAAGCTTTTAAACCTACTGCTTTTTAATTCTATGATCCAGACATTGAATGTGTTGGTATACTAAAAGATAACGATTTGATTCTTATGAGAAAGCTGAGTTGTTACTATCCCCACAAATTCGAAAGGAGTTGGTTGTCTTTGGTAATGTTGCCATGATGGACAACTCTCAGGCCTTATTATCGTTACTAGTCACCCAGATCTCTTTTCTTGTTATAATGTGTGATTCTCAACACACACGGTCATACCCTTACTCCTCATTGGCGATTAAGTAGGATTTGATATTTCATTAAGTTTTTCTCTCTCTTAAACCTACTACGTGTATGCTTAACACCACCGAAGTAAATAAACGATACAAGTTTAATGAATGTTTCTTTTTGTTTATAATGTTTTCTTATGATACCCTACCATTACAATGTGTCGATGGAAGGCACTTTACTAATTTCTTATATATAAAGGGTATATTTCCATTTCGAATAGGTAAGGGATTAAAATATATGTGCATCTCATTTTTAATTAATTTACTAGAGCTTTTCATTAAATTATGGCAATGATATACGATTGGAAAAAGTGTATGATATGTTTATTTTGAAGTATGAAATTCCATATTACTTATATAGTATGATCACATTTTTTAATTGTGTTTAATGGGAAAATATGTATGCAACATAGAAAAGGGAAATAGTTTTTTTTTTAATTTAATAATTTGTGGTAGTTCTAGAATCCATATGTTATGAGACGTATTTAGAGAGGTTTTAACATATAAAAATGATTAATTGCATATTGGGTTGGATATTGCTTGTAATAAAGGGAATGATAAATAAAGATTAAAAAAAAATAGTCATTTGAAAACAAATTTCTTTGATATAGTTTTATATTAGATAATCACATAATGTGGTCGTTATATTGTGATATATATATATAGGTTCTTGGGTATAATTTTGGCGTGGGTATATATATATTGTAATAGAAAATAATTACATCTTCAGCAGCAGGTATTGGATACAACTTGTTCATAAATGAGACTCACCATCTGGATTTTGCGCTGGGGGTTGGATATGGCTCCAATACAAAGGCAGAATTACTGGGCCTGTGGGCCCTTCTGCACTCTTCCCAGATGATGGGGATCCCTTTAACCCACATATTCGGTGACTCACAGGTCATCATCAATTGGGCTAAGGGATCCACTGCTCTCTCCCCACCAGAACTTCTTCACTGGTGTAGGGAATCTCAAAAGCTTATTTCAAGCTTTCAGGATCTCTCATTCAGCCACATCTACCGTGAACACAATTGGATTGCAGACCATCTTTCTAAAACAACTCTCACTCTGTCTCCAGGATTTGGCTATTTTTCTAAATTTATAGATGACCATTTGGTCACACATGACACCTTTCAGCTCTTTTGAGCCATGTCTCGGGGAGATTACTCCTCTATTGGATACTTGCTCTGTAACTCGCTGAGTGGCATCTTTTAGATCGCAGATCTGATCCCTTTGGTTCACGATAGATGGGCTTGGTTGAGATCGATCCCCCTCATGATGAGACATATTACTGATAGGAATCTACACTCTATTACATGCCTTTTCCCCCAGCTGGGACTGGATGTGATTTTCTCCTGATTAGCTGTATACTCATGTGATGTAACCCTTCTAGGGTGGGTGCTATTAATGCCCTTTGATTCCTAATAAGAATAACAAGGACAGACTTTTTATTCCTGAAAAAAAAAGAAAATAATTACATATATTATTATCGTCTTTAAAAAAAATTGAAAGAAAAACAAAATGGGGTTGTTCACTTTACATGTGTATGATTAAAAATAAAAATAAAGATACATTTAGTTGAGGATTAATTTGCATGGTAATAAAGGGTGTATTTTGATGTTTCATACAAATTCTTACTTTGTGTTTGCATGATGTTTTATAGAAATGAGTTTTATGAAAAGGTAATACAATATGTATGATATTTTAAAGAAAATAAAAGGTTTTTTTTTTTTTTTGAAGTAGTGGTCTATAAAATATTGGTATAATTTTGTATGAAAATTATATAGAGAAACATAGTGTATTTATTTGAATAAATTACATGGTATAGGTACATATGTGAATTATAGCAAGAAGTGATAATTATGTTGAGTATTTTAGAATAAGTTGTTTGAGTTTTCTTGTGATCAGTAAAAAATTTGGTTAATACTTATTTTTGAAATAATGTGAAATAGTTTTTGTTAATGTAAAGGATTTTTCATTTTATTTTATTTTGAAAGAGTTTTAAAAAAAGGAATGTACTTTACCCACTTAGATTTGATGAAAATAAAATACCACTTTTTATAAGATTGAAAAAAGAATGCATTTATAGAAAATACATTTTATATGAGTCCATTAAAAGAGTATTTGATGATTTATTAGCTGTAATGGTGTTTCCGTAATATCTATTTATTTAATATGGATATAGAGAGTTGTGATTATTATATAGTGCTAATATCTATTTATTTAATATGGATATAAAGAGTTATGATTATTATATAGTGCTATTATGCTCAAGTTTAAATAACATAATTTTATATGTATTGTAATGTATAAAGTGTGAGTTATTTACATGTTGAGGTTTATATAAATTACAAAGATTTGATTCTATACATGAGGACTTTGCATTCATAAGTAAATACTCTTTTTGTGATTTACGTAATTGGGAATATGATGCAAATACATTTAAACAT
>LPNX011112139.1:267058-290434 GCA_001517045.1 Pseudotsuga menziesii
GTATTGCTTTGTTTGGTTTTGTTACAATGGATGATTGAGTATTTTATTGAATATCCTCGACATTTTAAAATGGAGGATGATCTTTGTAGTTTATAAATCAAAGGATTCTATTATGTCATGGAAGATTAAAAATATTTTAGATTAGGTGACATAAGTTCCTCAACATAGTTTCAGTTACAAGTCTGATTCAAAAGAATTGCATAAATGAATTAGGTAGGAGGTTAATAGTAGTTCGACCTAACGGACTTGCATACACACATGTATGTTCTACTCTGTGAAGTATTGATTATTTGAACACAAAATTCCGTGTTTACATATAGGTTATAGTATAAATAGCATGATCATCGAGGTACATAAACTAGTATTAGTAGATTCATATGTTTGAATGCGTGTAAGATAATTTACATAAATTAAAATGCTTAAATAAATGCATGAAAAGTGGAGTTGTGTCTGAAGATAGGCAATGTGATATATTTGTTTTTTACCTCCCAAGATATAAGGGTTAAACATGGTAATAGCTAGTGAAGTTTTGTAACATGTAATTTGAACTAACACTCTAATGATGGTTAACTAAGTTGTAGTTGGAACCCATAATGTTATGAAGAAGAGATAATAAGCATGTTCATGATATTAGTAAGATGTTGATATCTTCTTGGGGTGATATGTAAAATGTTTAGAATATTAAGATATTGGTTGACATGTTTATCTTCTTATATGTGGAAGAGAAAAAAGTATTGTTACAAGAAAACATGTATGCATTGAAACATGCTTGAATGCACTATGCTATAGAGATTTTCAAGAAAGTGCAACAAAATTTTAAAGTTGATCAAGATCGACATAAAAGTTACGAAGACTTAAAAAGAACTTGAAGAGAGTTCAACATTTGGTGATCATGTATACCTAAAGGTAAAAGTCGAAAAAGAGTGCTTCGATTTTGGGAAGATGTTCAAAGCTGACACCCAAGTATTGTGGACCTTTCGAACTTTTAGCTAAGATAGGGTCGGGAGCCTATCATCTTGTGCTTCCCCTTAATATAAAAGTAGATGATGTATTTCATATTTCATTATATATATATATATATATGATGCTACTCATATAATTGACTAGAATTTGATTCAGGTAGAACCCGAGGGCGAAATCCAGAACGAACATTTTCGCATCCTCAAAAGGAAGGAACGTACAATACGGAATCGAGCCATCATTAAAATAAAAGTGCAATAGAAGCACTTCAGCCCTGAAGAGGCGACTTGGGAAATGGGGAATAAAATACGAGAAGCATATCCCTTCATGTTCCATAATGAGCAAGAGAGCTTAGAGTAAAAGAACACCGAGGACGGTGTTGAAAATAAGGGGGGAGTAATGTAATACCCCCAAGATGGTATTATTTTAATTAATACTTGTGAAAATTATTTTAGAAACACTTATTTTTGTAAGAGTTGATTAGAAACTCGAAAAATACTCACAAGAGGTGTGAGTGACATTTTGCACAACAAACAATTATTTTATCATAAATAAAAGGAAAAGACACTTGGAGAATTTAGTTACATGAGGGGACACCACCATGGCACAAGAGAACATGTGTAAGCAAGCAAGAGAGATATTTACCAATCAAATCCAATATAAAACTCAACAACCAGACAAGATCCTAAATCATAGGAATTTATGGATTGATTGGAGATTTGATTGGGATGGCATAAGACCTGGGCAAAAGTTATATATATTGGTGCACTGGAATAGCACGGGCCTTCGTGTTGTGCATGGAGAAAATTTGCTATGAATGCATGCGTTGAGTGTTTCTCTCGTTTCATAAGTCCACTTAGATTGTTACGGACTCTGGGAGAGAGTGCCGCGTGGAAGCTTTCTTGCTGTAGCTTGTTACGAACTCTGAGAGAGAGTGCCGCGTGTAATTTTACTGGTTGTTCAGTGTGCAAGGTGGTGATCCAACTCGGGGGTGGAGTTGGGATCGTGGTGGTTTTTGCGGTCCTCTCTTATGGTTGGGAGGAACTGATTCTCCAAGTACTTTTTCAGCATTTTCTTTAAGTAGGTGACTCTAATCTCCCTTATAATTGTTGTGTTTTCTTTGATTTTGAAAAAAATTATGGTGTACTGTTTTGGGGTTGTTACACCCTCAAATCCACAAAAATAGGAGAACATTTTTGAAATATCAAAACAGTTCTGTTTTTATGCTTCTTGGCAGCATAGGTCTTTGACCCGCATTGACTTGACACCTGTGAGGGATATCTCGTGAAGTTGTTGGAAATAAATCCATCCTTGGACATCAAGGATTCTCCTGCATATTTCAAATCTCTCCCAGTCATCCTGCAAATATCCAAACCTTGGAGCATTTACGAGAAATTAGCAAATCCTGTAATTTATTAAAATTTCGATTTAAATGCTTTAAAATCTACAAAATTCGATTCATTAAAAAGTAGCAACAATTATACCCTAATTTGATGAGCTTCAAGGTTTTATAAGTGAAGTATGAGGGTTTAAGGATGATCATAATGGTATGAAGGGATGGCTAGAAGGGTTAAGGCATCAAAAATAGGTGTCAAAATAGCACCCAACATCTCCCCCAAGAGGAAGGTGTTGCATGCCCTCATGCATAAAGAGTGTCTTCAAAACTGAAACTGCATATTCCAATGCACAAAACTGTTGTTACTCCGCTGCTATCAATCCTATGACAATTCCCCTATTTGAGATGATGCATCAACACTAACCTGAGCTACATGAAGGGCCTTCAATCTATGATACTTGGCTTTGAATGCCCTCTTTTTCTGATACCATTTATATGCTTTCTTGGAGATTTGGATATTCTGAACTTTGAGCTTTCTATTCATTTTCCTTAATCTCTCATTCTCCAATTCCAATTCCTTCATTTCTAGTTTTAACTTTTCAACCTTCTTATTGTTTTTAGAGAGGTTCTTCTTCTTTTTACCTGCTGTAGACTGTTTGGAAACAATATCTACCCCAATTTCATCATCTTTGTTCCTCAATTTTTCAACCTCTTGCATTAGGCACTCTTCCTTCTCTTTTTCTATGGTTTGTTGTATAGATATAGGAGAAATAATAGCTATATTTCCATCATCTTGCTCTTGTTTGTCAAATGGAGTCTTCTCAATTGTCTGAGTATCTAACTCCAAATTTTCTTCTGCTATTTGCTGATCAAAGATGATATTTACCTCTTCATTAATTTGCCCAATTTCTCCCACTGGATTTTCCTCTTCACTTTCCAGAGATTGTGTGTATACATAGTGCCTTTGCTATTCCTCATCACTATTTTCTGTTGCTTGCTTTTTCTGTCCATATTTATATTTTCTTGACCTTCTTTCATATGTGGTAAAGATTTTATCTTTTTCTTGGAATTGAAATTCTTCTTTTACCATACTTCTGGTTCTTATTCTTTTCTGAGGCTGTTTTTTGCTTGTCGCCTTAGAGTCTTCTATATCATCTTCAATGTATGTGAGCATTAACATTTCATCTTCTTTCAATCCTTCACCTAACTACTCATCTGGTTCTTGAAATTCATAATGAACTACCAACTGCTGCCATGTCAAACTTTGCTTTTATAATTCATGTGTAAGGATTATTTTTATGAGCCCACAATGAAAAAGACTTGAGGTAGTGTCTCCAGTTCATTTCTGAACAGCGTTAGCCATTTTGGAAAGGCTCTGTAGCAAAAAATAGGGTATATTGATCTCACAATCACCATTCAAATGCTGCATCAGTTTAATATGGTAGAGGTATATGATACTAAATATTCCTTCACAAGTAAGGAATTTCTGAATAATACATGCCACTTCATCCCAAGGATGGATTAACCAGCTCCTTGGTACCCCCTTCTTCCATTTCACTGAGCTTTCCCTTGACCTGCATAGGAAGGGTACCCATGCCTTCTCTTCAAACTACTTTGTTTTGAAGAACCTTTCTCCCTGTTAAGGTAGTCCAAGTATTTGTGCCAAGATATCTTCATACAACCTTGTTACCACCTAAGTTATACTTAGTGGTTTTTGATCAAGTGAGCCTGGTGAACCGGAAAAGGATAACTTATTCGGACTTGAGAAGACCTTCAGTCTTGCTTCTGGGAAGCCTTGTTATACTATATCACATGTTCATACCCCATGGGGGAATTGTAATAAATGTTTTAGCATGATAGTGTCTGTAAAAGACTCGATATCTTAGACTTTATTTGTCAATCTAATCAGCCCAGGGTGTTTTTTCCCTTGGTTATTATTGGTTGTTGAATAAATGACTGATAATTTCTGAGTTTTTCACTCCATACCTCCAAAGTTGGGGTGGTCGGCTTGGCATTTAGGCCTATTGAGATTATTAGAGTCTATGTTTCAATGTATAAACATGCTAGACAACATGGTCGAGTCATATGAACATGTCTAAGACCCCCTAGGTTTTTTCAAATTTTCAAATTTTTAGTTTTTTCAGTGTTTTTTATTAAAAATTTAATTTTTCCAAAACTTAGGCTATTTTTTAATAGTTTAATTGGAAAAATTGATTTTGTAATAAAAGTGGACCAAATAATCAGTTTTAGTCATGTAGGTGCTCATTTTCAAGCTAAGAGCACCATGTAAACCCATGGACCCACTATTTCCTAGTTTTGAGTGATTTTCCATCACTCAGGTAAGAAAGCCCCAAAAATCAATTATTGATTATTTTAATTAATAAATTGATGAATAATGGAGCAAATCCAGAATCATAGATCAGTGGATTCCCAGCCGATTTGATTGAAATCAGTCAGATCTGAACCAGATTGACTAGATCTGACAAATCCTTGACTGAAGGAGGTGATCAAATCAGATCCAGAGTTGATCTTCAGCATCCTTTATGGAGAATTTTGCCCTCCCTCTCTCCTCCACACGTTTTGGCTCATTTGGATGAGTTTTGGTGGATGCTTCAGTCAACAGGTTGAGGTGTCAGTCAGATCAACTCTCCGATTGACAATTGCACTCAGTGAGACTCAGATCTGGCTCAGTTCAGCTTTAGATCTACATTAATTGACTCTCCATCAGCTGATTTGGTCTATCTCCTTGGGATTTGTGCCCCCCTAGGCTGGATCTCCTAGTTTTTATATATATCCAAGCATAAGCCTCCTCTTCCAAGCTAGTTAGAACTGGGATTGAGGTGCTACTGCTATTGTACTGTTGTTATTGTTCATTTGAAATAAAGAGAAGCTTTGGAGGCAATACGGTGTTGTGCCATTGTATGTGTGGATGATCATTGCCATTGTTTTACTGAGGTAACCTGTATATGTGTTCAAAATTTGCTAATTGCTTGTGGATTCGTTGCTAAGATTGATAATAAGCTTATTATGATCTTGATAGGAAAGGTGCTTTTCAATAAGTTTATTGGCCATCTCTTTCCTTTGATGCATGTTTAGAGATCTAGATTCAACATATTCTATAGGCTTATATGCATGTTATTTTGAATCTCTGTGTATGTACTAATCGGATCTCACAAGTTTTTCGGCAAGTTTTGATTTCAGCTGAGCTACAGGTTCCTAGATTGGAGAGGATGCTGATCTAGTTTTCTTCTTCACTCTCTCCAAAAACTTCCAAAGGCATAGTCTCTCGACATTCCACCTGAAATCTCCACTGTGGATCTTCAAGGCTACCAGCATTTCTCTCCTCCTCTTCCTCCCTCAAAATCAACTCTTTTACCCAGTTATTTTGTTCATAGCTTTGATATTGTTTAGATCTATCATATTAAAAGTAAATTTAACATAGATCTATATTCTCAAATCCCATAGTCTAGATCTTGCTCTTAAAAGGTTTCATAAGCATTCTAGATCTAGCTTTAGGGAAATCGTCCTTTTTGCATGGAATTTTAAAGAAAATTGGTAGCTTGCATGCATTAGATTTCTGTTTGTTGTTATAAAAGATAAATCTAGCAATCAGTGCACATCATATTGGCTGCCTAAAAGGCAAGCCAAGATCCCAAGGAAATCTTGCTTTCCTTGGTTCCTTTTTTACCTTTTTTAACTAGTTTTTACTTAGGATTTTTTGGTTAAAAGTAAGCTGACCCGAAGGTACTTTTAGAGTGATTTTGGGAATATTTCAGTCTAATAATCTTGCTTTTTTTTTAGCAGGAATAATAGAAAAAAGGAGGATCTGCTGCTCGAAAGTGACTTTTGGGCCTCTGAATCCCCCCAGGGGTCTCCCTTTTTGACTGAAATCTTTAATTTTCGTACTTTGTAAGCTCTTGATTTCATTCTATATAAGTATCAAGAGGTGTCATATCAGTTTTCTGATATTGTAATTGCTGGTAATAAAAATATTTTTTGAATAGGCTCTTTCGAGCCCATTCCCCATCCCCCCTTGGGGGGATTTGCGCCGGTGTCAATTTTTTACTTTTTGTTCATATATTTTCAAACTAGCGTAGCTATAATCTGCAGGGTAGTATACTTTGATTCATTATCAATTTCATATTCCATATTTGATATTTCAAAGTAATCTTAATACTTACCCCACGACTTTCCGATTGGCCCGAAAGGGGCAAGAGATGCGTGGTAGGACTAATTAGAAAACCGAAAATGTGTATCTGTGTTTTCCATTTCATCATTTGTTTATTCAAGTATTATAAAATTAACCCCTCCTTGATTCCTCGATTGAGATCCACTTGGATCAAAAGAGGTTCCTAGAGGGTTTTCTTTTTAACAAGAACACCCATTTTAAAATTTACTAAAATTGACAAGACTCCAGTGTGTATGCTCTGCACTTGGCTGTGGTTTGTCCGATCAGTAAAGATGTATCAAAAGCATTTGAAGTGACTAGTATAATTAGGATTCACTCTCCCAAATTGACAAACCATCAGGTGAAAATCCAACACCTAGATCAAACCATTACGGTGGAAAAATACCCAAAGAAAGCGGGAACTTCTAAAAAGTGACCTCGGGGCGCCGATCTCTGTCACACCCTAACGGGTGCGTTATGAACAATAGCCCTAGAGACTCCATTCAGCCCACATATTCCTTGCGGGTAGCTGTGAAGGTTTAGTTTTGGACATACTCCAAGTACTCTCGGGTATATCTGGAGTCCACACCTTCGCCTAATTTTAATCAACTCATATTTTCACATTAACTTAAAACATACCAAAAGGAAATTGGAAAACATTTACTCCAAGCACATGCAAGTATATTGGTTTCTTTTTCACTCCATTTTAAGGCACTGGTTATTTTCTTGCTATATATTTATATTGTGTCTCAGCATTGTGCTTTCGTGCGCTCATTTTTGTATCTTGTCATCTATGGTTGTTTATGGTCAAATTTCAAACTCCTAAGTAACTCATTTAGTTCAACATCACCTTACTAAGTAATTTAGCCTTAGTAACTCAATAGGGTCTACCCCCCTTGGCTTCGTTAGGAGTTGAGCCTAAACGGAGGAGTCAAGAACAAAGTGACAGCCTTGACTCGAGACTTTCCCCCAAGGACACACCAAGTGGCTTGAAGATTTCTACCACGTGACCCAGGTGTGTGTAAGGAGGCAACACTTTTTGGCGCCATTGCCGGGGATAAATCTTTTTATTCCCGAGTACGACTTAGCTTAACTTTTTTCTAAACAACTAAAAAGATAAAAACTTTTGATTGATCTAGTCTTTAAAAAACATAAAAATTAAAACTTGATCCATCTAGCGACTCCACTGTCTAACATACCTTCAAGAATTTCTACCCGAAGAAACCGCCGACAATTATTCAATCCTCTCCTTGATCTCGAAAGGTTTATTAGGGAAAGATTGAATAGGCAGACTTTGTTGAAATATTGTAACTTCGAAGAATATTCTATATGTATCTTTTGTGGTCCCCGATGGTCCTACCGGGAGAACCACTTGTATTATCTTGTACCCCGATGCTTCTAATCGGAAGAACTAATAAGAGTCATGAGGTTGTCCCCTCTATTTGTAAAGGTGGGTCATTAGCACCCTAGTGTGGTTACTTGAGCCTACATGCGTAACTTGAGCCTACATGATTAAATTGAGCCTACATGTTGGATGAGTTAATTCAAGTGAACAGATGAATATAAATAGAGGTGTGGTGCTCCTCATTTGAGACACACACACTCTCACTTGTGTAGCGCACTAGTGAAGGAGAGAAGTAGCTGGAGAAGGAGGAGGACCAGGCTTTGATCTCCATGTTGGTTTTACCTTTTATCTTTTTGGGGCATCTATATTGAGAAATCTTTTGCTGGGTTTTTCCCAGGATAAATCTTTGTGTTCCTTTTGTATGGTTGTGCTTGTCTATCTTTCAGTGATCCCGTTTATATGCTTTTGCTATGAAAATGAAATGAAATTCTAATGATCTAGCTTAGCATATGAAAATTTAACATGGTATCCGAGCCACCCTGAAAGAAGACATTGTGCAGCTACAGAATATAAGGATTCTTAATTTTTGGGTCTCTATCCACAATTGATCAGCAAAAGAAGGCTAGACTATCTCTCCATTGAAGGGCACATCTTTCTGTCGAAGCGGAATTTGATTCCGAGCATTTTCAGTTTTCGGTGCGGGAAATTAGGGCGTTCTACATAAGAGGAATTTTTGAGTGAGCCCAACATAGGATTGTTCTCCTCATCAAAATTGAATTTTATAGACCTGGATCAAGAAATTTGGTTGGGTGAAACTCTGAAAAAGTCAAACCCTAGTTTGACCCCGATCTGGAAAAACCCTAAATACTAAAACTGATAAGTTTTGGTACATTCGCTATATCCTGATATTGGCGAAGGATAAGGAGTTGAAAATTTCAAAGGAAGAATATAAAATCCGGATTTACACTTTGTCCAAACTTCAGCCTCAGATTCACTATATTATGGGCGATATGATCCGTCCAAGTTAGGGTTCTAGCCTCTTCCAGAATTCATCCCTAAACAGGACACCTGGGGATAATTGCTGTAGCATGGGCTACAGAGGTCCAAATGGAATTATTGAAGTTGTTCCAAAAAAATCATGAACTTTAATTTCTGTGGTCCAAATTTTAGAACCTGAAGATGAACCAGTGACACGTGGCATGCCGTACAAGTTCATTATTATGAACAGTCCTGTAATAGGTCACCTTGGGAAAATGATCATAAATCCCAATTGGTGAAACAAATTATGATGAAACATATGGTTTTGGATTAGGGACATGCGAGGTTAACGCAATGAGAAATTTTAGACACAGAGGAGTAGTAATTTCGGAGATATCACAGAAACAGTAACAGACATTTCTGCAAAAGAAATTGGAAAACTAGGGCTTCCTGTTCCGGGAGCTTCCCTCCACTGTTTTCAGAAAAGGAGTACATTGGACAAATCCATTTGAAGAGATCTATATTTCTATCCAATCAGATCTTAAATATTCCAAGTTTTTAAAATTAGGGTTTCTCTGAAAAACCCTAGGTCAGCCAGCTCCGGAAGCAGGACGGACACCTCAAATCGGTAAGATCTAATCTTTTGCTATTTGCATTTGAGGTTCTCATTTCAAAATGATCTATCACATCAGCTTGATGATAAGCTTGGTGAAGTTGAAAAATTCCAAGCATGGAAGTATTTGATCTCTCTGAAGAAACTGAATTGGACACCTACATGAGTAGAGAGGTTCCAGTTCTAGAGGGAGATGAGCCTCAAAGCCTTACACAAGAAGAACTTGATCAAGGCCAAGAAGATCATTGTTGATTCAATCATGGATCAACTTGTACCACAAGGGTTTTCCCTAAAGACACCGAAGATGTTTGATTCCTTGATCAAGCTATTTGAAGATAAGAACATAATTCAGAATATGGATTTGAGAAAACAGTTGAAGAATGTGAAGATCCAGAATGCATAACATCTTGAAGCTGTAGAAGAAGAAGCAGAGAATGCAGAAGTGGTGATAGCCACCTTGAATGGCCTCCCATGATCATGGGATTCATTCATGTGAGGAATGTGTGCCAAAAGGAAGTGATTACTTTCAGTTGACTCTGGGAAGAAGAAGAAGAAGCTCGTCTCATAAGAAGAGAAGAAGAAAGATGGGAGAAAATTGAAGATCAATCTCTCACCATTCAAAGAAGACCCCTCAAGCGATGAGGAATATGAAGAACTCAATTCTTGACGAACCTCTTATCCATCTTATCATTTGGATAAGAAATGATGATTTCATGGATGAAGAAGATGATGAAGCAGAATGATCAAGAAGGAGTCTACCCATGAAACAAACAAAAGATAAGTATTCAATTGTCATTTAATGATATTGTTTTGTTATGCATTTGATTATATTCAGTTGATGTGTTGTTTGCATGCATGTGATGGGAAAGGTCCTGTACAACCTCCTAAAAGAAAAGAAGGATGAGACTTGTTCTGAAGAACAAGTGATGACAATTCAATAAACATGAATCTGAAGCTCCCAGGGTCAGAGACACCATGACGAAAGAAAGAGCTTCAAAGAGCGGTAGATCCACCTCGAAGGATGAAGACCACCATGGGTATGAGAGATAACTCAAGACGGAGAAAAAAAAATGCTATGAAAGAAACTATGATCAAAGAATAACAATTGATTATGGGGAATGATGTATATGATATGATTTTGAGACATAAAGGGAAGTACGTAGTATCTTCCATATGGATCTGCAAGAACAAGTGTACAAAGCAAGAATCGTGATTTGCCTCAAAAAGAATAGTCTATGACATGACATACTCTATAGACCAGTATATATCAAGCATAGAATCACCTATACAGAATGAAGAAGGAAGATAATACTCCACTTCAGGGGGAGTGACTACAAAAGATATCTAAGTTCGACACGGTACAACATGATGGACAACTTCCTGATGGATCGAGACTTTACCAAGAGTAAAGTGGGTTCCAACCTTCAAAGTTGAATGCAGAAGACTAGGATATGTTGATGATCTGACAAGACGAACTCATGGAAGATGTTATGATCATGTTTGGGATATAGTACTCAAACCAAAAATCAAGCATGTGGTATCTTACAAATAGATTTGCAAGATAAAATATGTCGTTGATAGAAGTAAGGAAAGACTTGTGGCTAGAGGTTTCTATAAGAAAGAGGGAATTAATTTTAAAGAGACACTTACTCCAGGAAGCAAGGTACACTTCCTTCAGAACTATGATGGTAGTTGCTTCCATGATGAAGGAAAGACAATCCTTCCTTAATGGTATGATAGGGGAAGAGTTTTACATCGAAAGGATTTGAAGTTGAAGACAGATGGACTCATATATGTAAGTTGAAGAAGGGCCTCTATGGCATGAAGCAAGCTCCCAGAGCTTGGTATGGCAGTTTCTTGTCAATTATGGGTTTTACCAAGAGTAAAGCTGATCCTAACCTTTATCTCAAGGTTGTAGAAGATGAACCTGTCATCCTGTTATTATATGTGGATGACTTATTCTTGACAGGGAAGGAGAAACAGATCATGGAAAGCAAGAAGAAACTAGCAGAAGAAATTGAGATGAAAGACCTTGGGTTAATGCACTATTTCCTCGGTCTGGAAATATGACAAAGTTCAGAAGAAATATTTCTCAACCAGGGAAAGTATGCGGTAGAGATATTGAAGAGATTAAATATGTTGGAATGCAAAGCCATTGCCACACCCATGGACTCCAACATGAAGCTGTTAGATGATGACTCATCAGAGTTAGTAGATGCGACTCATTATAGACATATCATTGGGTCATTGATGTACTTAACAAATACCAGACCAGACATTTGTTTTGCTGTGAACACCTTAAGTCAATATCTTGTTCAACCAAGATGGGTTCACCTAGTAGTTGCAAAACATGTGATGAGATATCTGAAAGGGACTATAGAACTTGGTAGCCATGACTATAGATTGTATGGCTATACATATGCAGATTGGGTTGGAAGTATCTCAGACAGGAAAAGCACATCAGGTAGATGCTTTTGTTTGGGGTCTACTATGAGTTCATGGTTTAGCAGGAAATAGTCCAGTGTTTCTCTTAGAACAACAAAAGTAGAATACATAGCAGATTGCTCTGCTAAGTTGTGAAGCCATATGGCTTCAGAAGCTGATATCAGGTCTCCTTGACCTGAAGATGGATCCTACATTGATTCTATGTGATAACGAGAGTTGTGATAACAGAGAACCTTGTGTTCCGTCGTAACACATAGAAATCCGATATTTCTACATACAAGATAAAGATGCAGATGATGATGTTTCAGTATCCCCATACTGAAGATATAGATGATGCTTTCAGTATTCACATACTGGAGATACAGATGGTGATAGTTCAGTATTCACATACTGAAGATGTAGATGATGATGGTTTAGATGGTGATGTGCTGACGAAGCCTCTGTCCCGAGTAAAGTTCGAACACTTTCTAGACAAGCTTGGTGTGGTTTGGAAAGACCTTCCTTGAAAAGGGGAGTAGTGATGTTGCAATGGGATTGTATCATCCTGGGACATATGTCCAGAAGTGATCCTGAGACCTCGGTCTTCAAGAATGAAGAGGGATTGTATCATCTTGGGACATATGTCCAGAAGTGATCCGGTGACCTCGGTCATCGAGAATGTAGTAGGATTGTATCATCCTTGAACTTTGGTTCAGAATGGATCCGGTGAACTTCGGTCATCGAGAAGGTGGCAGGATTGTATCATCCTTGGACTTCGGTTTAGAATGGATCCGGTGAACTTCGGTCATCGAGAAGTTGGCAGGATTGTATCATACTTGGACTTCGGTTCAGAACGGATCCAATGAACTTCGGTCATCGAGAAGGTGGCAGGATTGTATCATCCTTGAACTTTGGTTTAGAATGGATCCATTGAACTTCGGTCATCAAGAAGGTAGTAGGATTGTATCATCCTTGAACCTCGGTTCAGAATAGATCCGGTGACTTCAGTACTCGAGAATGTGTGTTGATCCCGTAATTCCAATAGGAAGGATTGTCTGAGTTCCACAACTGTGTTGATCCCGTAATTCTGAAAGGAAGGATCGTTAGTAACTCCATAAAGACCTAAATCCTGTAATTCCGAAAGGAAGGATCATTGAATTGATCCCGTAATTCCAATAGGAAGGATTGTCTGAATTCCACAAATGTGTTGATCCCGTAATTCTGAAAGGAAGGATCGTTAGTAACTCCATAAAGACCTAAATCTCGTAATTCCGAAAGGAAGGATCATTGAATTGATCCCGTAATTCCAATAGGAAGGATTGTCTGAGTTCCACATATGTGTTGATCCCGTAATTATGAAAGGAAGGATTGTTAGTAACTCCGTAAAGACCTAAATCCCATAATTCCAAGAGGAAGGATCATTGAATTGATCTCGTAATTCCAATAGGAAGGATTGTTTGAGTTCCACAGATGTGTTGATCCCGTAATTACGAAAGGAAGGATAGTTAGTAACTCCGTAAAGACCTAAATCCCGTAATTGCGAAAGGAAGGATCGTTGGTAGCTCTGTAAAGACTTGATCCTGTAATTCCAACAGGAAGGATTGTCTGAGTTCCACAGATGTGTTGATCCCGTAATTCCAATAGGAAGGATTGTCTGAGTTCCACAAATGTGTTGATCTCGTAATTCCGAAAGGAAGGATCGTTAGCAACTCCGTAAAGACCTAAATCCCGTAATTCCGAAAGGAAGGGTCGTTAGTAGCTCCGTAAAGACTTGATCCCGTAATTTCGAAAGGAAGGATCGTTTGAGTTCCACAAATGTGTTGATCCCGTAATTCTGAAAGGAAGGATCATTAGTAACTCCGTAAAGACCTAAATCCCGTAATTCTGACAGGAAGGATCGTATGAGTACCATAGACATGTTGATCCCGTAATTCCGAAAGGAAGGATCATGTTGATGTTTTTATGATGATGATGTTGATGTTTTGATGATAATGATTTTATGATGATGATGATGTACTGATCGAAATATCAGAGTGTGATGATGATGACGACATACTGATCAAAAGATCAGAATATGATGATGATGATTTTGTTCGAGAGTTGAAGTATGATGATGGTGCTGATCACGATGTTACTAATCAGAATGTGATGATGTTGCTGATCGAAAGGTCAAAATGCTGAAGATGTCTTTGCTGATCGAAAGATCAAAGTGCTGAAGATATTGCTGATCAAAATGCTGAAGATATTGGTGATGATCGAAAGGTCAAAGTGCTGAAGATGTTGCTGCTGATCGAAAGGTCAAAGTGTTGAAGATGTTGCTGAAAATGTTGTTGATCGAAATGTCAAAGTGCCGAAGATGTTGCTGATCGAAAGGTCAAAGTGTTGAAGATGTTGCTGCTGATCGAAAGGTCTAAGTGCTGAAGATGCTGCTGATTGAAAGATCAAAGTGTTGAAGATGTTGCTGATCAAAAGGTCAAAAGATGCTGATGTTGATTAAAGAGTTGCTGTCGTCAAATATTGAAGACGAAGACTATATGATGTTGAAAAGCTTCCAATGATTTATAGATGTGTTACCCTGATGATGTTGATGATGTCCTCTCCTACTATTGTTGTTGTTGTTGATGTTGTTGTAGAATACACTTCTCGTTAAGGGGGAGTGTTGAAATATTGTAACTTCAAAGAATATTCTATATGTATCTTTTGTGGTCCCCGATGGTCCTACCGGGAGAACCACTTGTATTATCTTGTACCCCAATGCTTCTAATCGGAAGAACTAATAAGAGTCATGAGGTTGTCCCCTCTATTTGTAAAGGTGGGTCATTAGCACCCTAGTGTGGTTACTTGAGCCTACATGCGTAACTTGAGCCTACATGATTAAATCGAGGCTACATGTTGGATGAGTTAATTCAAGTGAACGGATGAATATAAATAGAGGTGTGGTGCTCCTCATTTGAGACACACACACTCTCACTTGTGTAGCGCACTAGTGAAGGAGAGAAGTAGCTGGAGAAGGAGAAGGATTAGGCTTTGATCTCCTTGTTGGTTTTACCTTTTATCTTTTTGGGGCATCTATATTGAGGAAGATTTTGCTGGGTTTTTCCCTTTAGGGTTTTCCCAGGATAAATATTTGTGTTCCTTTTGTATGGTTGTGGGTTTTTCCCTTTAGGGTTTTCCCAGGATAAATCTTTGTGTTCCTTTTGTATGGTTGTGGGTTTTTCCCTTTAGGGTTTTCCCAGGATAAATCTTTGTGTTCCTTTTGTATGGTTGTGCTTGTCTATCTTTTTAGTGATCCTGTTTACATGCTTTTGTTATGAAAATGAAATGAAATTCTAATGATCTAGCTTAGCATATGAAAATTTAACAGACTTCTCGTAGAAACCTTGAAAATTTAGGAGACCAATCCCTCTCAGATATCCATCACATATTTGTAAAGAGTCATGTTCACCAATCTCAAGAAATGATGGAATTATTCAAACCCCTTGACTTTTCTCAGATAGAAGGTGCTCCCCATGCCATTCCAAAGGATGCTATCGAGAAGCTCCCCATATTTCAGGGCAATAATGCCATCACTGCCAAGTCTCACCTTCGAAAGTTTGAAAAGCACCTGGTCAGTTATTGCAATGATGCTCCCCATGACCATGACGACGTCAAAATGAAGCTCTTTTCTTTATCCTTAGAAGATGATGCTGAAGAATGGTACTTCAACCTAGATGATGATTCATATAAAACTATTAGTGAATTCCTGGAGGGTTTTAAGAAGAAATGGGGAGAAAAGAAAGAACCAAGACATCTGCTTGTTGCCCTTCATAACATTAAGAAGATGGAGAATGAAACCATGGATGAATTTAACACTAAGTTCAGGCGTGTGGTTGTGGACCTCCCTAACGAAATAAAGCCAAAGGATGCCTCCATACTCATATCTTACATCGAAGCTTTCACTAGTGATTTGAGGTACCAGTTAAGAGACAAAGAGCCGGCCAATCTAAAAAATGCTCTGGAATTGGCCGAGAAAATAGAAAATAATATGCAGTCTTCAGGAAAGTTCAACATTCTAGGTTACACTAGGGAAAACACTTCATACAACAAAGAAAAGGGAAAAGTTGTTGAATCAGAAGAAAAGGGAGCCTCTAAAGATCCCATGGAAAAGGTAACATACATGATAAAAGACTTGGTTACTAGTCAAAACCAACTAATGGCCAATCATTCTGCACACTTGAATCACATTCATAATAGATTGGTCACAATGGAAAGGAATAACGGACCTAGGAACTTTCAGCCCAAGCAGAATCAGTTGTATCAAGATAATTTTCCTCAGCAGGAGCCTAGGATTCCAAACCAGTTAGACTCAGTTAACATGGTAGAAGAAGTAATTCCATGGTGTAGACCCTGTGAACAATTCCACCAAGAAAGCACTTGTTATGTTGCAAATCAAGTCATGGAACATGGACTTCCTGAGGTCAGTAATCAAGAAACAAATTCAAGCGAGCCTGATCATATATACATGGTAGGCCAGGCCTACCCTTTGTCACCATCTAAACAGTACAAGCTTGAGGATGAAACCATTGCAGAATCTTATAGTGAAACTTATGATGAAAACTATAATGTACATGATGGGACTCCTACGTGTTCTCCATAGAATGATGACAGTCTGGAAGGTTTACTGCCTTGTGACCTTTTCTCTGAAGAAGATGAGTATGAAAATGAGGACAAGTATAGCTTGGAGCATGATCTAAGTGACGAAGACTCCCTTATCCCCGACAAAGATATTCATGAGGAGTCCTGGACATTCATGGAAAATCCGGTCTATGACATGAATAAAGAGGAAAACAATGAACCAGAAACTTTTGATGGTTTTTCTATCTATGGCATATCTAAAGGAGAGAGCATGGACCATGTGGCCTTGGGAAACTTTGGTATGAAAAAGGAGCATGCAGTTTATCCACATGATCAGTCTGAGCCTTATATCAGTATCAGTAATGAAGACAAAGAAAACTTGATATCGAAACTTGATATCTGCAATGGGGAATCCATCACATCTAACATAGATGATGGTGATGACTATTGGAATTTTTGTGGATATCTTATTAAGAATCCTATCTATGCTATATCCAGCAAGGGGAGTGTCTATTTAGAAATTTGTGGAAGTCCAATCTACTATACTTCCATAGAGGGAAGCATGGATCTGGAGACCTTGGAAAACCTTAGTATGGAAGAGAAGCATTTAGAATTTTCATGTGATCATTCAGAGTCATATCATGTAGAGCCGTACAAGGGTATCAGTAATGAAGACATTGAGAAGCAATGTTGTGAAAAGTCAGATGTGATGCAGTCAGTGGAATATTAGTCTCATCCATCTTTTTCACATATAGAGGTTCTTTATGATTTGGAGCTACTTGGGGCTTGTGCAACGAGTTATCATTTGATAAGCCTCGGTGATCAATATGATGATGTAGTCAGTCTGCCTCATCATTCTGATTGGTATATCAGTCCTATCTAGTCATGGATAGAAGCAACCTGCATGAGCACATACAAGTTGGGGAAGAATTTTTATGACATTATTCATGCCTATGATCTCCCATCCATCCCGCCCATTTTGAATCATCACGTAGGTTTGCATTTTCTGAATAAAGTATCCTTACTTTTGCTGGTAACCAAAGACAAGGAAATTTTTTTTTATGTTAATAAAATGCTTAGGTGGTTACATTGGATTTCTGATTACACTTAACCCTTTTTATATCATGCTTAGAGTAGGAAAATAAGCTCCTTGAAAGAGAGCATTTACTTTCTGCATTTCTATTTTATACTTAGGTATAATAAAACTTTGATTCTTTTAGTTAGTTACATTTATTTTGTTTGAATAAATCAGCTTAATGGTTCATTTGGTTTTTAATGTAAAGCTTGTGCTATTGAGGTTTTCTTGTCAAGTTGAAATGTTTTTACAGGGTGTATAAACCAGATATTATGGTGTTCTCGTATCCTCTCCTTGCCTTAAAGACCAGATCGAGCACATGTCCCGTAGTTGGAGCCAGAATGTTACCACCTAAGTTGTACTTAGTGGTTTTTTATCAAGTGAGCCTGGTGAACCGGACAAGGATAACTTATTCAGACTTCATAAGACCTTCAGTCTTGCTTCTGGGAAGCCTTGTTGTAGTATATCACATGTTCATACCCCATGGGGGAATTGTAATAAATGTTCTAGCATGATAGTGTCTGTAAAAGACTCGGTCTCTTAGACTTTATTTGTCAATCTGATCAGCCCAGGGTGTTTTTTCCCTTGTTTATTATTGGTTGTTGAATAAACGACTGATAATTTCTGAGTTTTTCACTCCATACCTCCAAAGTTGGGGTGGTCGGCTTGGCATTTAGGCCTATTGAGGTTATTAGAGTCTATGTGTCAATGTATAAACATGTTAGGAATCATGGTTGAGTCATATGAACATGTCTAAGTCCCCCTAGGTTTTTTCAATTTTTTAATTTTTTAATATTTTCAGTGTTTTTTATTAAAATTTATTTTTTCCAAAACTTAGGCTATTTTTTAATAGTTTAATTGGAAAATTTGGTTTTGTAATAAAAGTGGGCTAAATAATCAGTTTCAGTCATGTAGGTGCTCATTTTCAAGCTAAGAGCACCATGTAAACCCATGGACCCACTATTTCCTAGTTTTGGGTGATTTTCCATCACTCAGGTAAGAAAGCCACAAAAATCAATTATTGATTATTTTAATTAATAAATTGATGAATAACAGAGCAAATCCAAAATCATAGATCAGTGGATTCTCAGCCGATTTGATTGAAATCAGTCAGATCTGAACCAGATTGACTAGATCTGACAAATCCTTGAATGAAGGAGGTGATCAAATCAGATCCAGAGTTGATATTTAGCATCCTTTATGGGGAATTTCGCCCTCCCTCTCTCCTCCACACGTTTTGGCTCATTTGGATGAGTTTTGGTGGATGCTTCAGTCAACGGGTTGAGGTGTCAGTCAGATCAGCTCTCCGATTAACAATTGCACTTAGTGAGACTTAGATCTGGCTCAGTTCAGCTTCAGATCTGCATTAATTGACTCTCCATCAACTGATTTGGTCTATCTCCTTGGGATTTGTGCCCCCCTAGGCTGGATCTCCTAGTTTTTGTATATATCCAAGCATAAGCCTCCTCTTCCAAGCTGGTTAGAACTGGGATTGAGGTAATGTTGCTATTGTATTGTTGTTATTGTTCATTTGAAATAACGAGAAGCTTTGGAGGCAAGACGGTGTTGTGCCATTATATGTGTGGATGATCATTGCCATTGTTTTACTGAGGTAACCTGTATCTGTGTTCAAAATTTGCTAATTGCTTGTGGATTCGTTACTAAGATTGATAATAAGCTTATTATGATCTTGATAGGAAAGGTTCTTTTCAATAAGTTTATTGGCCATCTCTTTCCTTTGATGCATGTTTAGAGATCTAGATTCAGCATGTTCTATAGGATTATATGCATGTTATTCTGAATCTCTGTGTATGTACTAATCGGATCTCACAAGTTTTTCGGCAAGTTTTGATTTCAGCTGAGCTGTAGGTTCCTAGATTGGAGAGGATGCTGATCTAGTTTGCATATTCACTCTCTCCAAAACCTTCCAAAGGCATAGTCCCTCGACATTCCACCTGAAAGCTCCACTGTGGATCTTCAAGGCTACCGGTATTTAAGCTGACCCAAAGGTACTTTCAGAGTGCTTTTGGGCATATTTTAGTCTAATAATCTTGCTGGTTTTTAGCAGGCATAACAGAAAAAAGGAGGAGCTGCTGCTTGAAAGTGACTTTTGGGCCTCTGAATCCCCGCAGGGGTCTCCCTTTTTGACTGAAATCTTTAATTTTCGTACTTTGTAAGCTCTTGATTTCATTCTATATAAGAATCAAGAGGCGTCATATCAGTTTGCTGATATTGTAACTATTGGTAATAAAAATATTTTTTGAATAGGCTCTTTCGAGCCCATTCCCCATCCCCCCTGGGGGGATTTGCGTCGGTGTCAATTTTTTACTTTTTGTTCATATATTTTCAAACTAGCGTAGCTCTAATATGCAGGGTAGTATACTTTGATTCATTATCAATTTCATATTCCATATTTGATATTTCAAATTAATCTTAATACTTACCCCACGACTTCCCGATTGACCCAAAAAGGGAAAGAGATGCGTGGTAGGACTAATTAGAAAACCGGAATTATGTATCTGTGTTTTCCTTTTCATCATTTGTTTCTTCAGCTATTATAAAAGTAACCCCTCCTTGATTCCCCGATTGAGATCCACTTGGATCAAAAGAGGTTCCTGGAGGTTTTTTTTTTAACAAGAACACCCATTTTAAAATTTACTAAAATTGACAAGACTCCAGTGTGTATGTTCTGCACTTGGCTGCGGTTTGTCCGATCAGTCAAGCTATATCAAAAGCATTTGAAGTGACTAGTATAATTAGGATTCATTCTCCCAAATTGACAAACCATCGGGTGAAAATCCAACACCTAGATGAAACCATTATGGTGGCAAAATACCCAAAGGAAGCGGGAACTTCTGAAAAGTGACCTCGGGGCGCCGATCTCTGTCACACCCTAATGGGTGCATTATGAACAATAGCCCCAAATACTCCATTCAGCCCACATATTCCTTGCGGGTAGCCGTGAAGGTTTATTTTTGGACATACTCCAAGTACTCTCGGGTATATCTGGAGTCCACCCCTTCGCCTAATTTTAATCAACTCATATTTTCACATTAACTTAAAACGTACCAAGAGGCAATTGCAAAACATTTACTCCAAGAACATGCAAGTATATTGATTTCTTTTTGACCCCATTTTAAGGCACCGGTTATTTTCTTGCTATATATTTATATTGTGTCTCAGCATTGTGCTTTCGTGCGCTCATTTTTGTATCTTGTCATCTATGGTTGTTTATGGTTAAATTTCAAACTCCTAAGTAACTCATTTAGTTCAACATCACCTTACTAAGTAATTTAGCCTTATTAACTCAATAGCGTCTAACCCCCTTGGCTTCGTTAGGAGTTGAGCCTAAACGGAGGAGTCAAGAACAAGGTGACAACCTTGACTTGAGACTTGCCCCCAAGGACACACCAAGTGGCTTGAAGATTTCTGCCACGTGACCTAGGTGTGTGTAAGGCAGAAACAAACCTGAAAGTAAAATCCCCTATTGTGGCCACCTCTCCATCAAATGAATGGGAAAATTACCAACTAACGTTTTCATTGTATCCATCAAATTTCTCAAAGAAGGGAACCCACTATTTTTTTTCAAAAATCTCTAAACATTTTTCATGAATAGTGTAATACCACCATGACATTGCTTTTATTTTTCATGTTTTGAAAATTATTTTATTTTATTTTTTATTTAATGAGTTATGAAACTCAAATACTGTAATGACATTTGCACAAACCAACCTTTTATATTTATTTATTAATAAAGAAAATAACACTTGGAGAACTCAACTACATGAGGGGACACCAACCATGGCACCAAAGAACATGTGTAAGCAAGCTGAAGTGATTGATACCAATAAAATCCAATCCAAATCTTAACAACCAGACAAGATCCTAAATCATAGGGATTAAGTGATCCGATTGGAGATTTGATTGGGATGGCATACGACCTGGGAAAAGCTATTTATGAGTGCACTGGAGTAGCGCGGGATGCCATGTTGTGCATGGGAAAAATGAGTGTTGAGCATTTTTTTCTATTTGTTATAAGTCCATCGTGAGAACTTGTTATGGACTCGAGGTTAAGTGCCGCGAGGATGTGCCTTGCTGTTCGGGTGCATGGTTGGTGATCCAGCTCAGGGGTGAAGCAGAGCAAACCGTTGAGTTGCTGCCTCCTATGGTTGGGAGGAGTTGATTCTTCAAGTGTGTTTTTCCTGGATTCACGTAAGTAGATCTAATTTTCCTTGCTTACGCCTAGACCTGTAAATATGCATTCTTGTAAAAAACTATGAACGACATGGTTGGGAAATTAATTGTTGATTAGAGTTTATTTGATCGGGAAGATTCTTATTTTTGAAATGTAGTTGTGTTATTGTGTTCTATTTCCTTTAAAATCTGAAAAATGAAGCCATTAATGGTTGTTGATTTTCTTTCAAAAGTTGTGGATATGAATCGATTTATAAACCCCAGCTGTAAACCGATGTAGATCATTCATAGAGATAGATCTGTAAAGATTCATGGCTATTTTTTTGTGCAAATGAATGCTATGTGTAGAATCTGTTGGGGGTTTAGATCTAGATGTTGTATTCCATGTGACTAAATCTATCATCGAGCAACCTTAAAAAAAATCATCTGCGATTTTGTGATAGATCTATAGCATAGATCTGAACGCTGTAATTTTTTTTACATCCGTGTTTTTTTTTCTTTGATCCATTGATTTCCCACGATTTCAGATGTATACCTTAAGCATGTGTTGTGAATTAAACATCTGCATATGTTCTTATGCCTATTTACCGACATTTTCTAGAAGATCTAGATCTTGTATTTTTTTTTTTTTTGGTTTTTGTTCAAGCTTTAATTTTCACAACTTTAGAGGTTAGCATGATAGATCGGAAATAACCAGTACCTGCTTGTTCCCATGCTGTGATTACATAGCTTTTATTTTACAAATCTGACTTTATATCCTATGATTTTCTTTTTCCTTTTCGATAAATGCTGTTTTGTATGCCTGTGTTTTCTGCGAGGTCTAAATTTACTTAGATCCTTGGTCATCCAAACCATGTTTCCCGCCATAGAAAATTTTGAGAAAAGAAACTATCGACGATCCAATATGTACTTAACACCTCTGCGTTCTCTCTCAACCTTCCCTACAAATTAGATAGAGTGAGCAAAACATTGAAATGCTTCTTTACTTAACAGCTCTACATTTTTTTCCTACTAGCCGTATACAGTCACTTTTAAATCCATCTTGGCGATCGATGGAAGAAAGTTGTGACTGCTTCTCTAGAGATTGAACGACTACTTTTGATATTTTTTTTAAGAACAGTTTGATAGAAGTCGAAATCCGGCTTCCTTATAATTACTATCACTCTCAGTACTGACGGAAAACAAGGAATCAAGAATAATAATCAACAGTCTCACTGATTTTGTCTTAATGGTTAAATGCAATATGATTTCTTATTATTTATTTTAGTTGACCGTTGATTCTATTAAGGCATGTTCTCTAACTGTCAAAAGGCCAGCGAAATATTAGGTTAGGATGTCTAAAACCAACACAGGATAATTCGGCTAATTACTTGACGGTTCCAATTTATCATATGTACTCTCTTTATAATATAATGCTGATGTCATTGTTGTTTTGTCTTGTTTGAACAACAAGTTTAAATAAGATATCATATATCATATCGTACAAAATTCTTTTTATAGTTATACCATTTCTTTTCTATTTAAAGTTTCATCTAATAAAGCTTTTATTTTTTTTTCCAATGATATAGGAAGAGGTATATTGTGATTTGGGTATACCAATTATACATTAAAAAGTTAATATAATGAATCATATATATATATATATATATATATATATATATATATATAT
>LPNX011112139.1:291174-379323 GCA_001517045.1 Pseudotsuga menziesii
GAATTTAAAAAAATACCTCTTGGAATATTACTACGAAGGGAAAGCTAAGGAGTTTTATGAGCTAAGACTAGGATCCTTGTCCATGCATGACTTATGTACTAAATTCTTATCCCTATTAAGATATGTTCCTTACTTAAATGAAGAAAAACCTAAAATACAAAGGTTTCTAGGTTGCTTGCCTAACTTTTATAAAGACAAACTGGAGTTTGATGAACTGAAAACTTTGTATGAAGCAATGAGGAAGGCCAAATTAACGTATGACCAATCCAAGAGTAAAAGTAAAAATCCCTTTAATTTCAAGAGAAGAGATGGAAATGGTTTTAAGAGAAGAGAGTTCAAACCTTTTAATAATAAACATAAAAGTTTCCAGAAAATACCTTTAAGGACAAACAACCAACACTAAGAACGAAATATAAACAACCTATGAGAACTGCCGAGTATGAAGATACTACTTTTAATAAGAAAAGTGAAGAAATGAAAAGAGAACCCTTGTAGTGTTGGGGTTGTGGGGGGGGTCATTTCTATCGAGATTGTCCTCATAAAAAGGATAATCAGAATATTCATACAGTTCAAGGAGTAGCTACAGTGGGAGAAGTTGCTCGGAACATATCGCAGATTAGCGCAGCACTGGACAATCATCAAGCGGATTTTCAGCCCTCCATGATTGAGGTAGATGGTAAGATCCTTGACAAACATGTTTCTATATTAATTGATTTTGGTTCTACCCTAAGTTATATATCTCCTAAATTAGTAGATTTGTGTAAAATGAGAAAGTATGATTTTGAAAAAATCGTGGTTAGTGCAGTTAGCCACCGGAACAAAAAGAAAAGTAACCAGTTTTATTTCTAGTTGTGAAGTTCATATGCAACATTTAATTACAAAATTAGATTTGAATGTTTTACCATTAGGATCTTACGATGTACTAATTGGCATGGATTGGCTAGAAAAAACATAAAGTTGTGCTAAATTGTTTTGAGAAAACTTTTGATTGTATTGATGAAAATGGTGAAAGTAAAATGGTTAGAGGAATTCCAAAGAAGATTCTTACTAGGAAAATTTCTGCCTTGCAATTGAAAAAGTGTGCTAGAAAAGGATGTAGGGTTTTTGCTGTACACATCACCGAAACTAATGTTAAAGAAACAAAACCTAGTTTAGAGGATATTCCCTTTTTAAATGATTTTAAAGACGTCTTCCCAAAAGAGATACCTCCGAGGAGAGATATTGACTTTACCATTGAATTGGTACTTAGAGCAGTACCCGCCTTGAAGGCCCCTTAAAGAATGAACACACCTGAATTGGTAGAATTAAAATTACAATTACAGGAATTATTAGATAAATAATATATTAGACCAAGCGTGTCTCCATGGGGAGCACTTGTTGTAACACACCCAAAATTTAGAAATGCATTTCATTATATATATATATATATATATATAAGAATTTGATAATTAAATAGCTACAACCCTTTACTTTAAGAAAACGAATTACCATATATATATAAAAAACAAATTACATCATAAACATGTTACAAAATCATCTTCAATCCCTTCAATGCACCAATTCATATATATACCTAGTTTATCAAAAGAAAATTACATTCATTAACACAAACAATGCTACAGAAGTTGCAAAAGGTATAACTATATAAAATAATTTTTTTTGATAATTATATCTACATTATTTGTCATTCATTTTAAAAATATAAAATACATTATTTTTTAATAATAATAAAAAATTCTTTTTTTTAATAACCATATTTTCTCATATTCATATGCTAAATGAACTGAAGCCATCAACACATGTTAGAAATCCTTAAGTTTTCATGTACTAAAAAAACACTTTATGAAGAAGAGTAGGGCATTCTCTAAAACCTCAATTAAAGACATTTAAAAAAAAAGAACATTTTTAAAAACTTCAAAAGAGTCATTTTTGTCCAAAAATATTAAAAGTTTCAAAGTAAAACCAAGGCATTTTTAAAAACATTTTCAAAACTTCTCAAGCTGAATCGTTGTCAAAAATATTAAAAGTTTTCACAATAAAACCAAAGGCATTTTTAAAATCTCATAAGTGTTGTCCAACCTATAGCTATATCTTCGGGATTTGTTAAATCAATCAACGACAAAAGAATAAAAAAAATCAAAGTCAAAACTTAACTCCTCTCTCAAAGGCTTGGTTAGATACGCCAACGCTCTAGCACTTCCATTAGCACCGATCATACTGTTAACAAACTACCAGTAATTCGACGAAAAGTGTAAAGCCTAAGACATGAAGAGGACAACCAAGAGAAAGAGCAATCCACACATTTCTAGACTGTGTGATATTGATTCTCTGAAATCATTTGACTTCAAGTCAAATCGATTTCTCTCAGACTTGGTTCGGGTATGATTTTTGTCAGTTTGAAAAGGGTTGAATTACTGATGCGTTGATGAAGGAGGAAAATAAACTAGTCGTGTGTGCAGTGATTTTGAGCCTTTAGTGTTTAGGTTGAGCTTGAGTTCAGATTGGAAAAAAGAAAAGAAAAAAAAATCAACTGAAAAACAACATCAATCGCAGACGTAACTTTATGAGGTGTTTGGGAAAACCATCAGCGTAGGAAATAAAACAAAATTTGGGGAAATAAATCTGCCGATAGAGACGGAATAAAATTTCAGAGTTTGGATCTCCTGTATAACACATACGTAATCTAGATTTTATCACTCTTAATGGAGAAGCGATTGCATACATGGATTCAAAGCTCATATTTCCTAGATTCGGTTTTCTAGATCATCATGCAATACAATGATTATGGCGTAAGTGTGGCTCTTCCTATCTATAAACACAAAAAAAACAAAACACAGACAACTATAAACACATATACATATCCATTGCTTAACTTGAAAAGTCCAAAGTCGATGAATGCTTATCATTCATAGCGCAAACAGAAGAGATCAAATTCCAGATCAAATCAATTACTCTACTCAGCTCTCTTACATGTCACGATTACATTTTCTTGCAAACGAACTCAACCTATACTCACTAGCAGATTATTCATCATATCGATATTTCGGCCTCAAACGCTAAATAAAATGACGGACTACAAATCTAACCACAATTTACATAGCAGTATATTCCAGATCAAACCCAGAATTTGAATGTTAAATGCTAAAGGCCTAAATTTATTGATTTCAGAACTCAAGTGGTTTGAGCTAGCAGTTTAACTAGTAGTTTTCCTAGCAAATCTGGAGAATCACGTAGCCTCTGGGTAAAAAATAAATAAAAAATAAAAAATAAAAAGGAACTATGCCTATACAGCAGATCCAAAAATGATATACATAATTTCATTTCATATTAAAATTGACAAGGTAAGTTCTGTCAGTAATTCTGCATTTTGAAATCATCGATCTTTTCATTCAAATAACTCTAACTAAACTATTTATTACCAGGTGGTATCAGAATATAGTTTTGATGAAGTACATATTTATTGATCTATGAACAAGAAGGATATCATAACTACTTACTTGAATCAGACGTAACAAAATCACACTTGGAGAATCAACTCCTCCCAACCATAGGAGGAGGCAACTCAACAGTTTGCTCGGCTCTACCCTCGAGCTGGATCACCAACAATGCACCAGAACAACAAGACACTTCCTTGTGGCCCTCAATCTCGAGTCCGTACCAAGTTCTCACGATGGACTTATAAAAATAGAAAAATGCTCAACAACCGTTTTTCCCATGCACAACACGGCATCCGAGTGCTATTCCAGTGCACTCATATAAATAGCTTTGCCCAGGTCTTATGCCATCCCAATTAAATCTCCAATCAGATCCCTAAATCCCTATGATTTAGGATCTTGTTTGGTGGTTGAGCTTTGGATTGGTATCAATCACTATAGCTTGCTTACACATGTTATTTGGTGCCATGGTTGGTGTCCCCTCATGTAGTTGAGTTCTCCAAGTGTCATTTTCTTTATTAATAATTAAATAAAAATGTTTGTTTGTGCAAATGTTATTTTAGTCTTTGAGTTTTATAACTCATTACCTAATAAAAATAATAATTTTCAAAACATGAAAAATAAAAGTAATGTCATGGGGGTATTACACCTGTCTTGTTTGTTAAAAATAAGGATGGCAAATTGAGGCTCATGTCGATTACAGACAATTAAATAAAATGACAATTAAGAATAGATACCCTCTCCCTCGCATTGATGACTTGTTTGACCAAGTATAGGGAGCGTTTGTATTCTCTAAAATCGACTTAAGGTTTGGATACCATCAAGTAAGAATTAAGGACAATGATGTCCATAAAACTGCATTTAGAACAAGGTACGACCATTACGAGTTCTTTGTCATACCATTTGGCTTGACCAATGCCCCAGCCACGTTCATGTGTTTAATGAATAGTGTTCTTCACAAATATCTAGATAAGTTTGTAATACTATTTATTGACAATACATTAATATACTAAAAAAACAAAGAAGAGCATAAAGAACATTTAAAACTAGTCTTGCAAACCTTAAGAGAACATAAACTTTATGCAAAGTTTAGCAAGTGTGAATTCTTTCAAGATAAAATTTAGTACCTAGGTCATGTAATAACTAAGGAAGGTATTCCGGTGGACCCAGATAAAATCAAGGCAATCAATGATTGGCTAGTTCCTAAGGATGTAACCGGGATTTGATCCTTTATGGGAATCATGGGTTACTATCATAGGTTCATTGAAGGGTTCTCCAGAATTTCTTATCCAATAACCTCACTTCAAAAGAAAGGAACTAAATTCATTTGGTCTAATAAATGTCAAGAAAGTTTTGAAAAACTTAAGCACTTATTAACCACCACACCTATTCTAAGGATTGCAAATCCTTACAAGGAATTCATAGTATGTACAGGTGCATGTTTAGAAGGATTAGGTGGCATGTTATTACAAGAGGATTATGTAATAAGTTACGAATCAAGAAAACTTAAAATACATGAATGAAACTATGCAACACGTGACTTGGAATTAGCTGCTATAATACATGCTTTAAAGATGTGGAGACATTACTTAATAGGAAGAAAATTTACCTTAATGTCGGATAATATAAGCTTAAAATATTTATTTGATCAACAAAAATTGAATGCTCTCCAAGCAAGGTGGCTATCGTTTTTGAGCGAGTATGATTTTGAAATTAAACACATTAAAGGAAAAGAGAACAAGGTGGTGGATGCCCTGAGTAGAAATTCCATTCTGCTTTGTTTAGCTGCCTTCAATAGTCATAAAACAAATCTCGAAGATTTAATAAAAGACACAGCTAAAAATGATGAAGAGTTCTTAAAGATTAAAAACCAATTGGAAATAGATGATAAGGGCAGTTATTCAGCTTATTCTATAAGCTCCAAAGACTTGTTAGTTTATAAAAACCTATTATACATACCAGATTCTGAAGAAGTAAAACGACTAATTATTAATGAACTACATAAGAAACCATATTCCAGACATCCGGGATACCAAAAGATGATAACTAAGTTAAGAAAAAGCTATTATTGGCCTAACATGAAGAATGATGCTGCAAATTACCTAGCTAGGTGTATTGAATGTCAACAAGTAAAAACTGAACATCAACATCCTGCTGGGCTACTACAACCCTTACCTATTCCAGAATGGAAATGGGAGATAATAAGCATGGATTTTATAATGGGATTACCTAAAACAAATAAGCAACATGACTCAATAATGGTAGTTGTTGATAAGTTAAGTAAAGCTGCTCACTTCATACCTGTAAAGTCTACTTTCAAAGCCATTAATATATTTGATATTTTTATGAAAGAGATATTTCAGTTGCATGGTATTCCAAAGGTTGTGATTTCTGATAGAGATGTGAAATTTACTGGTAACTTTTGGAAATCCTTGTTTAAAGGTCTAGATACACAACTAAATTTTAGCAATGCTTATCATCCTCAAACGGATGGACAAACTGAAAGAACTAATCAAGTGTTAGAAGATATGCTGCGAATGTATGTAATGGATAAACCAGGTAAATGGGAAGAATATTTGCATTTGGTAGAATTTGCTTATAATAATGGGTATCAAGCTTCTTTGAAAATGAGTCCATTTGAAGTTTTGTATGGTCGAAAATGTCGCACTCCTGTGTCTTGGGATAACCCTGCTGACAGGATTATTCTAGGACCATACATGTTAAAAGAAATGGAACAAATGGTGAAAGATGTGCAACAAAACTTAAAAGTTGCCCAGGATCAGCAAAAAAGTCACGCAGATTTAAAACGACCTCCAAGAGAGTTCAATGTTGGAGATCACGTATATCTAAAGGTAAAGTCAAAGAAGAGTTCTTTGAGTTTGGGAAGATGTTCCAAGCTGGAACCAAGGTATTGTGGACCTTTTGAAGTGTTGGCTAAGATAGGGCCGGTAGCCTATCAGCTTGCACTTCCACCTAATATAAAAGTACACGATGTATTTCATGTTTCATTGTTAAAAAAATATATACGTGATGCTACTGAGATAATTGAATGGGATGTGATTCAGGTAGAACCCGAGGGCGATTTCTAGAACAAACCTTTTTGCATTCTAGACAGGAAGGAACTTATGCTCCAGAAACGAGCCATCGTTCAAATAAAAGTGCAATGGAAGCACTTCAGCACTGAAGAGGCAACTTGGGAAATGGAGGATAAAATGCGGGAAGCATATCCCTCCATGTTCTAGAATGAGAAAGGGAGCTAAGAATAAAAAAAACACTGAGGATGGTGTTATAAACAAGGGGGGAAGAAATGTAATACCCCCATGACATTGCTTTTATTTTTCATGTTTTGAAAATTATTTTATTTTATTTTTTATGTAATGAGTATGAAACTCAAAGATTGTAATGACATTTGCACAAACCAACCTTTTATATTTATTTATTAATAAAGAAAATAACACTTGGAGAACTCAACTACATGAGGGGACACCAACCATGGCACTAAAGAACATGTGTAAGCAAGCTAAAGTGATTGATACCAATCAAATCCAATCCAAAGCTCAACAACCAGAAAAGATCCTAAATCATAGGGATTTAGGGATTTGGTTGGAGATTTGATTGGGATGGCATAAGACCTGGGAAAAGCTATTTATATGAGTGCACTAGAATAGCATGGGACGCCGTGTTGTGCATGGGAAAAACAATTGTTGAGAGTTTTTTTCTATTTGTTATAAGTCCATCGTGAGAAATTGTTACGGACTCGAGGTTGAGTGTCGCGAGGAAGTGTCTTGCTATTCGGGTGCATGGTTGGTGATCCAACTCGGGGGTGGAGCGGAGCAAATAGTTGAGTTGCTACCTCCTATGGTTTGGAGGATTTGATTCTCCAAGTGTGTTTTTCCTGGATTCACGTAAGTAGATATAATTTTCCTTGCTTACACCTAGACCTATAAATCTGCATTCTTGTAAAAAAACTATGAACAGCATGGTAGGAAAATTAATTGTTGATTAGAGTTTATTTGATTGGGACGATTCTTAGTTTTGAAATGCAGTTGTGTTATTGTGTTGTATTTCCTTTAAAATCTGAAAAACGAATCCATTAATGGTTGTTGATTTTCTTTCAAAAGTTGTGGATATGAATCAATTTATAAACCCTAGCTATAAACCGGTGTAGATCATTCATAGAGATATATCTGTAAAGATTTCATGGCTATTTTTATGTGCAAATGAATGCTACGTGTAGAATCCATTGGGGGTTTAGATCTAGATGTTGTATTCCATGCGACTAAATCTATCATCGAGCAGCCTTAAAAAAATCATCTGCGATTTTGTGATAGATCTATAGCATAGCTCTGAACGCTGTAATTTTTTTTACATCCGTGTTTTTTTTTCTTTGATCCATTGATTTCCCGCAATTTCAGATTTATACCTTAAGCATGTGTTGTGAATTAAACATCTGCATATGTTCTTATGCCTATTTACCGACGTTTTCCAGAAGATCCAGATCTTGTATTTTTTTTTTGGGTTTTTGTTCAAGCTGCGATTTTCACAACTTTAGAGGTTAGCATGATAGATTGGAAATAACCAGTACCTGCTTGTTCCCATGTCGTGATTACATATATTTTATGTTACAAATCCGACTTTATATCTTATGATTTTCTTTTTCCTTTTCGGTAAATGCTATTTTGTATGCTTGTGTTTTCTGCGAGGTCTAAATTTACTTAGATCCTTGGTCGTCCAAACCATGTTTCCCACCATGGAAAATTTTGAGAAAAGAAACTATCGGTGATCCAATATGTACTTAACAACTCCGCGTTCTCTCTCAACCTTCCCTGCAAATTAGACAGAGTGAGCAAAACGTTGAAATGCTTCTTTACTTAACAACTCTGCATTTTTTTCCTACTAGCCATATACAGTCACTTTTAGATCCATCTTGGCGATCGGTGGAAGAAAGTTGTGACTGCTTCTCCAGAGATTGAACAACTACTTCTGATATATTTTTTTTAAGAACAATTTGATAGAAGTCGAAATCCAACTTCCTTATAATTACTATCACTCTCAGTATTGACGAAAAACAAGGAATCATGAATAATAATCACCAGTCTCACTATGACCGCTGATTCTATTAAGGCATGTTCTCTAACTGTCAAAAGACCAGCGAATTCTTAGGTTAGGATGTCTAAAACCAACACAGGATAATTTGGCTAATTACTTGACGGTTCCAATTTATCATATGTACTCTCTTTATAATCTAATGTTGACGTCATTGTTGTTTTGCCTTGTTTGAACATCAAGTTTAAATAAGATATCATATATCATATCGCACAAAATTCTTTTTATAGTTATACCATTTCTTTTCTATTTAAAGTTTCATTGATAAAGTTTTTTTTTCCATTGATATAGGAAGAGGTATATTGTGATTTGGGTATACCAATTACACATTAAAATATATAGTTAATATAATGAATCATTTCTTTATATATATATATATATATATATATATATATATTGAACCCAAATAGTAAACTTTTGAGTGTAGAATTGAAATTGCAATTGCAACTGTGAGTTAAAGGCAAACCTTCTGTAGTTTCCATTTATTCTCCGGATACGTGTTGACATTTAAAGTTCAAGTGGTAAACTTGGTGATTGGTGGATATATATAGGTGTTGTTTATGGAATTAATTGTTTATGAGTAGTTTTATAAATTGGAATAGTAATGCGCTTTGTTTATAAAATGAATTGGTTATGAGTAATTTTATAAAATAGATATGAACATAATCGTTTATTTATGGACAAAATATGAAGAGAATATTGAAATTGATTAAAGGATGTAATTATGAAATGAATATGAATTGTTGAGGTAACTTATTTATAGTTATAAAAGAATATAGAAAAGTTTGTCTTGTTTCTCATATATATATATATATATATATATATATATATATATATATAAATGCCGTTTTTGGTATTATTCCAAAATTTAGTATTTATGGTTGTTACAAATAGCAAATGAGTTAAATTTCTCTGGTTATATCCTAGAACCCATTTTTTTTACTTTCAGCAAAGATTTCAAAAGAGAACTCCAAACAGAGATTTGTAATATTACTTAAAAGCTCTGCTCTATTTTCAATTTTATCTGATAAAAAATTAGGAATTTCTTGTTTCAAGTTGGCTTACGTCTCCTTAAGCGATTTTTTCTTCACAATGACCCTGTGTTCATCCAAATATATTCTGATATTTCTATTTTTCCCTCAGCTACGCTTGCATATTCTATCTTCAACAATTTTACCTCTGTAGTTTTTAAGATAATTTCTCTCTACAAGTCGTGGAAGTAATGAAGAATGACTTTTGCGTTTTCACATGCTTCTCTGCAATTGTAGAAATGAAACAAATACCTCATGTTTTTTCAAGAACTCTTTCTGAGAATTTGCTCCTACGTGTTCAACAACTTCTTCTGCAAATGAAGTAAAACACCTCATGCGTTTTCACACACCTTTTCTACAGTTTCTGGAAATGAGCAAATTGACTGAAATAATGAGCAATACTAGCAGGATGCCTCCGTAATCATGAAATAAACATTGAACTGTAAAATTGTTGGCAGACTGCGTGGAAATGAGGAATAGTTCCTTTACAATGATGTTTACAAGTTGTGTTTTCCACTTCATTTTCAATTATATTCAAAACTGCCCATTATCTTCATTATGCTTATGAACCAAATAAATTTATTAAGGAAGGGTATTATATGTTGATTTTTTTTCTTTTGTAAATGAAAACCTTAGGAATGCTATGGTATTTCATAAAGAAAAAATTATTTTTCTGTGATCCATAAAAAAATGAAATCTGAAGATTTCCTATAGAATGCAAATTAGGCATAAGACCTGCAATGTTTGGTTTTAACTCCTATTTTTGATGCTTGGGGTAGGGGAATGAATGGATGAGTGATCCAAGTGGTGAGGATGAGAGTGAATGGATAGATATGCAAGTTTATACAAAGGTAAAAATGCATTTTTGTCACATACTAAACAATGAAGAATAATGCAACTTTTTAAAACATTAAAATAAAAAATCCTTACAGTATTTTCTTGCCAATCCTTCGTGCTCTTCATGATGTTTGATGTAACTAGTTTGGATTGCTGAATTTTATTTGATCCTCTGAATATCTTCACATGTACCCCTTATGCAATTATTTCGTGGTTCCTGTAGCTTGGTGTGTCTTTCTGCTGCAACGTAGGGTTGCTTGTTATGCATTTATCTCGGGTCCCACTGTTAGGATTTAAAAATGAGGTCCCTCTACAAATTGGTATACTTACCACAATTTTTTTTTAAATCTCCTCTCAGGTTCTTTTGCTGAGTATACTATTCAGGTCCCTCTACTATTCTAAAAACTTATGATTTTTTTTTATTGAAATGAAGCTATGCTAAGATGCAAAACCAATTTGTGACATCTACAAGAGGCTTGGAGGGTTTCAAAAACAAAAAATAGTACTTGATATGCTTCTCCCTCACAACCTTGTTTATTAACTTGTCCTCAAGTCACTAATACTAAAAAAACGATATGGAAAGAAACTAGGAAAGAAAATATTTTTGAGAACTTGCAATGGCCAAGTAAACTTGGTTTTCCAATGAAAATTCATATTTAGGATGTGCGAGTTTCTTGGTTTTCACAATTAAAATTTGTTGTTGTTTTTTTTTGTTTTTTTATCTTTTTTTTTTTATTTTTTTATCTTTTTTTTTATTTAATTTTTTTTCAAAATTATTCAGGAGGAAGTGAAGGAGAAACACTAATGTGTTTGTCCAAGACTTCCATCTCCTGCTGTTAAAAAATATGCTGTAGGAAATCTTCTTTTTTGACAGGCTTATTGTAGATTTTCAGCCTATGTCCATTAAATATGAATGTACATGCCGCATCATCTATTGTTTGTAACTAGACTGAGCCATTCTCATATACTTTTGTAATCTCATATGGACCAAGCCAATGAGTTGTGAACTTTGCTTTGAAATTTTTGAATTTAGAATCAAATAGTAAGGCCCGGTCTCCTACCTTAAACTAATTTTTCTTGATGAACTTATCATGCCATTGTGCTCTTTGTTTCTCTACAAGAATTATTATCCTTTCTTTTTGTGCTTCAGAAAGTTCTACCCCTAGATCAACTGCTAATTTAAAAGTATGAATTTGAAATTCAATTGGCAATAACACTTGCTTACCATAGACTAGCCGACGGGAGTAAAACCAGTACTGTTCTTCCAAGTAATTCTGTATGCCTAGAGAGCTTCATGAAGCTTGTCTGACCAATCTTTTCTATGCATTTGAACTGTCTTGGTCATGATTGTTTCCAAAGTTTTGTTGGTGGACTCTACTTGGCCATTGGCCTGTGGGTGGTAAGGGGTAGAATTCCTATGCTTGATTTTGTACTTGTCTGTTGTCTCCTGCATCAACTTAGAAGTAAACTGTGCTCCTTGATATGTGACAATTTCTCTAGGAACTCCAAATCTAACAAATATTTCTTCAAAGAGAAAATTGACTACTATTTGTTTAGTTTCTCTTGCTAGTGCTTTAGCCTCTACCCATTTTGTAACATAGTCAGTACATACCAATATATACCTTTTTCCTTTGATGGTGGATTAATTGGTCCAATGAAATTGAGAGCCCCTTTTTCAAATGGCTCTATCAGAACTTGTGGTTGTAGTGGCATTTCATCTAATGGTACTGGTCTTCCCATCCGTTGAAAAATATCAAAGCTTCTAACATATTTCTTGCAGTCTTTGAAAAGAGATGGCCAACAATACCCTAGGTTGAGTATTTTGTATGCTGTCCGTTTATTTGCAAAATGGCCACCATATGGTTCATCATGACAAGCTTTCAAAATGTCTAAAACCTCATCTTGCCTAACACATCTTCTAATGATAAGATCATATCCTATAGAGAAAAGATCTCCATTTACCCATGTGTGTTTATCACTTTGTGTAACATCCCAAAATACAATTATAAAAAAGTATTATCACCTATCTCCTAACCAAAAAAAATGTATTCTATGATACTCAACAAGGTGACCGATTTCCATCATGCGTTCCACTCTTTAGAAAACATGAAATAAAATATTCAATATAATAACTATAATACTCCATTATGCAATTATACTCATGTAAAAAAATAAAGAATATACTTAAAAAACAACTACATTCTCTCCATTAAACATAGCTTTGTAACTCCTTTCAAAAGATCATTTATAGAAATATACTAGTTGCATAAAATTAATTTTCTTTTCTCACCCACATATAAATACAATTTGGAGTTATATTCATTAGATGTATGTAATGCAAAACATATCCATCAATAACAAAGTAAATCAAAAGTTTAAGTTTTTTTTTTTATCCGTTACGGTGACACTTGTTCCAAATATTTTTTTGAGTGATTTCTTTTTAAAGTATCCTTCCTTGTATTTTAAAAATGATTATACCGTGTAGAAAATAAAATTTTTACACCACTAAAACTTTAATGAAAACATACAGGCCAAAATTTAACATAATCGTTGTCCATAAATTAAAGGTTTAATAGTTTTTGGAGTTTATATATATATATATATATATTTAGAATTAAGTGGATTTAAACTTTCAAAGTTATAACAGGACTTTAATATAATTGTTGTCCATAAATTAAAGGTTTAAGAGTTTTTGGAGTATATATATATATAGAATTAAGTGGATTTAAACTTTCAAAGTCACAACGGGACTTTATCCTCGAAAGCATGAATATATTATGTATGTTAAGGAATGGCGAAACATTAACATGAGCTGCAATTAAACTACACATAAAAGATATTTCCAACTCATTTCACAATCCAAATGGGAAACCAATATCAAACTAATCTTCCCAAATAAAAGTTTTTCCATTATTTAATAAAACTGATAGTGGATTATAACTGGCAACCACATGGAAATCGGATCTCATCCGGATCAACGTTTAACCTAGCAAATAAAAGTTTTTCTTTTATTTAATACAACTGACAGTGGAAAAAAAATATAACCGACCTCGATAGACATCACTTGGAGTAGAACCAGGATGACATACACGTTAGCACATTTGTATTTAACTTCTTTCTGCATTGGATTAAATTAGAACGGGTAGATACTATTCGGATCTGGCAGATAAAAAAAACAAAAAGATAAATCTGGTAGATGCGGCTGTGTAACTGGAATTAGCTCAGAGACCATCAAAAGAAAATGCAGAGAGTTTTGGCACAGAAAATAAAAAATATTCTTGGGAAAAGATAACTAATAGATCGCACTCTGGCAGGGACAACCATGTATGCAGGTGAACTAGTGTTTAGATCTGTGTTTAAAAAAAAAAGTAAATCAAGCGTAGGCTGAGGTAAAATCTTGGGAAAGAGTAAGAGCGCTCTTAAAGATTTCATGACCAAATAAATATGGACATAATTTCCAGGAAGAACTTGGATGCTCCACAAAAATGCCTGCGCCAAAGAAAACTTATGAAAATGAAGTCCTTAGGCATCACGCAGGTCAACAATTCACAATTCCATAGTTTGGTATTTATAGCTCTAAATCATTTTGTCTACACGGAAATGAAAACAAACGAGATCATTTCCATTCTCACATTACTAACAAAGCAAACCAGTACCCTAGGGCTTGGCCTTAATGAAAAAACCATTTCCCTGCGGTTCAAACTATCTAGAGGCTTGTAACCCTGTGCCTCCTTAATTAGGAAATCCTCATGGAAATTGCAAGAATCTACAGAAAGTTCTTAACTAAATAATTAAATTCGTTCGGGCATAATTTAACTGGGTTAAAACAACTTAGAAAAAGAAACTGATAACACGATTAGGGCTTCAATAAAGTATAGATTGCTTCTATATTGTTTATGCCGCTAGCAACCAAAGCCATCGGAATGATAACATATTCTTAGGTAAACATCTGTTTCGACATAAATATCATTACAAAGACATAAATGATAAGCAAATAGAAATCGCGTATGGATACAAACATAGTAGTAATTTATTTCCAGGAAGTATCGAATTAAAATTTTGATAAAGTGCAGATTTATCGATCCATGAACAAGAAGGTTATCATAACTACTTACTTGAATCAGATGTAACAAAATCGCACTTGGAGAATCAACTCCTCCAAACCATAGGAGGCAGCAACTCAATGGTTTGCTCCACTCCACCCCCGAGCTGGATCACCAACCATGCACCAGAACAACAATACACTTCCTTGCGGTACTCAATCTCGAGTCCGTAACACGGGGACCTCACTTAGTGAACCTCTCACATAGCACGTGCGATCATGGGATATTAAAGAATACCCTTAATTTTGAGATATATTGACCCAAATTTTTTTTGTCGAAACCCCCTCCCAATACTTAAAACCTCCTCCCCACCCCTTTTTATACCTCAATCCTTATAAACCACCCTACCCACCCCCACCTTAAACCCCTCATCCCCCCAATACCTACAATATATTGGTTCGATTTTTGATAATTTTAAAACCCACAATATGAACTAACGTGATACGATATTAGCCAACAAGTGAAGCCCCTGTGGTCCGTAACAAGTTCTTCCGATGGACTTATAAAAATAGAAAAATGCTCAACAATCGTTTTTCCCATGCACAACACGGCGTCCCATGCTATTCTAGTGCACTCATATAAATAGCTTTGCCTAGGTCTTATGCCATCCCAATCAAATCTCCAATCAGATCCCTAAATCCCTATGATTTAGGATCTTGTCTAGTTGTTGAGCTTTGGATTGGATTTTATTGGTATCAATCACTCTTAGCTTGCTTACACATGTTCATTGGTGCCATGGTTGGTGTCCCCTCATGTAGTTGAGTTCTCCAAGTGTCATTTTCTTTATTAATAATTAAATAAAAATTTTGTTTGTGCAAATGTTATTTTAGTCTTTGAGTTTTATAACTCATTACATAATAAAAACAATAATTTTTCAAAACATGAAAAATAAAAGTAATGTCATGGGGGTATTACATTTCTCCCCCCCTTATTTTTAACACCGTCCTTGGTGTTCTTTTTATTCTGAGCTCCCTCGATCATTCTGGAACATGGAGGGATATGATTCCCGCATTTTATCTTCCATTTCCCAAGTTGCCTCTTCAGGGCTGAAGTGCTTCCATTGCACTTTTATTTGAACGATGGCTCGATTCCGGAGCATACGTTCCTTCCTGTCTAGAATGGGGAAAGGTTCGGTCTGGAACTCACCCTCGGGTTCTACCTGAATCACATCCCAGTCAATTATATGAGTAGCATCATGTATACATATTTTTAACAATGAAACATGAAATACATCGTGCACTTTTATATTAGGTGGAAGTGCAAGTTGATAGGCTACCAGCCCTATCTTAGCTAACACTTCAAAAGGTCCACAATACCTTGGTGCCAGCTTGGAACATATTCCCAAACTCAAATAAATATTCTTTGACTTTACCTTTAGATATACGTGATCTCCAACATTGAACTCTCTTGGAGTTCGTTTTAAATCTGCGTAACGTTTTTGCCGATCTTGGGCAACTTTTAAGTTTTGCTACACCTCTTTCACCATTTGTTCCATTTATTTTAACATGTCTAGTCCTAGAACAATCCTGTCAGTAGGGTTATCCCAAGACATAGGAGTGCGACATTTCCAACCATACAAAACTTGAAATGGACTCATTTTCAAAGAAGCTTGATACCCATTATTATAAGCAAATTCTACCAAATGCAAATACTCTTCCCATTTACCTGGTTTATCCATTACGTACATTCAAAACATATCTTCTAACACTTGATTTGCTCTTTCAGTTTGTCCATCCGTTTGAGGATGATAAGCAGTGCTAAAATTTGGTTGTGTATCTAGACCTTTAAACAAGGATTTCCAAAAGTTACCAGTAAATTTCACATCTCTATCCGAAATCACAACCTTTGGAATACCATGCAATCGGAATATTTCTTTCATAAAAATATCAGCTATATTAATGGCTTTGAAAGTAGACTTTACAGGTATGAAGTGAGCAGCTTTACTTAACTTATCTACAACTACCATTATTGAGTCATGTTGTTTATTTGTCTTAGGTAATCCCGTTATAAAATCCATGCTTATTATCTCCCATTTCCATTCTGGAATAGGTAAGGGTTGTAGTAGCCCAGCAGGATGTTGATGTTTAGTTTTTACTTGTTGACATTTAATACACCTAGCTAGGTAGTTTGCAGCATCATTCTTCATGTTAGGCCAATAATAACTTTTTCTTAACTTAGTTATCATGTTTTGGTAACCCGGATGTCCAGAATATGGTTTCTTATGTAGTTCATTAAGAATTAGTCGTTTTAATTCTTCAGAATATGGTATGTATAATCGGTTTTTATAAACTAACAAGTCTTCGGAGCTTATTGAATAAGCCGAATAACTTCCCTTATCATCTGTTTCCAATTGTTCTTTAATCTTTAAGTACTCTTCATCATTTTTAGCTGCTTCTTTTATTAAATCTTCGATATTTTTTTTATAACTACTGAAGGAAGCTGAACAAAGCGAAATGGCATTTCTACTCAGGGCATCCGCCACCTTGTTCTCTTTTCCTTTAATGTGTTTAATTTCAAAATCAACTCGCTCAAAAACCCTAGCCACCTTGCTTGGCGAGCATTTAAGTTTTGTTGATCAAATAAATATTTTAAGCTTATATTATCCGACATTAAGGTAAATTTTCTTCCTATTAAGTAATGTCTCCACATCTTTAAAGCATTTATTATAGCAGCTAACTCCAAGTCATGTGTTGCATAGTTTTGTTCATGTATTTTAAGTTTTAATGATTCATAACTTATTACATAATCCTCTTGTAATAACACACCACCTAATCCTTCTAAACATGCATCCATACATACTACAAAGTCCTTGTAAGGATCTGCAATCCTTAGAATAGGTGCAGTGGTTAATAAGTGCTTAAGTTTTTCAAAGCTTTCTTGACATTTATTAGACCATATGAATTTAGTTCCTTTCTTTTGAAGTGAGGTTATTGGATAAGCAATTCTGGAGAACCCCTCAATGAACCTATGATAGTACCCCATGATTCCCATAAAGGATCGAATCTCGGTTACATCCTTAGGAACTTGCCAATCATTGATTGCCTTGATTTTATCTGGGTCCACTGAAATACCTTCCTTAGTTATTACATGACCTAGGTACTGAATTTTATCTTGAAAGAATTCATACTTCCTAAACTTTGCATAAAGTTTATGTTCTCTTAAGGTTTGCAAGACTAGTTTTAAATGTTCTTTATGCTCTTCTTTGTTTTTTAAGTATATTAATATATTGTCAATAAATATTATTACAAACTTATCTAGATATTTGTGAAGGACACTGTTCATTAAACACATGAATGTGGCTGGGGCATTGTTCAAGCCAAATGGTAAAACCAAGAACTCGTAATGCCCGTACTTTGTTCTGAATGCAGTTTTATAGACATCCTCATCCTTAATTCTTACTTGATGGTATCCAGACCTTAAGTCGATTTTAGAGAATATCGACGCTCCCCGTACTTGGTCAAACAAGTCATCAATGCAGGGGAGAGGGTATCTATTCTTAATTGTCATTTTATTTAATTGTCTGTAATCGACACATACTACTTAATGTGCCATCCTTCTTTTTAACAAACAAGACAAGTGCTCCCCATGGAGACACGCTTGGTCTAATATATTATTTATCTATTAATTCCTGTAATTGCAACTTTAATTCTACCAATTCAGGTGTGTTCATTCGATAAAGAGCCTTCGAGGCGGGTACTGCTCCAGGTATCAATTCAATGGTAAAGTCAATATCTCTCCTCGGAGGTAGTCCCGGTATCTCTTCTGGGAAGACGTCTTTAAAATCATTTAAAAAGGGAAGATCCTCTAAATTAGGTTTTGTTTCTTTAACATTAGTTTCAGTGATGTGTACAGCAAAAACCCTACATCCTTTTCTAGCACACTTTTTCAATTGCAAGGCAGAAATTTTCCTAGTAAGAATCTTCTTTGGAATTCCTCTAACCATTTTACTTTCACCATTTTCATCAATACAATTAAAAGTTTTCTCAAAACAATTTAGCACAACTTTATGTTTTTCTAGCCAATCCATGCCAATCGGCACATCGTAAGATTCTAATGGTAAAACATTCAAATCTACTTTTGTAATCAAATCTTGCATATGAACTTCACAACTAGAAATAAAACTGGTTACTTTTCTTTTTGTCCCGGTGGCTAACTGCACTAACCACGATTTTTCAAAATCATACTTTCTCATTTTACACAAATCTACTAACTTAGGAGATATATAACTTAGGGTAGAACCAGAACCAATTAATATAGAAATAGGTTTGTCAAGGATCTTACCTTCTACCTCAATCATGGAGGGCTGAAAATCCGCTTGATGATTGTCCAGCGCTGCGCTAATCTGCGGTATGTTCCGAGCAACTTCTCCTACTGTGGCTACTCTTCGAATTGTGTGAATATTCCGATTATCCTTTTTCTGAGGACAATCCCAATAGAAATGACCCCCCCCACAACCCCAACACTGCAAGGGTTCTCTTTTTTATTTCTTCACTTTTCTTATTAAAAGTAGTATCTTTATACTCAGGAGGTTTCATAGGTTGTTTATATTCTGTTCTTAGTGTTGGTTGTTTGTCCTTAAAGGTATTTTTCTAGAAACCTTTATGTTTATTATTAAAAGGTTTGAAATCTCTTTTATTAAAACCATTTCCATCTCTTCTCTTGAAATTAAAGGGATTTTCACTTTTACTCTTAGATTGGTCATACGTTAATTTGGCCTTCCTCATTGCTTCATACAAAGTTTTCGGTTCATCAAACTCGAGTTTGTCTTTATAAAAGTTAGGAAAGCAACCTAGAAACCTTTGTATTTTAGGTTTTTCTTCATTTAAGTAAGGAACATATCTTAATAGGGATAAGAATTTAGTACAAAAGTCATGCATGGACATGGATCCTAGTCTTAGCTCATAGAACTCCTTAGCTTTCCCTTCGTAGTAATATTCCGAGAGGTATTATTTTTTAAATTCCTTTTTAAACCAGTTCCAACTTACTTTCCTATTGTTTATTCGTTTTGCTCTTTTTAAGTCTTGCCACCAAATCTCAGCCTTTCCGACAAGATTGAAGATGGCCATTTTTCCCTTCATGGAGTTGGAGTAATTGTACATAGTGAATTACTTCTTCATTCCGAAGAGCCAAGCCTCAGCTTCTTCTCCATTTTTTACTTCACCGTCAAAGGTAGGAGGCTTTAACTTTTTGAATTCTCCTGTTAGCTCATCTTTATATTTTCTTTTCTTCTTATGTCTACCCTCGAAACTGTCACTAGAATACTCTGATTCACTAGATAAATGGCTTCCGTCAGAGTAAGGACAGTCAGAGGATGAGTTTTCTTGCCTACCTTTCTTTTTTTTCTTTTCATTAGTTATCTCATGCAGTTTAAAAAGTAGGGCTTCATTTAAGTCTTCTTGGGTTTTCAGTACCATTTCATGTTCAGTCTTAAAGTTCATAATTTCTTCTTGTAAGTCCCTCACTGTTTGTAGAATCTCAAAATTAACTACGTTGTTATTAGGGGGATCCTCATTATTAAGTTCAACCCATGCAGGTGGGGTAGGGGATCATCTTCCGGCCATATCTTCCTGCAGTTTAGTAAAACAGTTTGTTGCTATACGAGTAATAATAACAAAAAAAAATTACACATTTGTTAGTTTTTGGAAAGAATGCATATGGACACCATAGGGCCAAGTGTAGTAACTTGGGCTCTGATACCATTTTGTAACATCCCAAAATACAATTATAAGAAAGTATTATCACCTATCTCCTAACAAAAAAAAATGTATTCTATGATACTCAACAAGGTGACCGATTCCCATCATGCGTTCCACTCTTTAGAAAACATGAAATAAAATATTCAATATAATAACTATAATACTCCATTATGCAATTATACTCATGTAAAAAAATAAAGAATATACTTAAAAAAACAACTACATTCTCTCCATTAAACATAGCTTTGTAACTCCTTTCAAAAGATCATTTATAGAAATATACTAGTTGCATAAAATTAATTTTCTTTTCTCGACCACATATAAATACAATTTGGAGTTATATTCATTAGATGTATGTAATGCAAAACATATCCATCAATAACAAAGTAAATCAAAAGTTTAAGTATTTTTTTTTATCCGTTACGGTGACACTTGTTCCAAATATTTTTTTGAGTGATTTCTTATTAAAGTATCATTCCTTGTATTTTAAAAATGATTATACCTTGTAGAAAAGAAATTTTTTACACCACTAAAACTTTAATGAAAACATACAGGCCAAACTTTAACATAATCGTTGTCCATAAATTAAAGGTTTAATAGTTTTTGGAGTTTATATATATATATATATATATATATATAATTAAGTGGATTTAAACTTTCCAAGTCACAACAGGACTTTATCCTCGAAAGCATGAATATATTATGTATGTTAAGAAATGGCGAAACATTAACATGAGTTGCAATTAAACTACACATAAAAGATATTTCCAACTCATTTCACAATCCAAATGGGAAACCGATATCAAACCAATCTTCCCAAATAAAAGGTTTTCCATTATTTAATAAAACTGATAGTGGATTATAACCAACAACCACATGGAAATCGGATCTCATCTGGATCAACGTTTAACCTAGCAAATACAAGTTTTTCTTTTATTTAATAAAACTGGCAGTGGAAAAAAAAATATAACCGACCTCGATAGACATCACTTGGAGTAGAACCAGGATGACATACACGTTAGCACATTTGTCTTTAACTTCTTTCTGCATTGGATTAAATTAGATCGGGTAGATACTATTCGGATCTGGCAGATAAAAAAACAAAAAGATAAATCTGGTAGATGCGGCTGTGTAACTGGAATTAGCTTAGGGACCATCAAAAGAAAATGCAGAGAGTTTTGGCACAGAAAAGAAAAAAGATTCTTGGGAAAAGATAACTAATAGATCGCACTCTGGCAGGGACAACCATGTATGCAGGTGAACCAGTGTTTAGATCTGCGTTTAAAAAAAAAGTAAATCAAGCGTAGGCTGAGGTAAAATATTGGGAAAGAGTAAGAGCGCTCTTAAAGATTTCATGACCAAATAAATATGGACATAATTTCCAGGAAGAGCTTGAATGCTCCACAAAAATGCCTACACCAAAGAGAACTTACGAAAACAAAGTCCTTAGGCATCACGCAGGTCAACAATTCACAATTCCACAGTTTGGTAATTATAGCTCTAAATCATTTTGTCTACACGGAAATGAAAATAAACGAGATCATTCCCATTCTCGCATTACTAACAAAGCAAACCAGTACCCTAGGGCTCGGTCCTGATGAAAAAACCATTTCCCTACGGTTCAAACTATCCAGAGGCTTGTAACCCTGTGCCTTCTTAATTAGGAAATCCTCATGGAAATTGCAAGAATCTACAGAAAGTTCTTAACTAAATAATTAAATTCGTTCGGGCATAATTTAACTGGGTTAAAAAAACTTAGAAAAAGGAACTGATAACACAATTAGGGCTTCAATAAAGTACATATTGCTTCTATATTGTTTATGCTGCTAGCAACCAAAGCCATCAGAATGATAACATATTCTTAGGTAAACATCTGTTTCGACATAAATATCATTACAAAGACATAAATGATAAGCAAATAGAAATCGCGTATGGATACAAACATAGTAGTAATTTATTTCCAGGAAGTATCGAATTAAAATTTTGATAAAGTGCAGATTTACCGATCCATGAACAAGAAGGTTATCATAACTACTTACTTGAATCAGATGTAACAAAATCGCACTTGGAGAATCAACTCCTCCCAACCATAGGAGGCAGCAGCTCAATGGTTTGCTCCACTCCACCCCCGAGCTGGATCACCAACCATGCACTAGAACAGCAAGACATTTCCTCGCGGTACTCAATCTCGAGTCCATAACAAGTTCTTCCGATGGACTTATAAAAATAGAAAAATGCTCAACAATCATTTTTCCCATGCACAACATGGCGTCCCATGCTATTCTAGTGCACTCATATAAATAGCTTTGCCTAGGTCTTATGCCATCCCAATCAAATCTCCAATCAGATCCCTAAATCCCTATGATTTAGGATCTTGTCTGGTTGTTGAGCTTTGGATTGGATTTCATTGGTATCAATCACTTTTAGCTTGCTTACACATGTTCATTGGTGCCATGGTTGGTGTCCCCTCATGTAGTTGAGTTCTCCAAGTGTCATTTTCTTTATTAAAAATTAAATAAAATGTTTGTTTGTGCAAATGTTATTTCAATCTTTGAGTTTTATAACTCATTACATAATAAAAATAATATTTTTTCAAAACATGAAAAATAAAAGTAATGTCATGGGGGTATTACATTGTTTAATGATTCTGTTCTTCTCTTTTGATGTCATAGAGGGTGGTAGTTTTCTCGATGATAAGTAATTAGCTATATCAACATACCATGGAGTTATAACAGAAATAGAAAATAAGTGTTCATCAGGAGAATTATCTGAAACAGGAACAACCTCACCAAAATTGTTTAATCGAGATAAAAAGTCTGCCACTTGATTTTCCCTTCTAGGTCTATCTAGGACAGTAATGTTAAATTCCTGCATCAATAAAAGCCACCTTGTTATCCTGCCATTAGTGATGGGATTTTTCATTAAATACCTTAAGGAAGAGTGGTCTGTATGGACAAATAGTTCATAACCAGTAATGTAATGACGAAATTTGTTTACAGCATGTACCACTTCCAACATCTCATTTTCAGTAACTGCATATTTCAATTCTGTAGGGGTTAGATTTTTGCTAATAAAGTAAATAACATAAGTCATGAGTTTTTCTTTTTGACCCAATGCTGCCCTAATTGCAATGTCTGATGCATATGTGGAGATGTGAAATGGCAATGTCCAATCAGGCCCCCATAAGATAGGTGTTGATAATAACTTGTCTTTAAGTGTCTAAAAAGAAACTTGACAATTAGTATCCCAATGAAAATTTATATATTTGGAAAGTAATTTGAATAGTGGCAAAGATATTTTACTAAAATGTTCAATAAACCTTCTGTAATAGCCTCCATACCCAAGAAAAATTCTCACATCTTTTTTATTTTTAGGTTCTGACAAATTCACAATGAGTTGTATTTTTGCAGGATCCACATTTATTCTAGATGATGAAATATGATGACCTAACACTATCCCTTCATTTAACATCACGAAACATTTTTCATTACTAAGGGAAAGATTTGATTCTATGCATCTCTTTAGGATTTTCTCTAAATTGTCCAATGCATCTTCAAAAGTATTACCATACACAGAAAAATCGTCCATATATACTTTGACACATTCATGAATTAAATCAGCAAAAATATCCAAGACTGCTCTCTGAAAAGTGGCTGGAGCATTATAGGGAGTTAAACAAAGCAACGCTTGAAGATTATTTTTCATTACCATTCATTGATCAGGTATTGGATGCACTAGCTAGAAAAATATATTTTTCATTCTTATATGGATTCAGTGGATACAATCAAATAAAAAATGCATTAGAAGACCATGACAAAACTATTGGGTCTATCGCGGAGAGCTTCCTAGGATAGATATTAGTGTGAAAGTGGATGTAGCTTCGAGATAGTATTCTAGACCTCATAAACCTCAGTTATTTTATAGGGTTTAAACAAGACTTCAATGTGTTCTTGAAATAGCTTCCCTTTCAACAGTGTTTTAATTAAAGAATCTTATCTTAGATCAAAATGAGTAGTTCTTGAATTTCAAAGCATTTTGCAATTATTAATATCCCTATGTCCCCAAGCACCAAAAATTGACCTGGCTTATTCTGAAACAAAACCAAATAAAATAAAGTAAATCAACAAAATAAAGAAAATGGTGAGAAAACAAGAAAATAATAGGAAAAAATTATTTATGTACAAAAGGACTCCCTAAAATAACTAAGTGAAATGTGGTTTGAGAATAAGGCCATTAACAGGAAGGTTCTCCTCCTTCCCTAGTAAATCTTGCAACTTATAGGTAGAGGGGCCTAGCTTCTCAGCAATCTAATAGGGGCCAACCCATAGATATTGAAATTTAGTATGTTTTCACTTCTCATCATGCGAGTTATCCCACTTTAGAACCAAGTCTCCTATCTCAAAATTATCTTTTCCATATTTTTCGCTTATCAAACCACCTCTTGAAAATTTCTTGTTGTTGTTTAAATATTTCTTTAGACTTAATCTGTACTCTTCAAGCTTCAACAAAGTGTTAATACGAGCTTGTAAAATTTCATTACCAGATCTCCATGAGGCTTGAGCTAATTGAGAGGACGGAAGCAGAATGTTTGGGGGTAAAATGACCTCTTTCTCATAAACTAGAGTATAAGGGGACACTCCTAAGGAGTTATTTGGGGTGACCCTATCTACCCATAATGCATTGGGGAGTGATGTGTGCCAACTTATTTGATTTTCAATAACAGTATTCTTTAGAATTCTGATAAGATTTTTGTTTGTTGATTCCACAAACCCATTACCACGAGGATAATAATTGGCAGAATAATGCAATTTGATTCCTTTTTCACTAGCGAATTCAGCTATTTTAATGGATGATGAGTAAGACGCATTATAAAAAACAAGTGAAATTGGAACCCAAACCTGGTCATAATGTTTTCTTGTAAGAAGTTGATGACCATGTCCTCATTGACTTTAGGTAATGAAATCGTTTCTACCCATCTCGTGAAGCAATCCATAGTTGTGAGGATATATTTATGTTGTAATGAAGAATTTGGGTTAATCTCTCTAATGATTCCAATACCCCACTGTTCAAAAGGTTTCAAAATAATAACAGGTTGCAATGTTCCAGTTGCTTTCGCTAATCTTCCACTGCTTATTTGACATATGTCACACTTTCTCACATAGGAATGAGAATGTTTAAATAATATTGGCCAATAATAGCCATTCCTGAGGATCTTGTGAGCAGTAGTATCTCCATAGAAATGTCCTCTAGCAAGTCCATAATGTAATTCTTTAACGAATTTGGTAGCATCTTCTTGCTCAAGGAATCTCAGGAATACTCCATCGTAGTTCTTCCTGAAAGAACTCCATCGATTATTTGGTAAGAGGCTGACTTCAAACAAAGTTCTCTTCACTGCTTAGAGTTTCAATGCTCTGGAAAATATCCTTTTTGGAGGTAATGCACCAGGTCTCTATACCAATATTCGGGAGCAGTAAAGATATGAAATACATCAATCATGTTCAACTCTGCTTCATTTTCCCAATCACAATATTCATCATTATGACCTTCCGCAATTGACTTGCACAACCCTTGTCCTTTAATAATATTGGATGGTTTAAATTCCAAATCATACTCCTGCAATGTTTTCCTCCTTTTCCCTCTTCGTTCACCCAATTCCTTCTGTACGAAGAGGGTTTTGACAGCGGGATGAGGGACTACTACTTTGGTTATGTTCTTCAAAATGTAAGGTCTGAATTGTTTCATTGCTTTAAAGACTGCATGTGCTTGTTTATCTACAACAAGGTAATTCAATTCAACCCCTTGTAATCCAGTGCTCATAAATGATATTGGGTACTCATCTCCCAATTCTCCCTTTTGTGTGAGTAGTGCTGCAAGCAAGTTGTCTGAAGCAAAAGTGTGTAGAATAAAATATTTTTCAAAATCAGGACTTCTTAGAGAAGGTGCATGAGCTATTGTTGATTTGATGTTATTAAATGAAACCTTCTCCACATTGTTCCATTTAAATTGCACACTTTGCTTCACCATTTGTTGCAAAGGTTTCACGATTTGTGAAAATTCTAAAACAAACCTTCGAACAAAATTTATGGTACCCATAAATTATTACATACCTTTTTTGTTATGGGGTAAGAGAATATGAGATATAACTTCTATTATCTCTGAGTCTATGGAGATTCCATTTTTTGAAATGATATGACCCAACATTGTCCCTTTTAAAACTGCGAAAAATGATTTTCTTTGGATTCAAAGATATGTCGTACTTTCTATAGCGATAAAAAATCTATTTTAAATAAAAAAACATGATCTTCCCTTTTCTTGGAGAAAACTGTTACATCATTTAGATATACCACCACACTATGGCCAATCAATCCTTGGAAAGCGATATCTATTGGCATCTGAAACGTAGCTCCAACATTTATAAGGCCAAAGAGAATCCTTCTATGGGAAAATGTTCCCAACTTTGTTCGAAATGTATTTTTCAGCCATCCTGCTCAGCCACCAGTACTTGGTTATATCCTAGAAACCCATCTAATAAGGAGAACAATTCATAACTTGATACCATCTGGAGAATTTCTTCCATTGGTGGAACCTTATAGTTATCTTTATCTGAAGCTCTATTCAGATTTCAGAACTCAACACATAATATTATTTCTCCAGAATTTTTCCTCACTGGAACCAAATTGGCTACCCATTTTGAATGTCGAACTCTAAAAATAATCTTTGCATCAAGTAATTTCTTTAACTCATTTTGGATTAAAGGTTCTAACTTTGGATGCGTTTTTATCAGTTGTTGCTGGAACGGTTTTACACCTTCTTTAATGGGAATAACATGCTGAATGATTCATGTGTCATATGTATTCAAGTATTCATATGTCTAAGAAAATATATCTTTGTATTGCTTAAACATATTGATAAACCTGCTCCTTTCTCCGGGTGAGAAACACTTTCCCAAATTCACGTATTTGGCCTCAGGCTCTCTCCCTAAATTGATCAATTCATATTGCATATATGAACTATTAGTATTGACATTGGTTGGATTTATGAACTTGTTATGTAAGTCAAACATCCCTTCCAGTGTCCTTACTCCTTTGGGCATAAAATCTCCTTTGGTTACTTCTTCGTTTTGTATATTTTCTTGATGTTCTTCATCATGAATCACATAGTCTTTGAAAGTTTCGACATTTGTCAAGAAATCAATAATTTGCTCATCATCATCAAACACTCTCATATTTGTAACATTATCTAGTACAGTCGGTCTGAAAATAAGTTCAATAGCACATTTGTTATTAGTAGGTACCAATCTAGCAGCAGAAACAACTAAAAAATCAACTGCAACATTCTATAATCTAGGAATTGAATTTATATTGAAAGCATTAAGATGTGAAATTAGATTCCAAACTTCAGATTGATACCCTTTCAGGTGCGGTGATAAACAATGTATTGTGTCTCTAACATGTCTAACTACTATATCAGAGTCACCAAAAACTTTTAATTTCTTAACATTAAGTTCAATGGCTTTTCTCAGGCCCTAGACTAGAGCTTCATACTCAACAATATTATTCATACATTCAAACTCTAGTCTACAAGAGAGAAATTGTTTATTCTTTTTTGGATCAATTAGGACACAACCAGCTTCTGATCCCTCTTGTTTTTTGGAACCATCAAAATACAAAAACCAAAATCTATCTTCTAAATCTACCTGATTAGTGTTATTTCCTATGTTAGAAACTAAATTTACTATATTACAATCAATATCATCAGTCTGTGAAAAATGAAGGAGTTCGGACTGTGTGTCTGATTCACAACTGGCCTTTTCCGCTTGATAATTCCCTGGCTCAAGCTCTAAAAAGTAGTTACCCAAGAGTGAATATGAGAATCTTATAGGTTCATTCTTTCCCTCCAATTGAGTTGCGTTGTGTTTCATATGCGGTTCTCTCATTACCTTAATCTGATTTTGACTATTCTTATATGGAAGCCACATGTGTGACCAATCAGTTGCAAAATACCCATTCAGTTTCACCAACCAGTCCCTACTCAATATCGATCCATAGGCCTCTGGTATTTCTACTACCATAATATCTATAAATTGGCAAACTCTATCATCTGCAGATAACCGAATCAACACATTTTTCATTTCCCCTATTACCTTGACGACATATATGTCCAACTGAATGATATTACACAAGGATGGTGTGGGTTTACCATTAATATTTTACTTACAAAGAGTGGCATGACATTAGATGAATCCCCAGAATCTACCAAAACATTATGCACATTATGATTTAAAATATCAAAAGATAATAAAAAAGAAAAAGTTTGAGATTTGGATTTCCCTCCAATGCTTGCTTCATTAATTTCTCTATTAGATTGAATGTCTTACTGGGAGCTATTGGGTTGTGGATCAAAAGCTTCCAGAAGCTTCTTTCTCTACTGGGGAAAATTACATAATTCAAATATAGAAATATTTTCTTTAGACTTCTTAATTTCTTCTACTATATCACACCCCATATCATATTCTACCAGACCTCTCTTACTACTTTCCATTTTATTTTCCACGGTATTTACATGTTTATTGATTACTAAATTTTTATCTTTTATGTTGACCAGATCAGAATTATATGTTGTTTGGGTAGTACTGATAATATTCTTCATGTTTTCTTGCATCTTCTTTATTTTAGGAAGTACTTATGTTTCATCCATTACTGGTCCTTTACTTCTGGTTGTAACATTAACTGATGATAGTTGAATCTCTTCAGTGGGCTCCTCTTCATTTAGTCCCAATGTAGGTACACAATCCCATAATACCATTGTGGTTTCTTCATGTCTTTCTTCCGGTTCATTGGTTTTTTATTTTTCCACCTTAGGCTCTGTTAATTTAGCATCTAATAGTTGATTCATAACCAAATTCATTGAGTTTATCCATTGCGGGCATATTTTTTCAAAATGATGCTCTTGATGGAAAGTACATAAATTGTCCATGCCTACCTCATTAAAGTTCAAAACAGAAGAATTATACACAAGAATTTGAGATTGTCTAATTTCTTCTTTTTTTCTTGAAATAAGGCTTGAACTGCTTTTTCAATGAACTATCTTCTTTGTTATTTTCTAGATCTACTATCTTATTTGATAACTTTTGTACCATCTTGACCACATTTTCTAATTCATTCGAGTTTTCTTCCTTAGGTCTGGTTAGAAGCAAATGTTTTTTACCGCTAAAGTTATTTACCTCTGGTTCTGAAGTATGCTTTGCTATACTATCCAAATCAGCTTCTGCCTTGAGAGCTTCTTCAAAATTTTCAATTAGTGTTAGCTAAACTGCCCTCTTCACAAAGATTGCTAGCTGTGGGGATAGTGTTGTGGTATAATATTCTACCAATAATTCCTCAGCTGGTTTTTTTGTAGCACTAAAATTACTCAAATGATTAGTAAATCTTTGGTTGAAATCTTGAACCTTTTCTTTCTTTTCCATTCTCAGGGACAACAATTCTTTCATGAGAGTAGCTAGAGTTTTTTGACTACCAAATTTGCTTTTAAATACCCTTTCAAAGGTGTCCCAGTTTGTTATTGAATTGGGTTGCAAACTAAAAAACCAAGAAGTTGTTTTAGGTTCAAAATTATGTGGAAAACATCTGCACACAACATCTTCATGTTCAATATTTAAAAGTTCCAATGCTAGGAAAAAACTTTTCAGGTGGTCTTCTGCAGAAATACCTTTTCCTGGGTCAAAATTGGGTAGCGTTCTCTCTGGGTTCTTAGGAAATTCATGCAATGGAGTAGCCAGGCTGAGTGATGTTATTTCTCTCCATGCAAGTTGATTACCATTTGGGGGTTGATTAGCATTTGCAACCATAATTTAATGAGGAGTCTGTGGTGGAGACTGAAGAGGTGACTGTAGTGGAGACGGAAATGTAGGGGAATCTGGTCCCAACTGATCAAGTGGTTGGATGATTTCTTATATGGATAAATCTACCAACTCTTCCAAATTTTCCACCAATATCAAATTTTCAGTATAAGAAGGTACTTTCTTGGAAGCTTTCCTTCTTGGTAATGCAAGAATTTCTTTCAATCCTCCAATATTTTTCACGTAAGATCTCGTATTTCTTCGCAAGTGATTAAGTTCTTCAAATGGAACAAAGTATAGACGTTCCGAACCTTCTTCTTCAGAACCTACTCTCTCTTCAGAATTGAAATATTTAGGAAACTTAGTTTCATAGGTATCTCCAATGGAATAGTTTCTTGCAAACATATTTCCTCTACCAGCCATGCAATGGCGGCTCTCCTTCTAGTGCCAAAACTGTTGATTCCTAGAAAAATTCCTAGGTACTAATAGTAGGGATTCTCCCCAGTAAGTGATCCCAACTAGGTCATTCACCGTTTTTTGTGGGGAACCCGTTCGGTTAGTGGCCCAACTACCATAGAATTAAAGTGTCTAAGTCTGTTTTACCAGTTGTAGCTCGGTCCACCGTTTATGTTATTTTATATTTTAAGAATGAAATGAAAGTTCCTAAACTAAATGAAAGTGACTGATAAACAAGAACCTCTGAGGAGCTGCGTAGGTTCTTACATTTTGCCTTACGTGAATCTTGTTCCTCAACCACTTCTAAATTAAGCAAATCTAATCTATCCTATCCCCAAGGGGAGAAAAATTTAAATAGAAAATAGTAATGTACTATAATGTTCCATATTGAATCATACAGGTAGCTATTCAAATTACACATACATAGTTACAACAGAAACATATAAACAAAGATAGCTTTGTAATGCTAAAACATTCATTACTCAATATATGCGCAAGATTTCACATAGAAAGAAAAATCATTCATCATTGCAGAAATAATTCATTAGGTTAGAACGATATCACAGTTGCAAGGAAGCTAAATAAGAAGTAATTCAACATTGGCACTCCATACAATCCACATAAAATCATGTGCAGTCCTTCCCCAACAAAAAATTGGTCTTCTTTCTTCATAGAAAAAGTAGTTCTTCATATAAATAACTCAGCATACTTGCTCTAGTGAAAGTCCTTTCTATTCTATATTCTATTCCTATTTATAATACTATTATAAAGGGCTCTTTGACTACCCTGGCCTTTCGACTTCCCTAAATTTTCGACTTCAAAATTTTTCCTCTAGTGCCTTGCACTAGAAAGTGAATAAATTAAAGTAAATTACATAAAATTCCAAAATTTGGAAAAGACAAAATATCAAGTGGGCCCAAATGGTATTTCAATGAATTCACCCCACGCATTAGCTTATTCGGTGATAGTTCTGTAGTCTACTAGATCCAACAGTCTTACAATTACTTCATGCACACCCAGTTGTGATTCTACTCCTGTTACTTTTGGTGGGGTCAACTTCAACAAGTCTTCTAGGAGATAGTTACTAACAGAGGCTTGTGCAATCCATATTTTTAGAGATTCCTCACTAATGTCTTCAATTTTTTGAATGATCTATTCATCTTTGTGTAATCTATCTTGTAGATGCTTAAGATGTTGATCCTTGTCTGGAAACTCCTTAATCTTAGCTGCTGAAGAAGTCTGGCATTTATTATGCACTATGATCATTTTCTTGTAGAACTCTGTGCATCTTTCCATATTTTTTTTCGATTGTAGTGGTCAGCCTCAAAGCATATTTGCTGCCGAAGTCTAGGAGTGATAATTCTATGTTCAAACCTTCTGTAGTCATTTACGGAATGTGTTCAGGAAATGCTGAATAGGATTCCACCCAAGTCAGTTGTCCTTGAACCTTTTCCACAACCTTTAACATCCTTGTTCTAAAATCAATTAACATTGCAGAATTCTCTTTCAACCTTGTCTCCGCGTGCTTGATTTTATATATGTTCTTTGTAAGTTTTAATTGGAATTGATGAATATTCCTCCGAATCAAGCAAAATTGATCATGGAAAGGAGTGATATCATGTTGTCTTTCAGTGGCTGTCTTTAACTGAGTCTGCAATGAGTTTTTCTGCACCTCTGGCTCCTCTGCTCAGGTTCTCGACTCCTCTGCTTGTTTGTTTTCTGTATATTTCTATGCTTCTAAATCTGAAACCTTGTCTTCAAGATATTTATTCTCCCCTTCCATGTATGTAGCCAAAACTCCAGTGCATCCTTTTCCTCTTCTAAAACTTGATATGCATTTTGGATCCCTTCAAATTAAGATATTGTAGCCTCATTCTTTCTCTTTAGCTCTCGTCCTTCTCCTCTTTCCTTTACCAGAGTGTCCTTCATCTTAAGCATTCTTTCCTTATAATGTTAAACATATCCTACCAACTTGTTAACATTATTTGCATTAGCTTGCGCAACTTCTATGCTTAGTGATGCTAGGAATTGAGGATCTTCATTCGTGCCTTGCATGACAGTCTTTTCAGTCACTGTGACCACATTGGGTTGATCCCAAATTTTTAATCTCTTTTCTAATATTATACCAACGGTTTTCTTGTTCTTTTTGAAGAATATTGTGTCTAAGCTGGCCACGGCATGTTTCTTGGATGGAGTGAAAGGTACCAATCCAAGCTCTGCAAGAGGAATGCCGCCTCCTATTATTGTGTCACTTGATGGGGCAGGAGGATCTATTGGATTATCTTGGGCTATGTCTTGATATAAACTCTCTTTGTCTTTGTCTTCTTGTTCCTTCCTTCTCAACTCTTCAGTTGCTTGCTCAGCTTCTTTCCGTAGTATTTCCTCCTCTTCCTTTTGTAGTTTTTATTCTTCTTCTTTTTTCCTTTATGCGTCTTCAGATAGTTGTTTCATAGCTTCTTCTTGTATATTTTAGACATCTTCTTAATGTTTCCTAGCAGCTTCTTCTTGTTGCTTCTCTTGTTTCATGGTGTTGTTGTTGCCTTTTCCTCAACTGGTGTTAATCTTCTTTTTGAACCATTTATTCAAGGCAGTCATATTGCAGGAATTTCTGTATATCTCATCATCTTTATCAAAATGATGGTATTATTCAAAATGCACCCCAACAAACACACAATGTTTCACAACCTTATCATAGGAGTCATTCTCGTGGAAATTTTTTTCCCTGAAATGGAAACCTTCTAGATCCCTCACAAAATATGGTGCACTTTTTACCTTTGTAAATTTATAGCTACCAATGTAGAATGGCAGTGGTGGGAAAACTGCTTTCTTCATGTCAAATAAGAAATTTCCAAACCCATATATAAACAATTGTCTCATTTCTTCCTTATAGACTACACAGTCCGTGGCGTATCTCATAAACAATGATATAGCTCGAGAGCCTCCATACATCCTTAGATATGTACCCTCCTTGGAGAAATATTAGTCTCCATATTCACATACCATATCCATTGCACCTTCAGACATGCAATTTCACTCTTTGAGGAAAATTAGCTCATACAGTGGCATCAAAAATTCTTTGCAGATGAGCTTGTAGAAACTGGGGTACTTGTCTACCCAAAGAATTTGATAGGCAGCATAAATGGGAGTCTTGGTGTAATCCCAAGTACATTTGAGCTTTGGGAATTGGTGTAGGCATAAAATACAATCAATCAAATAAGATCCCATGTAAAATTATCACTTTCATTCAGGCCTCCTTGTGCAACAACTACACATGACGACAAGCTACTTGCTACAATATCTTCCCAGTTAAAAATGGTGCCTTGCATAGCCACATGCTATATCAATGGGATTAAACTTAAATTGTAGAATTTCCCACTTTATCGACCAAATATTTGGTTAAGTATAAAGGCTATGAGCCTGTAGGGGGTGCGTAGACTTGCAGTTTCATATTTGCTAGAGGCTTTCTGGCATAGTTTCTTCCCTGGCATCATCATCTGCTTAGCACATTCAAAGACGTCTAAATTTAGAATTTTTACCTAGTTGTCCGTCATCATAGTCTGTAGAGCAGGTAACTTGCACGATGCATGCCTTGGTTAAATACGTAGGGTTGAAGGAAGCTATTTCTTGTCCTTCTGCGTTGGAAATGATCATAGTGGATGAGTCGTTTTGAGGCATGATCCATCCGATTACCTCGGCACAAGGGAAGAGCTCAGGGCACGTGGTTGTCTTCGTGATACCGGATTTTCTTATGTTTACATACAAAGGTATATCTTATAGGCCTGCATCTAGGACATTTTAGTCTTTGATCATATGATATATTTGACCCCACTAAAACTCATGTTCAGCCCCTGTAACAACTTTTGTATCTTCATAAATGATTTCAACTCTGGGCATAACCTCCACGTCTAAGTCCTCTTCGGTGACCTTGGCCTTTTTCTTTCCACCCTTCTTTGGCATTTTGTGATGTGACGATTAAAATTGAAACATGATCACAACAAGATATGTTTAAGGGACAATGTAATTGAATCATTCATTTATATCAACAAGAAAAGCTACAATGAGAAGCTCATATATCAGTGCTTAAAAACAAATCACTATTTATTTTAAAATAGTAATATGGCAGTCAATATTTATTATGATGGAGGATAACAAAGATGTATTTACCAGTTCATCCTTGGCCATTCAAAAGTAACTTTATTATGTCCACTCATTTTCACTTACATAGTAGGGTATATATTAGGTTAAAACTTAAATGAAAACAATAGTACATGTGCATGTGTTGTTTTGGTAGTTACCTCACTATTCTAATACGTTCATTTTATGCTTCTAATCAGGTCAAGATACAGGAGGATAATAAATCTAGTTTTAAACCCTACACATTGACCGCCCTGTGCTTTTGTTTACAAAGTGTTTCAAGCTTATTTTTGTTCTCTATTCATTTGCCTTTAAACCACAAAACACTGAGGCTACTTCGTTTGACACCCAAGAGTAAGAAAACAAACAATAAACACGACAACAACTTGGTGATTTGAAACCCAGAGTACCTAGTAGGAAACTGGAAACCCTAGCTTAAACCTAGAACCCTGCAAAAGATTATTTTCTTGACAAAACTGACCCTAAATAGTGAAACACTACTTGTAATGAAACTCTAACCATAATATTAGTGTGCAGCGACATTATAAGTCACATTTTCCAAGGGTTCCTCAGTCTACGCATACCAAAATAAACCAAACAAGGTGTAGTTGGTGAAACATCCCAACCGCCATAACTTTATTAGCACAACTCCATAGGTTCGAGATAACCACATCTACGAATTGAAAAACCAAATCAAACGCAGCAGCGAAGATGGGTACAAAACTCATCACGGCCGAGCGAGTAGGCTAGGAAAAGATCAATGCTACCAAGGGTTCTATCGCAGGTAGACTTGGAACACTTATGATGGTTGGCTAGTCAAAAGAAAACCCTATGGGCTAGGTTTTATTTTAAAACCATGGCCGTAGACAGTGATGACAAAAAACCTATCACCGAAACCCTAAATCTCCCAAAACATAGTTCTTTCATGCCCTTTAAAACAATATAGGAACACAACAAGATTTTAGGGCCTACCTAGAATGTGCTGGTGTAGATACGATGCTTGGTGAGACAATCTGTATGATCTAGGTGGAAAACATTGACCGATTGTGTCCAAAATGGGGTAAAGAGCAACATACCATTAAGACCTCACCGGGCTTATATAAACAAATGTTGAAACTTTAATAATGTGGTGGTTGGATAGTAAGTTCTGTGCTGATGAAAACACTATTTTGGCGCTCGATTGTAAACCTCATCGAAAACCTATCCTGAGTTGGCTTCAAACACTGATTATTCCATGATAGTGTCAGCTCCACAGTCAGAGTTTAGCTGACAATGTCGACGAGAACTCAACAAATTATTCTGAAATGACTCGTCGGCATGACTCGCAGAAATGTTTTGATGACAAACGTCGGCCGCAAATTATTAGTTACACCAAACACATTGGATGAAAATCCAGATTTAAGCAGATACCTTCATCAAAACTCCCTGGGTGTTCCAGAAAAAGGTCGTTGACAAAACTCTCAAAAAGGCTCCACGGACCAGCTGTCAACAAGGAAAGTTAATATTTTTTTGATGGTTTCGGCTCCACATGTTGAGTCCTTCTAATATTGTCGGCCAAACTTGGAAATATCTCCCGACGAGCTTAAAATATTTCTTTGATCAAACGTGTCAGCAAGAAAATGTAAGTATCGTCGATAATGTCAGCTCCAAGTCTTTAGTTTTGCTGACACTGTCGACAGAAACTTGACAAAAGTTTTCGATAAATATTTAGGCCTTGGGAAAAAAAAACCAAGAATTGGCTGGAATCCATCAGATGAAAAGGATGAGTTCTTCCAACGTTTCAGATCAACTTGTCGAGTTCTTCTGACACATCGGGAGAAAAAGCTAAGTTTTAACTTAGTGAAAAAACTGATTTTTCTAGTTTTCTTAGAGAAAAAACTAAGTCATGGAATAAAAATCAAGGATCATAATTAGTCTAAGGAAGGATAAAAAACTAAAATTCGAAGGAGGGGCCCCAAAATGCAAAAAAAATTGGGGAAGCTGTTGCAACAACATGTAGATAATTCTCAGTATGCGTGAGGTAAAATATTTGACGGTGGCAATAAAAATTCAACTATGAAGCTACAAAAACAACAAAAAATTATTAATATAAAGGATATTAATGGTATATATTACATAATAATTTTACTGATGAACTAACAATAAAAATAGAGGAAAAAATATAACCTTTATCATCATGTATATGTGATGAAATATATTACATATCTTAACATCCATGTGAGCTATGTTTTTTAAAAACCATTCATAACATTCAAGTTCATTATCAACAATATAACATAGAGAAGAGTTGTGTTGGAGCCTTCATAAAGGTGTTTGTATGCCATGTTAAGTAGAGGTAAATCATGAACATCATCAAATTTGTTGTCTTGATCATCATCCATTATAGCATTAAATGTATCATGGATCAATGTATTTGTACCATCATCTTCAACTATGTTATTATCATGCTCATATTCTTTGTTATGATCATTATTTTGATCTTCAATATTCGCTCCATGTTCCTCCAACTATTTTTCAACTACATTCTATGCGTGATCTTCCCTACGGTTCCTTTCATTTATAATTACAACCAATCAAAAGATATTAGTGTATATAGAACACATATTAAAATGATACATATGTGTTTACATAAATGATCGATATAAAGACATGTAATAAAAAACTTACCAATGGGTGATATTCATGTCTCCCTTGAATGTGTCCATGCTCCATATAATTGCTTTTAGTTGGTGTTTTATTTATTCTTCTCTTGTTAAAGCCCCTGCATTTAGTACAACGAAAATATTCCTTTCTTCTCCTATTAAAGCCCCTTATGTTATATTTAGTTGAACTTCTTCAAGTGTTGGTCATATATTTAGTCACTTATTTGGTCATATTGTCTCTATTTGGTCATTAATTATCGTTGTTTGGTAGTGCATTTAGTCATTCATTCAGTCATTTATTGTTGTTAACTGGTCATTTATTTAGTCATTGTTTGTTGTCAATTGGTCATTTATTTAGTCATTTATTGTTGTTAACTGGTCATTTATTTATCCATTGATTGTTGTTAATTAGTCATTTAATTAGGTATTGATTGTTCATTATGTAAATTTTCCTTTAATATTCAAACTAGGGCTAAACAGTGCATGCAAATATCTACTGATAACCACACATGAATATCTTTTACAGTATGCAACAAAATATAAAACTAAGAAATAAATCACAACATCACATCACAATATTGACATTATTATTTTGGGTATGGAAACCCCCATAAAAACCCAATATAGGAAAACCAATGCAACAGTCAGATATAGATTTTATTATGAGAAAATATGGAACTTTTACAATCACTGCAAATTCACCCAAACCTGGAAAATATAGAATCACTGGGAAAATACTAGCTAAACCTCAACACCCTCATGTGTGAGTGTACGGCCCAGCTGTATGAATCTCGGTGATCCTGCTGCTCGCTCCTCCATCTTTTTAGATAAATCCTCTGTCTGACTTTCTCTCCCTTTCTGTATCCTATCTCTATCGGAATACAAGTGTGTGTGTCCTCTCCACCAATTGATCTCTCTTTTATAACTTTAGGTAAAGCAAAAACCCTAATTTCACTTTCACTTTAACTAGTGGTAAAGCAAAAACCCTAATTTCACTTTCACTTTAACTAGTGGTAAAGAAAAAACCCTAATTTCACTTTCACTTTAACTAGTGTTTCACTAAAGTTAATTTAGATCACTTTAATTTATTTTCCAAAGTAAACTTAGGAAAAGTAAATTAAATAGAACTGGTTTCCTAATTTAAGTCTTCTGCATGCAAGAACACATGCATGCAGGAAGACCTTCCTTGTTGTTGCTAGTTTAACACTCCCTCTCAATGAAGAAGGGATTTGGTAGCAACCTCAACTTATCCCTAAACTTCACATAACTCTATCTGCAAAGTGCCTTGGTGAAAATGTCCACCACCTGCTCATATGTATGTATGTACTCCAATCGAATGGTTCCTCTCTGAACACAATCTCTCAAGAAGTGGTATCTAATGTCTATGTTTTTTATTCGGTCATGGAACACTAGATTCTTAGATAGCCTGATGCCAATCTGATTGTCATAATGAACTACTGTAGCCTCTATCTCACACTCTAACAACCCTCCAAGTAACTTCCTCAACCACATACCCTCACAAGCATCCATGCTGGCTGACATGTACTTAGGCTCTGCCGAGCTCAGTGCAATTGACTTATGCTTCTTGCTGAACCAAGAAACAACCCCTAATCTAATGCTGGAACAATAACGTAATGTACTCTTCTGGTCCTCTACACATCCTTCCCAGTCAACATCTGTGAAACCTGCTAACTATACACTCCTCCTGCGCTCATAAACCAATCCATACTCCATTGTACCTTTGATGTAGTGAAGTATGTGCTTTGCATCCGTCCAATGCACTCTCTAAGGGTCCACCATGAACTGACTCAAAGAGTTGATTGGAAACATGATGTCTAGTCGAGTGTTCACTATATACATAAGTGATCTGATAAGATGACGATACAAGGTAGGATCAAATCCTTCTGACCCTGATGCACCAATATTCCTCCAGTTGGAAATTGAAGGTATGGCCATAGTCTTGTAGTCCTCCATCTTGAACCTCTTCATGATATCTACTGCATACTTCCATTGTCCGATGAAGAAGCATCCATCTCTTTTCCAAACCTTCAAGCCCAAAAATTAATGCATCAGCCCAAGGTCCTATTAATCTGTCACAGTAATCTAGGGACTAAAACATGGTCTCATAAAAGATTAAATACAATAAGGTATGAAAATGGTGTAATAGTGCTACAAAATGAGTAGCCGCTCTATATATTCACATAAAGAATGAGTAATACAATACAATGATCATGTTGCAAGCATGAATGAAAAATTAATTTGAATTCCCAAGGAGGTCATTCGAATTGAATGAGTGAGTCTAGCTTAAATGAATGTAAGCCACAATCAACACTCAAGTTAACCACTGATCAAAACCCTAATTGACTCAATTGAGCCCTAAATGAAGTCAGAATGAAATAAATGACTGAGTCTAACTGAAAGTAGCTCAGACACATGTCACTGCAAGCTAACCAACAAGTGGTAGCCCATCAATGACTCCAATGAACCCCGATGAGGTTAACTAAAGTGTAATTGACCATCAGAAGTGGTTGGAGGCACCCCTGTTGACTCCAGTTCATTAAATAATCAATAAATAATAAATTTAATGAAGGAAGGTGCCTTCACTGCTCTATTTAACTGATTGTAACCATCAGTTAGCAATATGGGGAATTAATGACACTCAGATCACCCCCAAAGTGCTCCAGTTAGCCTCCCCGAATGTAGGAGAAGGCTAAGTTAGCCTCCTTGACTGAAGGTAGGCATGGGTGTGATCTTGTTGATGTCATCTAGTGCTCCTTTGATGTCAATTAAGTCAATAAAACTTAGGCTAGTGGTTTAACTAGGACAAATTGATCAAAATGAGTGTGTATGGTGGTAAATGTGTCCAACACCCCCCCTTAAGCTATACTCAGGAGGAGTAGAAAACATAAAATGCATAAAAATGCTAGGGCCCCAGCAACTAAGGCCATAGGTCACCCTGTACAATATTGAAACTCAAACAATGCTCAAAAACAAACTAAGTGAGGAAAAGAGGGAAAACCCAGTGGGAAACCCCCCCCTCAAGATGAACACTGAAAGTAGTCTAATCACCTTGATGGACTCACCCCCAACAATGAGCGAAGGTAAGTGAAATTCTTTTCTGAAAAGTTCTTGGTGAAGATGTCTGCAATCTACTCATCAGTCGGGCAGTATTGCAGAATGATGGTCTTGTAATGCACTAGCTCTCTGATATAGTGCATGTGTATCTCTACATGCTTGGTCCTCTACCTTGTAATTGGATCTGTGGATATCTTAATAGCACTTTGATTGTCACAAAAGAGGACAGTGGACAAAGTACTACCAAGATCAAACTCTTAAAGAATGCCTTGCAACCAAACTGCTTGGATGCAAGCATTCACCGCTCCTCGATACTCGGCCTCTGTTGAAGATAATTCTATGGCAGCCTGCTTTTTGCTAGACCAGAAAATGGGGCCACCACCAAACATGAATACATATCTGAAAGTAGACTTCCGATCAATAGAATCACCCGCCTAATCGAAATCTGTGTATCCAACCAACTCTAGCTCGGAGTCTGCAGCATAGTGAATGTCGTAGGTCTTGGTTCCCTGAATATACTGGAGGATCCTCTTGGCTGCATTCAAATGAAGATCATGGGGCTGCTGCATGTATCTTGATACAAAATTCATGGCATAATAGATATCAGGCTGAGAATTTGTCAAGTATAAGAAGCTACCAATCAGTTGTCGATAAACAGTGCAGTCCATGGGAGGTGTGCTTTTTCCTTCTTCAAGGATGATCCCTGAAAGGAAAGGGAATGGTGCAGGCCTAAATTTAGCCATGTTAAACTTGAATAACAGGTATGATATTTATTTGTACTGAGTGACCATTATCCCATCATAATTTTGCTCAATTTCGAGCCCCAAAAATTGTTTTAAGAGCCCCAAATCGCTCATTTCAAATGCATTGTGGAGAGCAGTTTTGATGGCTGAAATAGAAGCAATTGTGCTACCTGTGATCAGTAATTCATCAACATATAAAACAATAATAATAAAATTACCATCAAACTACTTTATATACACATTTGGATCTGATATACACGTTTGGAAGTTTTGCAAGAGAAGGAAGGCATCCATCTTGGAATACCACTCTCTTGGGGCCTGTTTTAACCTGTATAGTGACTTCTTTAGCTTGCAAACCAAATATGGATCAGAGATGTAGCCCTAAGGATGCTTCATGTATATCTCCTCATGAATATATCCATGTAGAAAGGCTGAATTAACATCCATATGATGCACTTCCCAGTGCTTAGATGCTAAAATTTCCAAAACTAGGCGGATGGAGTCCATTTTTGCAACTGGTGCAAACGTCTCATGGTATTCCACACCTTGGACCTGAGAGAAACCTTTTGCCACCAGCCTTGACTTATATTTGTAGGTGCTTCCATCAGCAGCAACCTTGGTCCAAAACACCCACTTGCATTGAACCAATTTCCTTCCTGGAGGAAGAGAAACTAGCTCCCAAGTAGTGTTTTTTTGAAGAGAATTCATCTCTTCATCCATGGCAACTTGCCATCTTGGATCCTTCTGATAATGGTAGTAGGATTTTGGGTCTAAAATAATCATCAAATAACAAGTTTCACACATCAAATTATCAGGATAAGAAAGCGCAATACCTGCTCTTTGGAAATCAGACAGGGTTTCCTTGGATCATCCGGATTTCCAATGTTATCTCCTGCGGAGGAGAGTGTCTGTCGGGCCCATGTGGGAAGATGATTTTGTACTTCAGGTTCTGATTCAGCATCTGATGTTTTCTATACACTGATATCAGAAATCAAAGGATCAAAATCAGGGTCATCACCCCCAATTTCATCATCCAAATATTCAGTAGAATAGGAAGGAAATTCAATAGTTTTATCCTTCACTAGTTCCACGTCCTGAAGAGGCTCATCGAACTTGACACTCCTTTCGACAATGATCTGTTTTGTTTTGATATCTAGCAGCTTGAAACCTTTTTATTCATTAGGATACCCAATAAACAAACATTCTATGCTTTTCGGTTGCAAAGCCCTCCTTTTATAAAATGGAATTCGGGCCCATGCAGTGGACCCAAACACCTGCAGGTTCGACACATCCGGCTTGTGTCCGAAGTATGCTTAGAAAGGGGTATTAATTTTCATGGATGAGTGTGGAACTCTGTTATGAATTTATTCTACAGCATGCATGGCTTCAGCCCACAAATTTTAATCCAACTTCTTTGATTCCAACATACAAGTGGTCATCTCCTTGAGAGACCGATTCTTCATTTCCGCTACACCGTACTACTGGGGAGTGTAGGGAATTGAATGTTGGACCTGAATACCACTTTGGGAGAATATGTGCAACAACTCATTACTAACATACTCCCCGCCATTATCATATCTCAAGATATTGATCTTAAGCCCAGAGGCATTCTCGATCAAGGCCTTCAGTTTAGTGAATTTTTCACATACTTTAGACTTCTTTTTGAGAAATAAGACCCATGTGTACCTTGAAAAATCATCAATAAAAGTCAGAAGATACCTTGATCCATTCATGGATGTGACAGGCATTGTACCGCTGATATCAGAATGTATTAGCCCCACGATGCATGTAGCTCGGTTTTCCTTCCCCCGATAGAACTTGTGCTCAGGGTGTTTTCCAACCACACAACCCTTGCAAATTTCAGTGGTTGCCTTGATGATCGGGAGGCCTTCAACCATGAAATTTTTCTGTAATTGCTGCAAATATTTGAAATTGAGATGGCCAAACCTCTCATGCCACAACCTACTAACTTCATTTCCATGAGTTAGCAATGCGGTGGGCTTTTCATTCGCCACAAAGTGGGAAAACATGATAGGCTTTTGCATGATGGTTTGCAAGGCCTTTAGCAACAAGTTTCCCAGATGCAAGTTCCATTATCTCAACATCATTCGGGATGAAAGATACTCTCTTAGGCACTCCTGTATGTGTCATCTGATAGACACTAAGGAGATTTGATGCCAAAGACGGTACATACAAAACATTTGAAAAATAGCCATTCTCAAGATCAACCATACCTTGTCCTTCTGAAATGATGGTGGAGTCATCTCCCATGTGGATGGGCATGGATTTTCCAGTCTCCAAGGATGAGAAGGAGTCTCTTTCAACCATCATGTGGTTCAAATCTCCATAATCAATCAAGATTGCTTTGGACTTCGAAGTGCTTGCCATGAGGGCATGACCTCTTTCATGTTGTGGTTCCCGATCTTGCTGATCTCTCCTCCGAAAGATTTCCAGAAGATTGATGTGATTTCTCTCAAGGAGAGAGGTAGCTTCCTCAAGAATTTTCTTCATGCAGGCATGTTCAGGGTGGAATCCCTTCCCGTAGTATGAACACTTGACTTTTTCCTTTCCATGATGTCATTTTCCTTTGTTCTTCTTTGAGTCGAAAGACTCATCATGCTGCTGGTTTTCAACTTTAGGCTTAGGAGCTTCAAATTTGGTTTTTGGGTTCTTCTGCTGCTTTCCTTTACCCTTCAGATCTTTGGGCCCCGAGACATGGAGGGCTTGATCATGGGAGTATATGATGATCCCCATCTGGACAAGCTTATCATGTTCACTTGTTAGGGACTCAATGAAGGCATTGAGTGTAGGCATCTTCCATACAGGGGTTGTGAGCTTCCCCACATGGAATGTAGAGACAAAAATTGAATAATCAGCTCCAAGTTTGGAGAATATGGTGAGGATGAGCTGATCATCCTCCTTCTCCACTTTTCATTGCTTCAACAGTAAGGCAATGTGCTTGAACTTTGTGAAAAATTCATTCAAGGTCTTGAAATTGGAAGGCTAGAGAGACATCAATTCATTTTCAAGCTGGTAAACTCTCAAATCATCCTACTTTCCATACAGTGTTTCCAATTTGTTCGAAATTTCCTTTGGAGTCTTCAATCCCAAAAGATGGAAAAGAAGATCCCGGGAAACAGAGAGGCACAAGAATCCGAATGCTTCATCCTTCTTGTTCAAGAATATAGCTTTGTCTGTCATAGAAGCAGGCTCTTCTTTAGTGTCCATAGTGACCCTATAGATTCCTCTAGCATGTGGCTGGATCTCCATATCTCCTTTCCATGAGTGGAAATTGAACGGAGTCAAAATATCTACGGAAGAAGCCATCTGAATTTGCTAGAGCGAATGCTTTCACTTGTTAAAAACCTGAAAATCACAACAAAAAGGGCAATGTAAGGTCGGACATCCTGCACATTTTAGGCTTTCAGCACACCCAGCATAGTCAATCAAGCAAGCTTGATCAACAAGTTCCTTACTTGGGGTATTGAGTGGTAAGCCTTGGCTTTTGGTACAGTGCTGGATTTTTGAGCTATTGCTCAATTTTCATGCAAGATCTGTCAAAAACCTTGTTTTTGAGAGATCCTAGCTTCGTCCCACCGTGAGCTCTGATACCATATTAATATGTCATAGTAATATAGGGACTAAAACACAATCTCATAAAATATTAATAACAATAAGGCATGAAAATGGTGTAATAGTGCTACAAAATGAGTAGCCGCTCTGTATATTCACATAAAGAATGAGTAATACAATACAATAATCATGCTGCAAGCATGAATGACAAAGCAATTTGAATTCTCAAGGAGGTCATTCGAATTGAATGAGTGAGTCTAGCTTAACTGAATGTAATCCATAGTCAACACTCAAGTTAACCACTAATCAAAACCCTAATTGACTCAACTGAGCCCTAACTAAAGTCAGAGTGCAATAAATGACCGAGTATAACTGAAAGTAGCTCAGACACATGTCACTGCAAGCTAACCAATAAGTGGTAGTGCATCAATGACTCCAATGAACCCCGATGAGGTTAACTGGAGTGTAACTAACCATCAGAAGTGGTTGGAGGCGCCCCTGTTGACTCTAGTTCATTAAATAATCAATTTAATGAAGGAAGGCACCTTCACTACTCTGTTTAACTGATTGTAACCATCATTTATCAATATGGGGCATTAATGACACTTAGATCACCCCTAGAGTGCTCCAGTTAGCCTCCCCAAATGTAGGAGAAGGCTAAGTTAGCCTCCTTGACTGAAGGTAGGCATGGGTGTGATCTTGCTGATTTCATCTAGTGCTCCTCTGATGTCAATTAAGTCAATAAAACTTAGGATAGTGGTTTAACTAGGCCAAATTGACCAAAATGAGTGTGTATGGTGGTAAATGTCTCCAACAAGTCCTTCATATCAAACTCCACTGCAAGGTTGGACTTCTAGTCTCCAATGAGCCTCTCATATCCTATCAAAAATAGATCATCCACATATAGGACCAGTATGATAGACACCCCACCTATCAAGAAGTACAGGTTGTGGTCAACCTCACTCCACCGAAATCCCATCTCCCGTAGATAATTGTCAGTCCTCGAGTATCATAATTGAGATGCCTGCTTGAGCCTGTAAAGAGATCGATGCAATCTGCATACACGTGTCTCCCTATTCTCCATGTCAAACCCCTCTGGCTACTCAATATACACCTCGTCCTCTATCACTCCGTTGAGGAAGAAAGTCTTGACATCCATCTGATGGACACGCCAACCCATCTCAGCCACTAGTGAGATAATGGTTTGAATGGAAGAATACCCAGAAATAGGGGCGAAGGTCTCCTCATAATCAATACCATCCTTTTGTGAAAACCGATTTGCCACGAAGCATGCCTTGTACTTATCCATGCTTTCGTCTGCTGCATGATTTACCTTGTAGATCCATCTAGATCCCACCACATTTTTTCCTTGTGGCCTCTACACAACCTCCCATACCTAGTTTTTCATAATGGAGTCATACTCCTCAACCATATCCTCCTGCCACACATCATGTTGTGCAGCCTCTTCGAAGGTGGAAGGTTCATAGTTAATCAACTATGTCATCAGTGACATGTAACTAAGCCTCTATGGTGGTACACTACATCTAAAAAATGTATGTGGATGATCTAATTGCCTGGAATCCTACACTATTGACCTAAACCACTTAGGCCTTGGCCTAGTGTCAATCTGTTGTGGTAGCTAGATATCCATCTCCTGTTGCAGCTCATCCTTCAAGTCAACGACTAAAGGATCCTATCCACATGACTCCCTCTGGCCAAAAGAACCTGTGCTCTATGTCTATACCTATACCTATACATTTGGATCCTCCAAATTGACCCCCGAGTCCTGTGCTAGTTGTTGCTCCACTGGTAAGTCCAGAGATCTCCGCAAGGCCCTGTCCTGATCGAGCTGGATATCCCTGCTCACATTGATCCTCTTGTGAGTAGGAATGTGAACTATATATGTATTTGAAATCTTGATGTAACCAAAAAGTAACCCCTTCTCTCCTTAAGCGTCCAGCTTCTTCCTATTATCAGCATGAACATGCCAATAGTAGAAACTGGCGAATATGTGAATGTGACTCACATATGGCCTAGTTCCTATGAATACCTCCTCTAGTGTCTTCCTACCCAAAGCTATGTGGGGAAACATGTTCTAAATGTATATTGCAGTCTTGTATGCCTCATCCTAGAGGAACAGTGGTAATCCCTGATCAAATAGCATGGCCTTGGCTGCTCCAACCATCATCTTGTTCTTCTGCTCTGCAACTCTATTCTATTGTGGGCTATGGGGCACGGTGTTCTCCTTATTGATCCCCTAATTGGAAGTGTACTCACCCCCGTTGTCTGTCCTCAACACTTGAATCTTCTTCCCTGTTTGGTTATCCATGAGAGTCTTGAACTCTCAAAACCTATCAAAGACCTCTGACTTGGCCTTCAAAAAATAGATCCAGATATTCCTATAATAGTCATCAATGGAAGTTACACAGTAACTCTAACCACTTAACGAATGGACACTCATACATATTCCTACATATGCATGTACCAAGTCCAAGGGTTCCTTATACTTGTGCTCACTCTATGGGAAAGACTTCCTTATGTTCTTCCCCAAAGAACAACCCTTGTAGTGGTTATTCTTTTCCTCTTGTACCTGAGGAACTCCAATGACTTCCTATCTCAGATGATTCAGTGCTCCATGGTGTAAGTGTGCCATCCTCCTATTCCACACCTCACCCTTATTATTGCTACTGCTACTGCTAACTAGAGCCTTTGCAATCTCAAAGTGTAGTCTGTACACTTTCCTGCTCCTCCTACTAATCACCTGATCCAATATCCCATCTGACCCCTTCAGCCTGATATACACTCTATGGTCGTATAACTTCACCTTATATCCCTTGTCCTCCTGAGTGGATACTGATATAAGGTTCTTGGTCAGTCTTCGAACATATAACACATCAGCAAAACTGAGGGGTTTTCCAGAATCTCTCTCAAATGAAACAGTGCCAACTTCCTGCACCTGATACCACGCATCGTCACCCTGCTCAACGTGGATCCCTATTCCACCCTCTTGCAAGTCTCTGAAGAATCTCTTTTGTCCAGTCATGTCACTAGATGCTCCACTATCAATGTACCATATGCTACTCCCTTTGGTGCTTTCCATGCAAGCTATCAAGAAAAACTCCTCATCGAAGTTCCTGTTGAACTTATCCACCTCTGTAGATCCAACTATATGAGTTTTACTCTTCTTCTTCCTATCTGGGAACTAGGAGGAAAAGTGTCCCTGCTTATGGCAGATAAAACTCTTGACCTTTGACACGTCAAGGTTCTTCTTACCATCCTTCTTCCTCTTTGCCTTCCCCTTGGTCTTCCCTGTAAGGGCTAGAGCCTCCTCATCCATAATCTATGGGGAACTGTAGGATGAGCCTGATCCTTGACTCATGTGGGTCTCCTCCTAAACAAAGTAATCCCATAGTCTCTTCCAATCAGGGAGATTCTCCCTAGCCACAACACCTTTGACAAAGGTGTCCCATGGCTTAGAGAATACAGTGAGGGATATCTAAAATAGCTCCTCATCCACTATCTTAGAGCCAACAACTCCAAGCTCATCCCTTATCTGTGTGAACCTCATGAGATAAGACACCACTCCTTCTCCCTTGGCCATCTTGGTGCTACACATCCTCTCTTGCAACACCATCTTCTAGTTCTTGTTCTTGCTTTGGTAGAGACTCTCCAAAGTCGTCCACATATCTGTTGCGGTCTTCTTAATAGAAAGGTGAGGGACTATATGGTCCTTCACTCCATCCATGATAATTAGCATGGCTCTGGAATCATTATTCTTCCAAGCTACTAAATCTGTTAGATCTATGGGTCGCAACTTTTGTTGAGTCAATTTGCTCCTCTGCATCAATAACATCCAGGATCCTTGTGATCCTTTCTTTCCATGTAGGAAAGTTCTGAGCAACCCTGGAGTCTATCCTCAAATATAAACTACACGACCATAGAGAAGTGTACCTATCAAACCCTAGATATGGAAGTCTAGGTTTGTGTCTTCCTATAGATCTACCCTTGATCTATCACTGTTGCTGCAAATCTATTAGCTTTAGCTCACCATAGCTTTGATACCATGTAAATTTTCCTTTAATATTCAAACTAGAGCTAAACAGTGCATGCAAATATCTATTGATAAGAACACATGAATATCTTTTACAGTATGTAGCGGAATATACAACTGAGAAATAAATCACAACATCACATCGCAATATTGACACTATTATTTTGGGTATGGAAACCCCCGAAGAAACCCAAGATGGGAAAACCGGTGCAACAGTTAGATATAGATTTTATTATGAGAAAATATGGAACTTTTACAATCATTGCAAATTCACCCAAACATGGAAAATGCAGTACCCGACAGAATCACTTGGAAAATACCAGCTAAATGTCAACACCCTCCTATGTGAGTGTACGGCCCAACTGTATGAAGCTCAGTGATCATGTTGCTCGTTCCTCCGTCTTCTTAGCTAAATCCTCTGTCTGACTTTCTCTCCCTATCGGTATCCTGTCACTGTCGAAATACAACTATGTGTGTCCTCTCCACCAATTGATCTCTCTTTTATAACTTTAGGTAAAGCAAAAACCCTAATTTCACTTTCACTTTAACTAGTGGTAAAGCAAAAACCCTAATTTCACTTTCACTTTAACTAGTGGTAAAGCAAAAACCCTAATTTCACTTTCACTTTAACTAGTGTTTCACTAAAGTTGATTTAGATCACTTTAATTTATTTTCCAAAGTAAACTTAGAAAAAGTAAATTAAATACAGCTGGTTTCCTAATTTAAGTCTTCTGCATGCAAGAACACATGCATTGAGGAAGACTTTCCTTCTTGTTGCTAGTTTAACACATAACTGGTCATTTACTTAGTCAATGATTTATGTAGATATGGCATGGAGGAATCAAACCACCAACCTCCTACATATAAGGCAGGTGCTCTTCCATTGAGATAGAACCCTTAAATAGAATCGAAGTTCACATTGAATCAAAGTTCCCTGAACCCAAAATAAATGTACTTAACAACTAAAAAATACTCTCTATCAACTAAAGGAACTAAATCTTGCAGTGATTCCTCTTAAAAAATGCATAAAACTTATCTATTAGTGTAATTTATGATTATATATTTGAAGCTATCCAAAAGGTATTGCATTCACACAAATGGAAATTATCTCGAAATAAAGAACATTAAAGGAAACAAAATAATATGTCCTCAAAGCATCAAGAATGCTTATTATACATATAATTTCTGCTCAAGGTTGGAGAAAAGGAACTCAAAACATGAACTAATTTAGATGTTAGTTTTTACTAGCAGTTGTTCTAAGGAGGGTATACTCATTTTTGGTACTAGACTTGTCAAATAAGAAAACCATGAGAACAATTCAGTAAATTAAATGGATATATTCATAAGAAATGGATATGGATAAACTATATGCTCCATATAGTTCATAAAGATGAATTAAAAAAAAACAAATCACAACCACCTATGATTCATATTCCCATATTTACAAATGTTTGATACATTCAGGTTTCTAATAATCCAGTGCCTCCATCTTGGGAAACTATATTTCGTGTTGTTAACTTGCATTGAATATCATGCAACTTTCCATCTTAATCCTTTCTTTTCTAATTTTTTGTATAAGTCATGCAACTATGAATTTTAATCCTTTCTTTTCTATTTTTTCATATAAGTCAACAACTTATCTTGATATACTAGCTAACATTAATCTCTACAAAGGATAAGAGAAACATCTATGATCGAGTGAGTAGAATACATCAGGAGAATCAAATTCATGTTGTTGTCAAATCTCATCCAGGTTTCCAAATAAATAAATTTAAATATATTAACATTCATAAATAAACAAGAATCTTAGGATTTGAAAATAAGTTTTTGTACCATAATTTTCATTCAAATTATTAAAAAAAAATTCATAAAAACTTTATCTTCTAATCAATTTACATTTTGTATCTATTTAGAATTTGCATTTTCCAACTAATAATAATAATAAGAATCTATTTTTAAGGTCACCGCTAAGTGATACACCAAATTGGTTTATAAGACCCCTTTGTTTATGGAACAAGGACCCTCCTCTGTGCAACGATTTAACTGCTAAAGTCTATAGAGGTGTACATACACTACCCCCATGTGGATTTGAACCTATGACCTCCTAAGAGGAAACACATGCTCTTAACAATTAGGCCCATTAGGCCCACTACTTACCAATAAAAAAATTAACGATAGTTATTACTCTTGAACAAGAAAAATTTAAGCAAGGGACTTGCCGAATGGAAAAAATCTTTTAGGTAGATTAATGGAGCCTACAATTTCTCTTATTTATAACCTTGTGGCAAGGATGGGCTCATTTATAGATATCGTTTGTGCTCAATTCTTGATTAATATGAAGTATTTATATGTGCTCAAGTTTTGTTGATTCTTCTCCACCATGAAATATAAAAGTGATCCATACCACTATGTGTCCAGTACCACTTCACTACTACTACCTTGCTCATCATCATTTCCTTTATTTTATTGCATTTAATAAAGGATTTCATACCAACAACAAATCATCTTTAATTTGGAACTTTCTTTCTTGTTTAAAAAAAATATTTTTAAACTTGCTTTCCTAACATTCAAGCTTGCCTTTTTGCTTGCTGGGCACTATGAATTATTTTTGCGGTTGTTTATAGATTATATAGGATGGTTTCCCATGGAAATTCATTGCTGTACCATGGGTGGAAATCCTTTGTATGGGTTAGGCTTAACCCACCTAACATGAGGATATTGATTGCAGTCACCCTACATGTGTCAGTATAAATGCCGAATTCTATATCTGGTTATTCCACTAGGTAAGGATGAATGACTTGTTATGAGATGTGTAGTAAAGAATCATTGATGCAGTTTTGTTGTAGTGCTATGATTCTTCCTTCCTATTTTTATAGTTCAATCCTTAGATGTTGTGAAGTGTCAAAACTCAGTTCCAATGTGCACTACTCAAAATAGATAGAACAACTACAACACGATCAACTTTATTGGATTCTTGGGAAATTCAAAAAAATTGTACCACGGTTACCTATTGAATGGTCATGTGATTTCCATGGATAACTTAATGGAGGTGCTCTTTTTCCATAGCTTTGTGTAATGTAAAAAAGAAGAAAACAAGGATTAGTGGCATAGAGACTTCCTAATTATAATGTACATTATAAAATATGAAATGTATTACACACTTTATCATTAAATGCATGATAATCACAAGGGGTTTCCAAGTTATAATAAACTCAACAAAAGATATGTTCTATTAATATAACATAAATAACATTTAACACTACTAGGAAAACTTACCAATCAAGCGCTTTTACTTTGGTGGGTAAAATGGTTAACAATGTTAAATTGTTTATGTTATAAATTTCAAGGTTAATAAGTTTGAATGTAATGATCATAAAACCACCTCTGAAATGAAGGAAATGATTACATAACTATAAAGGAATTTTCCTTGGTATGCCCATGAACATTATTTTTGAAATGTTGGAAAATAACTACCCGATACTTTCTCTACATGAAGGAAAACAATAAGACTTAGTAGACAACATATGGGATCAACATTTTTCACTCAACTTACCAGAACTCTACTCATTGTCAACACAATCTAGGGATTAATACAAGTTAGAAACACACAAACATTCATTCAAAACACATACATTGTATTCTATTAATTTGTCCCTACAACCAAGATTTTGTATAAGATTTTCTATTAATATTTTTTATAAGCATGTGCCATGATACTTAAAAAAGAAATAAATATCAAAAATCCCAAAAGATAAATCAAAATGAATATCAAAAAGTTTAGATACCATCACATTGCTCAACATTTTGAAGGTTTAAAATATGACTCAAACTTCTACATAACTCAAACTCCAAGTGTCCACTAACAAAGTTTTCCAAGGGGTTAATTGTTAACCATATGATACTATTCGAATCAAAAGTTCTTAGGTCCATAATGTTTATGCTCAACATCAACATGTTCCGAAGTGTAGGAACATGACGCCAAAGGAGAACCAATTAAACTTTTTGCAAGCTCATTTCATTTACTTTGTCATTTCCAATGCAACATGCATGTCATGTCTACACCTTGCATTGCTCATTTCGTCACCATTTGACCCCCTCGACAGTGGATTGAATTTTTGGAAAGCATGAGTCTTTTACATCTCGTTAGTAAAATTCACCATTTTTTTCTCTATTAATTAGACAGTTGATCTCATCCGCCAACCTTCTCATCATGACTAAGTCCAAATTGTCAATGATATCCCATGGAATACCTCTTTGCATGAAAGCTCCAATATCCATGATAGAAAAAAATACTCACCCTTATTAATAAAAACCTATCCCTTTTCTTCTACTTTTATATCCATAATTTCCATAATTTGTCATTAACTTTTCCTTCTTTTTACCTATTAAAAAGTTCCACTTTACCTTCCTTCAAATCCTCTTTCCTAAACTCCTCCCTTCCATTTTCTCATAATTATAAAAAATAAAAATAAAACAATTAATTCACATTATCCTATACCGTGCTTCTTTCAAATCCCATTAATTAAATAAAAAATCAGTCATTCCGCCCCCTTTTTCCTACCATTTTCCTAACCAGTAACATCCCCTTTAAAATATTAAAAAGGGGCTATGATGTAAACACCGTCCCCCTTTATTAAACCTGATGTTTTAAGGTTTTCCTTCCGTGGCCTAAAGGATTGAATGCATTTATGAACTTTATTTGTTGAAATAAAGTTATGATGAAATATAAAACTAGGGAGATAAAGGTGATACGAAGCACGATCGAATGAGCGCCCTCTCTTGTTCTATATTTAGCTTAAAAATATAGTTATTCATAATAAAATGAGTTCCCTCTCTTCTATCATCATGGCAATCCGTGCACAAAAGGTTTAGGGTTATTCTTGCCAAGGTTTATATTGATTAATTAGGAAAATCATCATTGAAACATTTGAAACTTGGGCTTTGTTTTTATCACGAATTAAGTAGAGGAGGTAATGTATATTGTGAATCCAATACTCATACACAGTTATTACCTAAAGAACCCCTGGTCATGTAGAGGGATTTCTTTGTGTAATTGAGTATGGACGAGGATCTTTCATTTAACTTTAGAGGTTTAGATGATAATAGGATTTCAAAAAGAAAATTATGGTATGATGCAATAGTTTGGAAATCAGTATAATTGTAAAGATTAACGTGTAATGCTTTTTTTTTATCAAATTAGAATGGATGTATTAAGTTAGACATGTTTTCTATTTTTGTTTTTTTTAACGAGGAGAAAATGAGCATTATTTCAGTCCTTCAAGGATAGTCCAATGCATATTTTATTTAGCAAATCTTAGGATCCTCAGGGTTGAATGAATTTACTATGAAAGAAGGTTGAAGGAGAAAGGAATAATTCAATATGCATTGATCAAACATTTATGGCAAAATTGAACAACCAAGAGACAAAATTGGACATCATAACTTCACATCCAATATCATTAACCTGTGAGTAATACAACGATGATACACTAGGAAAAATTTGAATACCTTAGGTAGGATTCAAATCCACCAACTTGGAATGACTCCAAAGCTAACTCAATGTGGGAAAATCACCACTAGAGAATCACTAATGCAACTTCAGACAATTGAACTAGTTCACACTTAGTTAACTGATCAAGGTAGGTGAGAAAATGTGACCAACCTCCCTTAAATCATGCAAATTGGCGCTAGAATAACTAAAGATGAACTAACTGATGGGAATCAGAGCATAACTGAACATAACTGGACACCAAGTAGAATCAGAAGTCAGGAGAAGAAAATACATTTTTGTTGAAGTTGTACTGACTCCCGACTTTCGACTTGCAACATCAAGGTCGGAACAACCAGAAGGTTAGGAGTCAGGAGTCGGGAGGATAGTTTCAGAATTTGTGTAGCCAAATCTGAATTTCGACTTCCAACATTGGGGTTAAAACCAGTGGACATCATAGCAAGTCAACATCAAAAAATTTGGCATCATAATAGTTGGATAAACGCAATTGGATCATCACCGTCAAAATTGGAATAGTTAAGATCGTCGCGGTAGATTTAAGATTGACGGTCCAGCATAATCGACAGATCTAGATCGATGGCCACCAATTAATATGGAGTTTAACAACCGCAGATTTGGTTTCTGGTATTTAGTATTAAATTGAGCACCTAGATCTCTGGACAAACACACAACTCATAAGATAGATCACACAATTTACTCAGCAATTGAAGAATGAAACAGTGCAAAAATGGCTTGCAACTATGAATGCTTTCGCTAATCAAAAAGTAATTAGATGAACAATTACAATGTAATACAATGGCTAAATAGCCACATGCAATTCGAATCCACATGAGGAAATTCAAATTGATTAGACTCTACTTGACTATAGGTAACTAAGACCTTGTCTAAATCATTATCGGAGGACTCAATAGTTAACTGACCTTCTCTAAACCATTATAGGAGTTCATCGGAGTTCTAAAACACAACTAAAGTGTCTAATTCAGTGTTAACTAAGGCTAACTGACTGTGGTAGATGAGGAATGTGCCTCTCCTGCATGCAACCATGCAAACCTAGCGCTAACTGAATGTAACTTACTCCTAACTCAACTTGACTAGTCACTAATTGAACTCAACTGATGAAGGTTGTGTCGGCACTCCCATTGGCTCCTAAATTGTAGGGATTGATCTAGGAGGCTCCTAAACTGATGCATGCAAGTACAATCAGTGGTAGTAGGCCTCAATTAGTGTTCCCCACACTTTAGTAACTTGAACATGTGCCCCAATTAGGCCAAGTGGACCCAATGGTGCTAGTGACTAAAAATAGACTGCAAGGACTCCCGATTTAGACATGACTCTGATTTAGACATATGACCAAATTGGACAAGGGAGGATTAATAATCCTAACACCCCCGCCTGAACGTTAACTTGGAAAATCTGTGGGCCCTGGTAACTAAAACCATAGATCACCCATTACATCAAGTAAAGTAAAGTAATTGCTCAATATGAGCTGGGGAAAATATCACATGGGAAAAAATCCCCCTCTCTAATTAAGCAGGTAGAATCAATATCAATCTGTTTCTTCTGTGCACAGGTATCCTGGGGCTTGGCATGTGAACCTCTCCATCATTATGTCTGGAGGAATATTCCTCTTTGGAAGAAGAATGATATGCTCAACTAAATCAGAAATATAGATAGCTACTGGATGAAGATTGGACCCATGTAGAGCAACTGAAATCAACTGATAAGTGATAAAAGGTTCTTGACGATTAAAATCATGTGAGGAACACTCAAAAACTGATATGTTGCAGCCATGAACAATAAACCATGAGTGGTAAAAATAACCCCAAGTGTTAGGAGCAAGTGTCCAGGCGGATGTAGAAAATCTTCCTCTTTACCAGTTCTGTGAGGAGATGAGCATGTGACCAAAAGTAGAGAAACCTTGGGACTATGGAGAGAGAATTATTGAGCTCCATAATCTGATATAGCTTCATAAATAGCTAATGAATCACAGAATAAAATATCAGAAACCTCATAAGAGGAAACTAACACCAAAAGGGATTTTTCACACCGAAATTGGTGAGAGCAGCTACAAGCATGACTGAAGGCTCTTAGATTTTAAAATTTGAACCAAATAATATTATATCAGAAAGTAAATCATATCTAAATGGGTTCATATCATATCCAAAACTGTGAAATGAAATCAAATCCCCAGCAACAATTTTGAACGAGACTTGCGGTACTTGTTTCTTCACAAAATTAATGAGAACAACTACAAGTAGTAATGAAAGCTTATGAACCTGAAATATTGAACCAAGAAACATCAGATCAGATCTAAATAATATCATATCAGATCCAATAAGGTTCATATCAGATCCAAGAGTATGGTCCACCAAGACGGTAGATGCACAGCTTTCTTCTTCTTCAAAATTCTGAATTTTGGTGCATGCAGTCTTGCATGAATTTGCTAGAAGATCTAGATCATGGGGAGCGAATGGATCACTCTGGTAATCTGATATTTGTTCCAAAATATCCAAGGTATTACATATTTGCACACCATCAGCAACATTAGAGGGAGAAAATTCAAATTTCTCTTCACTTTCGGAAGCAATTACTGGCAAATTTTGCACAAAATTCAAAGGAAAATCGTTGGAGGAGGACTTTGCTTCTTTTTCATCTTGAACAACTTCAGCAGAGAGAGTAGAGGCCGAGAAGTTTGGATCATGAAATCTTATGTTGTTGGATGTGCTCTCCAAAGTGCTATTATGATCCTCATCAATCTTTCCAAAGGTTTTGTCCAATCTTGTCCAAAGTTCCTTTAGGTCTTCAATAGATCTACTGAGGTAGTGCAAGCTAGGAGAAAGAGTCAGTGTCATTGTTCCAAAAGCTGCATCACATTCATTAAGCTAGTCATTCTCACTAAAAATCTCTTCACTGAGTCCAATAGACACCCCATAGAGACCTCGTCTCATCAGAGATGCAATCATCTTCTTCTTCCATTCTGAATAGTTTGTGAATAGGGTGAGAAGAGGAACTGATGAATCCATTCGAAGTTGTACCTACAATTACACAAAAAGACAAGGTAAGGTCAGAAAGCCTACACATTTCAGGTTTTCATCACACCCAGCATAGTTGATCAAGCAATCTTGATCAACAATTCCTTAACTTGGGGTATTAAGTAGTAAGCCTTTTGCTTCTGGTGCAGAGCTGGAAGGAACAATTTTGCTTAAAAAAATGATCCAGTAGGAGATCTGAGGAGGAGAAGTGCCTTTTCCATCAAGGCTCTGATACCATATTAAATTGAGCACATAGATCTATGGAAAAACACATAACTCACAGGATAGATCACCCAATTTACTCAACAATTGAAGAATGAAATAGTGAAAAAATGGCTTGCAACTGTGAATGCTTTCATTAATCAAAAAGTAATTAGATGATCAATTACAATGTAATACAATGGCTAAATAGCCACATGCAATTTGAATCCACATGAGGAAATTTGAATTGATTAGACTCTACTTGACTGTAGGTTACTAATACCTTGTCTAAATCATTATTGGAGGACTCAATAGTTAATTGACCTTGTCTAAACCATTATCAAAGTTCATCGGAGTTCCAAAACACAAATCAAGTGTCTAATTCAGAGTTAACTAAGGCTAACTGACAGTGGTAGGTGAGAAATGCGCCTCTCCTTCATGTGGCCATGAAAACCTAGCCCTAACTGAATGTAGAGCACTAGAAGTGAATGTAACTAACTCCTAACTCAACTTGACTAATCACTAACTGAACTCAACTAATGAAGGTTGGTGTCGACACTCCCAATGGCTCCTAAATTTTAGGGATTGATCTATGAGGCTCCTAATCTAATGCATGCAAGTACAATCAGTGGGAGTAGGCCTCAATTAGTGTTCCCCACACTTTAGTAACTAGAAAATGTGCCCCAGTTAGGCCAAGTGGACCCAATGGTGCTACTGATTAGAAATAGACTGGAAAGACTCCTGATTTATAAATGACTCCTAATTTAGACATATGACCAAATTGGACAAGGGAGGATTAATAATCCTAACATTTGGAGTATAGATATGTGGACTTGATCCAGCCTACATTTTGCATGAGCTTATGACCGTTTCATCTTAACCTTAGGTACAAACCCATTCCATGATGTCACAGAACCTTCATGTTGCTGTTAGAATTGGCATTATGTGAATGCTAGAGCTTTCCTATACATGGGTTCCCTAGTTAGATCCTATTTTGCATTTGGTGCCCATGCTGACATTTCTCCTTTAGGTTATGGGAGTCCTTTTTTAGTCCTGCCATGTCTTTGAGCAAGAGCTTCATACTCCTCTTGAACTTTATGCTGGCCATTCCCCCGGGACTCCCTTGTATATATCAAGTTGTAATTTCATTTTCATGAGTTTTGCTTTCCTTCTTGAGCTTTATGCCAGATCCCTAACTTTGAGTTATCAACCATATATCTCGAGCTTGTCTCATGTCTAACCAAGCAGAGCCTTTTTACATATTTTTTGCAGCTTGATCACCCCTTTTACTAAGAGGAGACCTTCCCCTAAGTGTTGTTATCCTGCACATATATCCTTGCATTGAGCATAGGCATGTTCCACTGCTTGGAACTAGTTTTCTTGTCCCCTGACACTTGTCTCCTCCTATATTTGTACTATAAAGCACTTTATTCTTTTTCAAGCTTTTCAAAATATCTGAAAAATTCCAGAAAAAAAAAAACCAAAAATTCGGACAAGAAAATATGTTATCTTTGGTAGCATTCAAGTCGTGTCGCCTTCTAACAGAGTACTGTATATCACATTCGTTGGTTGGGTTATTAGTTTGAATTGATGAGTTGTACTCACTCTAAGTTTATCTCCACCGATTGGTTAAGATTCTAGTCCCTATGGAGCCTCTATTGATGCCTCCTGTGTCACAGAGATGTCCTAGTTTGCATATCGAGTCCATGTTTCCTACATTCAGTCACCATTCACCTTATGGTCTTTTTCGAAGGAAGTTGAATCATGAGTCGACCATTCCTCAGTTATCTTGACTTTGCATGTCGGTCATTCTCGGTACTGTTACTGGTTCATGCACATCTTGTTTGAGTTATTCCACATTATACAGTGTTTTTGAGTACCTCTTTTTAGTTGATGGGGGATGCCTTAATTCCCTCCTTCCAACGGATTCCATTCCATCGACTTCATATCATTTATTCCGGAATAGGAGTCTAGAGTCATTTGAGTTCCTTGAGACTTACAATCATCAATGGTAGGTTCTCTCGCCATCGATATTTTTGGGAATACACCAATGTCCCTTGATCGATGGATTATTCCAAGTGTTTGACCTCAACACATTTACTCACACTTGTTAGATTTCACTTTGTACCTTGCTTCCCATTTTCATTATCGGTGGGTGATCTCGCGTCTGTTAACGATATACATCAATGACCGATAATCAGACGATGGAATACTATGTTAGACCTTGACACATCTATTCGCATAGCAGGACATGTACTCATAGCGGTTCATGTAGAATACCTTCCAGCTTGGTGGCATTCCATGTATGCTACCTCCTTGATCGTGCCAGTGTTCATGAGATATTAGCTCTCGTGATTTGATTCCAGTGTATATCAAATATCTTCATTCACTATGGAGAACTTGATCCATTGTATATCTTCACCTATTATGGATATCTTGATCTATTGTATATATTCATCCACTTTGGAGATTCTGATATATTGTATATTGTACGTGGCGATGACCACACATGTCACATTTTGTATATCATTCCTATTCATGGCCATTGTAATCTTATGTATCCGGGACTGCTATATGTATTTACAGTCACATGCAGAGATTTATCATTGTATTGTACTGATGAGTGGCTGGTTCTTCCACCTAGGTCTTCATTACTCCACTTCTGGGATGGATTTTATAATGTATTTCGGCCATCATGTTACCCCTCTGACCTCACACATTAGGGGGCATCTCTTATAGCTGATTTTACCACATATGGTTGATCACATATTTATGGCCTTCCCTATCCCTCTGCAGAATATTTAGACCCCATGGACTTATATTATACTTTGATGTCCCAAGATCATCTCTAAAAAACACATGTTTATTGTTGTACGCGACTTTTAAACCCATACTCACTTGTACACACAACTTTTGACCTAAAACCAGCGTACATCGGGATGTGTGCATGAATCCAAATATTTTTGGAGTTTTCCTTTGTTGATGTATTTGTAACTTCAGAATGTATTCATCTATGTATCTTATGTATTGTAACCCGATGTTTATTCCGGGATGTATCTATAATGTAATTGAGTCATATTGTCATGCCTTGATGTTCCGATCGAGAGGATCAATTATGTAAACAAGTCATGTCAAGTCATAGTGGGAAAACCTCTGATTGTCTAAGGGTTAAAGTCCCCGCAGTTCTAGATCCCTGGTAGGGTTAGACTCTCCTAGTAAAGTTCAGCCCTGGTAGGGTTTTAGTCATGTCGGGATTAGTATAAATAGAGAACTAGAGTCTCTATTTATCACACAAGTCATCCACACTCAAGTGTAGTGCATAGTTGAGGAAGGAGAAGACACTGGGGCTAGACAAGAAGAAGATTACTGTTGTTAGGAGATCACTTACTGTTTTGGGGCTTTTACTATTTTGGTGTTGATTCTATCTCTGAGGAAGTTGCAGGGTTTTATCCTTTATGGTTTCCCCGAGGAAAAAAACTGTGTTCATTGTCTCTTGTGTTTGATTGCTGTACTTGTTATTTTCTCAGTTAAAGATCCTAATAATGCTAGCTTAATGTTGAAAAACTAACATCGTATCAGAGCTAACCTGAGAAGAAGACACTGTGCAGCTGTGGGAACTAGGGCTTCCTAGTTTGTGGATCTTCCTCCACAGATTTTCAGCAAAAGTAAGGTGGAATAACTCTCCTCCTTAGGGCACATCTTTCTATCGAAGCAAAATTCAATTATGAGGTTTTTCAGTTTTGGACCTATCACTACTGCTGAAAATTAGGGATTTTCACAGAAGAGGAATTTTTCAGTGAGCCCAGGCCTGGATTGATCTCCTCCCCAAAATTGAAGTTGGGGACAAAATTCAAAGCATTTGGTTGGACAAAACCTCAAAAAAGCAAAACCCTAATTTGCTCCTGAACTAGCTCTGCAGGATTTTAGCTCAAGTTTCAGATCCGACATATTGAACCTGGTAAGATCTAAAATCTTTTGTATTTACATTTGAGGTTCTCAGATAAGATGTCTCATCATACCAAGCTTGAGGAAAAGCTTGAGGGAGCTGATAAATTCCGATCCTGGAAGTATAGGATCTCCCTGGTCCTGGAAGAAAATGAGCTAGACTCCTACATTCATGAAGAGGTTCCAGTTCCAGAGGGAGATGAGGCAAAAGCATTACATAAGAAGAATATGGTTATGGAAAAGAGGATCATTGATGATTCTATCAAGGATCACCTTATCCCATAGGCGTCCTCTCTCAAGACACCTAAAGCTATGTTTGATGCCCTAACCAAGTTGTTTGAAGGGAAGAACATAAAACGGAAGATGACTCTGAGGAATCAACTAAAGAATGTGAATATTCAGAATGTAGAGACTATCCAGTCCTACTTCACAAGGGTTTCCCAGATCAAGGAACAATTAGAAGTTGTTGATGAAGAAGTGGAAAATGCAGAGATTGTGATGACTACTTTGAATGGCCTCCCTAGGTCATGGGATTATTTCATCCAAGGAATCTGTGCAAGAAAGAAGTTAGTCAAGTTTAGCAGACTATGGGAAGAATGCTCTCAAGAAGAAGTTCAAATAGCATCCTGAGAAGAGAATATGGGAAGTGAAGATCAAGCCCTCACAGTTCACTCCAAGAAGGGAAGAAGAAATCCTCATTACTCCAAAGGTAAGAACTCTCATTCTAAGGATAACAATAGAAAGAACCTATCTAGAGTGATATGTTATACATGTGATGAAAAAGGACACTATGCAAAAGACTGTCCTAAGAACAGGGTTCACTCTCATAAGAAGAAGGGGAACAAAAGAAGACATCCTGCAGAGGATGATGAACCATCCAGGAAGAGATCCAGATATGAAAGTGAAGATTCTTCAAGCGAGGATGAATATGTTTTGATTTCTGCTCTCACAGGTAACATTACTCATGGAAGTGATGATTGGCTTATAGACAGTGGGGATTCCAAACATATGATTGGATTCAAGGAATCCTTTGTAAGACTATCAGAACATGAATCACCTCACAAGGTGAAACTAGGAGATGACTACCAATATCCAATAAAATGTAGTGGAGAATCTTCATATAAACTAGACTCTGGTAAGTCTCTAATAATGAAGGAAGTATTGTTTGTATCAGGACTCAAGAAGAACCTTCTCTCCATATCAGCATTAGATGCAAAAGGAATGCGGGTTGCATTCATATATGGTCAAGTCATTATGTGGCCTATAGGAAAGAATATTGATGATGTGGTAGTAATTGGAGAACAAGAAGGCAGATTGTACAAATTGAAGGGCCATCCAGAACAAGCAATGGTCCATGATACAGTAGAGCCAAGTGAACTTTGGCATAGAAGGTTTGCACATGTGCATTACAGAGCACTACCTATTACAAGCAAATTTGTTGAAGGTATTCCAAAAATCCAAGCAAAACATGATGGGGTTTGCAAAGGATGTGAGAAGGGAAAGAACACAAAGAAGACATTTCCAAGTAGCGAAAGCAAAGCAAAAGGAATCTTGGAAATCATCCACTACGATGTATGCGGTCCTATGTCATCAAGCTCACTAACCGGGTATGCATATTATGTTTCTTTTATTGATGATTTTTCTAGGAAGACATGGGTTTACTTCATGAAGAACAAAGACAAAGTATTCAGCAAATTCAAGGAATTCAAAGCCTTGATCAAGAACCATACTGAAAATAAGATCAAGACTTTTTGATTAGTCAATGGCAGAGAATTCACTTCAAATGAATTCAAGAGGTTGTGCAAAGAATCAGGGATTAAGAGGGAGTTGTCCACTCCTTACAATCAACAACAGAATGGGATTGCAGAACGGAAGAATAGAACTATCATGGAAGCTACAAGAGCCATGCTTCATGATCAAGATCTTCCTATTTATCTTTGGGTTGAAGCTGCCAGAACAGAGGTGTATGTACAGAACCGTACTCCACATAGAGTACTTGAGAACAAGACTCCTGAAGAAGTCTTCTCTGGCAAGAAACCAGAAGTTAGCCATCTTAGAATATTCGGCTGTCCTATGTACATACACATCCCAAAGGAGAAAAGGACAAAATTAGATTGCTCAGGAAAGAAGGGTATATTCGTGGGATACTCTGAAAGCTCGAAGACCTACAAAATCTATTTCCCAGGATACAAGAAGATTGACATTAGTAGGGATGTGACATTTGATGAAGACACAACTTACAACAAATCCATAAAGATACCTGCTGAAGAACCTGAAGAAGCAGAACCAGAAGCACCCAGAATTCATGATACAACCATGAATGAAGAAGCTCAAGAAGAAGATTGAGAATTTGAAGAACCACAAAGACATGTAGATCCACCTCTGAAGAAGAATCCTCATAAGAGGAAACCTGCTTGGGTATGAGAACTTATCCAAGGCGCGGAAAGATATGGGGCTCCAGAAGAGAATCATAGAGAAAGAAAGAGGACCAGATCCTGCTCTGGGTATGTAGCTTTACTATGTGATTTCATTGATAAAGAACCTTCCAGTTACGAAGAAGCGACAGAATGGAAAGAATGGAAGGATGCTATGATCGAAGAATATCAATCGATCATGAATAATGATGTTTGGGATGTTGTCCCAAGACCAGAAGGGAAGTCAGTTGTAACTTCCAAATGGATCTATAAGATCAAGCATGTTGTAGACGGTAGCATTGAAAAGTATAAAGCAAGATTTGTGGCTAGAGGTTTCTCTCAGAAAGAAGGAATAGACTATGAAGAAACCTTTGCACTTATAGCTAGATACACTTCCATCATATCACTACTTGCTATGGTTGCAGTGATGAAATGGAAGATACACCAGATGGATGTCAAGACTTCTTTCTTGAATGGTGTAGTGGAAGAGGAAGTGTATGTAGAACAGCCACTCGGTTTTGAGACACATGAAAAAGAGTCTCATGTATGCAAATTGAAGAAATCCCTGTACGGTTTGAAACAGGTACCCAGGACTTGGTATGGCAGAATTGACAGCTTTCTATCTAGTTTGGGATTTACCAAGAGTAAAGAAAATTCCAACCTTTACTACAAGGTTGAAGATGGAAACCCAGTGATGCTCCTACTATATGTACATGATCTATTTGTGACAGGTACAGATGGGTTGAATGTTGATACGAAGAGAAAGCTTGCTGCTAAGTTCAATATGAAGGACTTGGGTATGATGCATTACTTTCTAGGTATGGAGGTGTGGCAGAGTGTGGATGGAATCTTCCTTGGACAAGGGAAGTATGCAGTAGAGATCCTGAAGAGGTTTGGGATGATGGACTACAAGACTATGGCCACACCTATGGCATCAAACCTGAAGCTATTGAGTGATGCTTCATCAGAGATGGTTGATGCTACGATGTATCGTCAGATGATTGGGTCATTGATGTACCTAACGAACACGAGACCAGACATTTGCTTTGCTGTGAACACCTTGAGCCAGTTCTTGACAGATCCGAGACATGTTCACTTGATTGCTGCAAAGCATATTCTGTGGTACCTGAAGGGTACAGTTTATTATGGGCTCAAGTATTATGCGAATTAGAAGATTAACCTGGAGGTTTATGTTGATTTAGATTGGGCAGGCAGTGCCATCGATAGGAAGAGAACTTCAGGATGTTGCTTCAGCATGGGATCAGGTGTGATCTCTTGGTTTAGTAGGAAGCAATATTGTGTGGCACTGAGTACAGCTGAAGCAGAGTATGTCGCAGCTTGTTCAGCTAGTTGTGAGGCAATATGGTTGTGGAAGCTACTGTCTGATATATTTGATCTCCAGTTGGATGCTACTTGTATAGATTGTGACAACCAGAGTTGCGTGAAGTTGTCAGAGAATCCAGTGTTCCATGACAAGTCGAAGCATATTGAGATCAAGTATCACTATATCAAGGATATGGTGTAGAAGGAAGCAGTGAAGCTCTAGTATGTTGCGACGAAGGAACAAATAGCTAATGCATTGATGAAGCCAATGGCTGGAGTGAAGTTCGAGTACTTCAAAGAGAAGCTTGGTGTTCTCCAGATTGAGGTTTCCTCCAAGGGAAATTGATGAGTCCCATAGCCATTCTGACATGGTGAGAGGATTGGTTCCTTCCATGGTTAGATGTAAGGGCTGAGCCATTCTGTCATGGTGAGAGGATTGGTTCCTTCCATGGTTAGATGTAAGGGCTGAGCCATTCTGTCATGGTGAGAGGATTGGTTCCTTCCATGACAGATATGCGTGCTAAGATCGATAGCCATTCTGACGAGCAAGTCAGATGTAAGGGTTGAGCCATTCTATCATGGTGAGAGGATTGGTTCTTTCCATGACATATATGAGTGCTAAGCCATTCTGATATGACTGTAGGATTGGTTCATACATGATCAGATATAAGGGCTATTGCCATTCTTGGAATGGAGCTGCTTGGTGAGGTAACAGGAAAAATTAGTCTAAGGCTGAGGGCCATTCTAATATGACTGTGAGATGTGTTCTCATATGATCAGATATGAGTGCATGGCCATTATGATGTGATAGAGGGATGTGTTCCCACTTGATTAGATGTAAGGGCTGAAGCCATTCTTTCATGGCTAAAGGATTAGGTTCCTCCCATGTCAGATATGAGTGCTAAGCCATTCTAACTTAGTGTCAGATATAAGGGATATCGCCATTCTTTGAATGGAGCTACCTAGTGAGGTACCAGTGATCCTCAGTTTGGGACTGAGAGCCATTCTGATGTGACTGAGGGATGTGTTCCCACATGATTAGATGTAAGTGCAGTGGCCTTTCCACAGATTATAGTAGGTGTGTCCTATCATGCTGGTGGATGTGAGTGCTATGCCTTTTCACAGATGATAGTAGTTTGTGTCCTATCATGCTGGTGATTGTAAGTGCAGTGCCTTTTCACATATGATAGTAGGTGTGTCCTATCATGCTGGTGATTGTAAGTGTAGTTCCTTTCCACAGTCAGTAGTAGGTGTGTCCTACCATGTTGGTGGATGTGAGTGCAGTGCTTTTCCATAGATGGTAGTAGGTGTGTCTTACCATGTTGGTGGATGTGAGTGCAGAGCCATTTCATAGATGATAGTGGTTTGTGTCCTATCATGATGGTGAATGTGAGTGGTGGGCCTTTCTGATATGATTATAGGATTGGTTCCTACATGATCAGATGTGAGTGTTGGGCATGCCTTTTTGACGAGTAGGTCAGATGTAAGTGTTGGGCAGGCCATTTTGACTTAGTGTCATATATAAGCACTGAAGAAAGACCTACATGGAGGCTAGGCCTACAACCAACATGAAAAATGGCTGGCTCTGTAGAACTTCCTGTGATGAGAAGAATCATGAGATAGCACCAGTGATGATCCAGATCGAGTAATGATCCAGATCCAGTGATGATGATCCAGATCGAGTGATGATCCAGATCCAGTGATGATGCCTAGTGATGATCCAGATCCAGTGATGATCCAAATCGAGTGATGATCCAGATCTAGTGATGATGTCCCATGATGATCCAGATCGAGAGATGATCCAGATTCAAAGATTGACGATGACTTGAAGATGAATATGACTTGAAGACTCAGAAGACTTGAGATGCAGATGACGAGATGATCCAGTTGATGCAGAGAAGAAGACCAGTGCTGAAAATTGTGTCGAAAGAATACCTTCCTAGTTAAGAGGGAGTGTTGATCTATTTGTAACTTCGGAATGTATTCATCTATGTATCTTATGTATTGTAACCAGATGTTTATTTCAGGATGTATCTATAATGTAATTGAGTCATATTTTCATGCCCTGATGTTCCAATTGGGAGGATCAATTATGTAAACAAGTCATGTCAAGTCATAGTGGGAAACCCTCCGATTGTCTAAGGGTTAAAGTCCCCGCAGTTCCGGGGCACTAGGGTTATTAGAATCTCCTAGTAGAGGTCGGCCCTGGTAGGGTTTTAGTCATGTCGGGATTATTATAAATAGAGAACTAGAGTCTCTATTTATCACACAAGTCATCCACACTCAAGTGTAGCACATAGTTGAGGAAGGAGAAGAAACTGGGGCTAGACAAGAAGAAGATTACTGCTGGTAGGAGATCACTTACTATTTTGGTGCTGAATCTATCTCTAAGGAAGTTGCGGGGTTTTCTCTTTATGGTTTCCCCAAGAAAAAACACTGTGTTCATTGTCTCTTGTGTTTGATTGTTGTACTTGTTATTCTCTTAGTTAAAGATCCTAATAATGCTAGCTTAATGTTGAAAAACTAACATCCTCATATGAGTCCAAAGATCCTGACTCTTGGCCTTCCATATGCCTTGATATCACTCAGATTTGACTCTCCATTACCCTTTTGGAGTGTTATATAAGGAACCCCTTAGAGACATTGAAGAGGAGGAATTGAAGAGCAAAGAAAATATAGTCCATTGTTGCCTCAATTTGCTTATACTTGAGTCTGCATCCCTTTGTCCCTTTGGAGCACTTTGTGTTCTTCCCAAGCTTGCCTTTGATTTGTGAGCTTGCTATCGAGAGATGGAGGATTGAGGTGGTGGAGACCCAGGTGGAGGACTCGGTTTCTCCAGTTCGTAGACATGCCGACAGATGTTGTCACTATTGTAATCTCTAATTTTATTAATAGAAATATCTTTTCCTATCCAATTATGTTCATTTGAATATGAATATTGAATCCATGGATGTATTTAATTGCTTATACATTGTTGAATATATATGCTAGAGCAGATCTAACACATTATTATAGAGCATGGTTGTCCTTGTTTTCTATTGTTGAGATCAAATCGCTAATGCAAGCATGAATTGAAGAAACTCAATGGGGATCTACTTCAACCCTCCGGAACAAGGTACGATTTAGTATCCCTTAGTGTTAGATGTTTGGTTTCTCTTGCATATTGGGAAATATTGATTTCTAGTGTCAAGCTGTTTGTTGTGGTACCCCAAGCTATAGGATGTTTCTCTCCGTAAAAAAAATACTGACTGGTCTTCTTCCTTCAATACTTCTTTGTCGATGATGACTCTTTAGTATTCCCTTTTATAGGTTGGTCAATACATTTTGGTGAATGATATTTTTGACTGCGTTCTTTAAGGTTTGGATTGATCTTTATTTTGAGTAAGTTATCCTGGTGTTTTTTTACCAATCTTCCCTTCTTGAAGCAAATTATGTTGGTCCTTACTTAACAAATCATGAAAAATATCAAAGTTAAAATCCTTAAACCATCTTTCTTGAGAGACATCCAACTAGTGCAAAATAAGGAGCATAAGAAATCATATGGTGTCTTTAAATTCACCAGGACCAAATCAATGAGTTGTCCATCCTTTTTTGGAAAATCCTTACCACATTCACCTAATTGAAACTGTATCTCCTTGATGTGATCTACAATTTTTCCAGGATCTTTGTAACCATGGACTGTATGTGTGAAATTATCAAAATTGTTAACTTATTTTAAAGAAAAATAATTTTATAACAACAAATTTAAATAACAGAACATAATCGACATTATTTTTTAAATAAAATATAGATACAAAAATGTAAACTTTGGACAACGCATGATAATGGGTTCGGCTCAACAGGACTACATGTCTGGGTCCTTGCTTCCAATGGGACCATTTCAATTCAATATTCAAATGTTATATAATTACACTAAATATGGAACTTCTCTGAGTTTTGTTGGGCCTAATACCGTCCTGTACAAACTGTGAAAGAAGATTATACTTTTCTCAATAATTTCTATCACCCTCACCATAATATTCACACAACTTACAATTCAGAAAATAATTAACAAATTCCCATTAACCACTTTAGGGCCTTCTACAAACAGTTTTTCATGCTTGTAAAATTAGAACGCAAAAAAATAATCAAAAGAACAACATGAACAACTATACCCATGCACAAAATTCCTGTTGTTATTCATTATGCATTTTGTGCATATTCATCATCTTGAACTTGCATTCTTGAGAGTTGTCAATTTGAACTGAAATCCATCGACCTCAATCCACTCTCCAATTCTCTATCCCTGCCGGTGCCCAAGTTATACTTTAAATAGTAGCAGAGGGTTTGTGTTTTGGATATGTAGATCATGTTTATATTTTTTGAAAAGGAGGAAATCTACGGTGGTTGTTTTTGGTTTTTCAACAGTTTCAGACCCTAAAGAAGGTCTATCGTGAGGAGAAGCTTCTTGAAAGCCTTCCACTATAGCTATGGAATAATGAATAAAGATAATGTTTATATTTCTGAGCAAAGTTTCCAATTTGGGATAGAATCTAATTTAATGCTCTAATTATCCATTAAGATGAGATCCAATATCAAGTTTATGATCTTAGCAGCATGTGTGAAATCCTAACCTATATGCTAGTTTAGCCATGATACTTGTAGTAGGCACGAACGGATCAAAGAATCGGTCAAACCATGCTCAAAACGGGATCCTACAACATCATATTAGTCCAAACAGTCCAAAATGGTCAGAAACAGTAAAAAACTATAGGAAGTGGGTCAAAATTTCAAAAACATTTCTATAAAATAGTGAAAAAATAAAAAAAATTCAGACCATTTTGAAAATTCACCCACCATAGTGCTTTTATATCCACACCTTCAAGAGCTAATTCTAGGAGCATATTTTAGCGAAATCATTCCACATTTGGTCCAGGTAGTCACTCATGCCCTCCTCTTTCAATTTAATGCACCAATTTTTAAATTTAATGGTAATTTTTTAATTTAATCCATCCCAAATAGTACATTTTGGCCCACATGGAAATCAGGTCTTTTTTCGTGTATAGGGTTGGGTATATGTGGAAAAGACCATGATACCTACGTACATACATGGCTATTTTTTAAACAGTTGCGTACAGGGACACAAACATGATTTTCAAGGGCAAACACTCATGAAACTTGGTAATGTTTGTGCAGGATGGTGCCAGAATGGAGTGAGAGAGAACATGGTGATGTTGAAGAGGATATGCAGGCTGATCTCATGGCTCAAAAAGCACTAAGGGATTGTGGGTTATATAAGTTTTGGTGCCTTGGAAGCTTGAGGGAAAAGACAAGGCTACTCCAGATACTAGTGGATTGCTGGGATCCAGACTCTGAGACCTTTCAATTGGATGGCATGTCACTCAGCATCGAGGTTGAGGACATATACTTTATCACAGGTTTGTCCCATCGAGGGGAGGTGGTGAACCTCCGATCCCGTGGGCCAGGAGGTGGGTTGACTATAGAGGAGTACATAGCTATGTATTTCCTTTCCGATACAGAGAAGGTTTGGAGTCAAATCCTGGCAATATTGGCATTGGGTAGGATCACAGGTTTAGCATCACTCCACCAGGCCTCAAGGCCAATGCTGTTCTATGTCGTAGAGTGCACGTGACCTATGATATATGACTATAGTACCTCGCTGCTGAGCAACATGAAGATGCAACTCAGTGACTGCAAGAGGGGAAGGGTACATAAATTTGGTTTCGGCAGCATACTGAGTGCATTCTTTTGCGAGGGGGTGTTGGGGCTAATCCCTAGAGTTGACATTCTCCACATGGATTTAGGGATCCAGCTCAGCTATGCTGGGCCAATGTCATGCAAAGACTCGGAGGGGGGAGGGTGGATAACCTCTATCCAACAGACTTCTTTCTCTGGTGGCAGAGATAGATCATCGCCATAGATGACTATCCCTATGCAGGGATTGACTTACATGGAGATATAGACATGCCCCTACCACCAAGAGAGGCATATGGACACATAGGTAACGAATCCAAACCCACTTTTGTTTTTTGAATTATTAAATTTTTTTGTGTTTTTTGATATATGAAATCAAAAGACATATTTTTGGTGTGACAACATATAATGATACTTTGTCATATACATGCATATGTGGGACCACGACGGCCAAATGGATTTCCTAGTTATCGACGGAGGGGAAGAGGCAATGAGATCATGGTGTGGATGCGGAGCGGACACTCCAAAGCATCCACACAAACTTTGTTCACTTAACACAGAGGGTTCCCATGGTGCAAGTCGAGGACTTTCCTGAGGACATGCAGCGCTAGGTGGTTGGAGTACCACAAGCATGGGCTCAGTTATTTTTCTAGCTAGCTAGAGCCATGGTGTGCTACCATGATCAACACCCTCCTCTACCTCAAGCTTAGAGACCTGGGTGTATATTTTTTGTCTGACTGTGTAGTATATTATGGTGGCTCGAAAGCCCAAATTTTGAACATGACACTTATGTATTATTGCGTCACCTTTTTTGGACTTCATGAAAAATATTTATGATGATCGATTATTATTTTATTTACATGTGTAAAATGTGTTTTTGAAATTATTTTATCATCTGTGAAACAAATTCCAATCTAGTACATATTTAGCATATGAATTAGCAACTTGATTAAAATTTCTTGTAATGTGAATGTATGTTATGTTCTCAAATTTTCGTTCTAGCAATATTACATGCAAGAATCTTTGTAACAATGTCAGATCCCTAACATGATACAAGACATTAAGTTGTGATACCACTAACTGTGAATCAAGACATACATCAAGAGAAAGAACACCATGTAAAATGGCATCACGCAATAGCTCAATCATGGCACTATATTCAGCAACATTGTTTGAGGAAGGTCGTAAACATACGCCTCCTGAAGACAACGCCTGACCCGTAGGAGTATAAATCACCCAAGTAGTTGAAGCTAAGTTTTGAGTGTGGTGGCTAGCACCATCAATGAATCCTATGTAAACCGAATACTCCATTGACATCTTCCATAACAAACAAAATCTAATCAAAAAACCCGATCACCATAAGAAGACAAAAATATGCTATGCAAATTGTACAATAATATACAAAAAATCAGCCTTGGCTGAAGATCATGCATAGTATTTCTTAAGATAGATCCCATTTCTAGGCTCTGCCAAGGCCGTCCCTTCATAATTGACCAAATCATAGGTTCCTTTCTCTAAGAAACGCTTGACCACGTAAGGACCATGCCACATAGGGTTAAACTTTCCTTCCCCTAAGGGTTCCTTAGCTTGATCCCACAAAAGGACCAAGTCACCTTCACTAAACCTCCTAGGATGGACAGACTTATCATACTGGAACTTAATGTGACGCTTGTTAACCTCGAGACCCACTAAAACATCTTGACGCTGCTCATCAAGTTGCTCCAAGTGGACCAGACATTCTTCCAATTCGGAAGTCTCTGGTAAAATCTCCACAGCTAGCTTCAAAGAAGGGATTTCTAACTCAACCGGTAATACTGACTCCAAAACTGGTGAAAGTCTTGATCGCGGTTCTATAGGCCCACAAAGCAGGATACAACATGATATTCCAATTAGTCTTTCTTTGTGCGATGGTTCGTTGGAGAATGGACTTAAGCGACTTGTTCACTACTTCAACCTCTCCATTCACTTGAGGATAATAAGAAGAGGAATGCTCTTTCTTATACCCTAACTTTGAAGAAAATTCTTCATTCATTTTGTTCTGAAAGTTCCATCCATGGTCAGTGAAAATATCCCTCGAAATATCGAACCGGGTGATAATCTGGTTAAATACGAAATGCGCAGTTGTTTCACCATTGGATTTGCTAGTAGGCATATCCTCTTCCCATTTCATGAAGTAATCAACAACCACAATAATATGATGGTGCCCCCTAGCCGAAGCTGAGTACAATCCATAAAATTGACCCCCCACTTGGTGAAGGTACTGGCGGTGATAATGGGATGCAAAGGGGTAGGATGTGAGCGCATATTCCGTGAAAACACCTGGCAAGGGTGGTACCTCTTGACCGCATTATCGCAATATTTAAATATGGATGACCAAAAATAACCTGCTCTCAAAATTTTTTGGGCTGTAAAAATCCCATATGAATGACCACCACATGCCCCTCTGTGGTAATCATTAAGCATGACCTCAGCCTCCTCATCAGTTAAGAAATGACATAAAATGGAATCAACCCCACGATGGTACAAAGTATCCTCCACTATGAGGTAGTTATTCTCTACATGACGTAGTCATCAACACTCATCTCGTGAGAGGTGAGTAGGAACCTTCAATGTTTGCAAATAAAAAATAATATCCCCATACCAAGGGTCCACGATTGAGATGAGAAAGATATGCTCATTAATAAGAGAATCCTCATGAACCTCTCCTTCATCCAAATTTGGAAAATCCAATATGAGCTCAGCAAAAATTAATGATTTCTTCGAGTTTGCTGAAACAAACTCGAGATCAAACTCTTGCAATATCACAATCCATTGATTATACTTTCCCCAATCATCCTTCTGGTGAGGATGAATTGAAATGGATTGATGTGAGCTACGACCAAATTTTGGTGAAGGAGGATATAATGCCTCAAATGCTAAACCGCATGGACGATGGTTAAGGCTAGCTTCTCAACATGGGTATAACAAAGTTTCGCATCAATAAGGTTTCGACTAACATAGTAGATGACATGCTCATGGAGCTCCTCATCCTCTTGAACCAAGACCATACCAATCGTCTCTTGATACGCTACCACATAAATCAATAAGTCACGGCTATAGTCTAGTGGAATAAGCAAGGGGGTCGATGCCAAGGCTTTCTTTAGAGCATTGAAATACTCAGATTTCACCCATCCCAGTAAAAAGGGGTGTCTTTCTTCAACAAACGCATAAAGCCTTTATTCAAATTGGATAAATTGGCCGCAAACCTTCGCAAGGAGTTCTCCATTCCTTGTAAACATTGAATATGTCGAATGTTACACTAGGGAGATAATTGAAGTACTACCTCTACCTTAAAGGGATTGACTCTAATACCCTCCTTGGACATGATGAATCCTAGTAAATGACCAACATTCACACAAAAGATGCACTTATGAGGATTTAACCGAATTTGATAATGACGACATCTTTCGAAAACCAATCGCAAATGATAAGGATGACACACCCTCAACCAAGAGTGAGCAGCTAGATCATCCAAATACACTTCAATAATCTTTTTAAGATCATGAAAGGCAAAGGTCATGGCCCATTGAAACATAACTCCGACGTTTTTAAGGCCGAAGGGCATCTTCTGATATGCAAAAGTTCCCCAGGGAAACATATATGCACTCTTATGTTGGTCCTTTGGTTTAATCTGTATCTGATTATATCCAGAAAATCCTTCCATAAAGGAGAAAACCTCACTTCTTACACACTCATCCAAGATTTGATCAATAAATGGTGTAGGGAACTTGTCTTTAGGACAAGCTCGATTTAAATCACAAAAATCAGTGCATATTCGGATTGTTCCCTGCTTCTTATCCACCAGAACGGAATTTGAAACCCACTCCGTCAAGGGAACAAGATAGATGAAACCATCTTTGAGCAGCTTCTCTATCTATGCTTTAATAGCAGGTTCTTTTCTAGGATTCATGGCACGTAAACGTTGTCGAACCAGTTTGGAATCCGGATAAGGTTTGATTTCATGTTCGACAATGCAAGGGTCTATTCCCGACATCTCCTCGTACGACCAAGCGAAAACATAATGAAATTCCTTAAAAATATCGGTGTACTATTTAATCTCATCGGGGGAACAGTCCACCCCAATGTACATGTTCTCAATCTTACCAGGAACATGAGAAATATTGATAGGTATCATTGGTGACAAGTTATCCATGTTCCCTTCGGCAATCTAACTAGGAGAGCATAATGGGACCACGGGCCTACCAACTTTCTTTCTTAGAATCACCCTAAATTCATCACACTCTAAACGATCAAGCTTAGGAAGGAAATACTATCTATGGTGAAACTCTCCCCAAGGTTGTTCTATTACAGACATAGCCTCAAGAATAGCTTCATCCCATGGAAAAAAATTATCAAGGAAGTCTTGAGAGTGAGATGAATCTACTACCCAAGTAGGTAGCACATAAGGGTCCTCCTCCTCCTTCTGCGAAAAGGAAGGACTAGGCTCTAAAAAATTATCAAGATTAGCTTGATACGCCACCAATGTTGCAGGCAACGGCACGCCTACCTTGGAAGGTATAGAATTAGCATTCGAAGTACTCAGTGAAGGAAGAATCCAATGATCCTCCATATGAGAGGTGCAAAAAAATACAAAATTCAACGATGTTGAAGCCTTACCAAGACTAGAACTAATCATAAGGAAGGGCGCAAGACAACTAAAGGTTCCCATGAGAGGAGGATACATGCCCACACCCACATTCTCAGTTGTTGGATGAGAATGGTCGATAATCGGGATAGAAGCTCTCGATGATGATTTTAAACATGGGTTCTGGAAATATTTTTTATCAATAGTAACGATCTTCCCATCCAAAGGAAAACAAACCACTTGGAATAGGGAAGAGGATATAGCTTGCATATTGTACATCCAGTTCCTACCCAGTAAACGATTATAGTTGAGGGGTGCATCAACCACCTCAACCTCAATCGTAACAGTATTCCCCCCCAATTGGACCTCTAGGGAAGGAATTATATCATGCGTCTGAAACACTCTTCTATTAAATGCAGTCAACATGTTTGGATATTTATACAATGTGGGAGAACCTAAGCCCTTCCAACAGGCCAAAGACATCACGGAAGCGGCAACTCCTTCATCAATCACAGTGCTCTTGATGGTGTGGTTTAGACACTCTACGTGAATTAGAAGAGACACATAGTAAGGAAAGCGAGGCTGGATTCCACGAGTTTCAAATTTGATCAAGGAAGGAGAGCTATAATCACCCACTCCAAGAGAATAAAATAAGATCTTCCTTTGTGGAGGACAAGTCTAAAGAAATTCTAATACAGACATCGCACAAGGAGTCTGGCCCAAATCCTTGATAATTTAATAGTTATGGGTGGCTCGAGCATTAGCATTGTGCCCCGAATTCTTTAAGACTCCCTTAGGAATTTGAGGCGGAGCTTTAGGCTTATTTGTAGGCTTTTCAATTCACAAAGAGATCTTAGGTGGAGCAAGTTCTTTCCCAAGGTCTGGTTGTGACGTATCATAGTCTTTCGCATGTGTCACAACATTCATGTCCTTTACCATGTTTATGCAACTGTGGCCACTAGCGACATCTGGCGGGTTTTGAGTTCCACTAGAAGCACAACCAAGAGCCACGATCCTTGAGTTCATATTTTGATTATTTGGTAAGGGATTTGTGAACACAACTGGGCCCTATGCTATGAAATTTGAGGAATATTCCATTCGAGGGTGGAAGTGAGTGAGGTGGTCATCCTTACACAACTTTCAAGGAAACTTTACCTTCCACTTAGGCTTCTTGTGCCACCTATCATTATTCATGTTCTTGTCATTGTTATCATTATCATTCTTATTCCACCCTTTCGATTATTTTTTCCTTTCTTTTTATTGCTTCCAGGTTGTTGGTTACCTTTCGGGTTCGACGATTGCACTAAAAGTACATCCACTATTTGGGTAGGATGAGATGAAGTCGTATCTTGTGCTGACGCAGACTAGTTAAGCGATTACTGGCTCACTTGTTTCGTAACTGAGTCTGCATATTTGGTACTTGCGGATCCAACAATACCATCGACATGTGGCCCAGGTTTAAACTTGGGGTTGAAATTGGATCAAGGATCATTTGGTATGATCTCATAAAGAAGCCCAGACTGAGCATAAATCAAGTCCAACTGCTGGGCCCTAAAAATATCTTGGTCCTCATTTTGCACTCCGGATGTGGAAACATCTTTCACGATATAGGGTAACAACGACTTGAGGAACCACTCTAGAACAAACCCTGATGCTATAAAGGATTTAATCAATCTCTTCCGTCTATGCCGCTCTTGAATGTGATCCAAAATGTGGGTGGCTTTGTCTTGTCGAAATGTCTACAAGAGTTTGGTACTGGCGTCGTAACACACGGGTAGCTGGAAGTGATCAAGAAAAGTCATAGCTAGTTCATTGAACCAAGTATAACTCTATATACCATTTCACGATAGGACCCGTGAGGGTGCATTGAAATAGTCTCAAACGAATAGAATCATCATTCAAGAAGTTCGAAGAGCACCAAAGATGGAAGGTCATGACGTGCTCACCAGGATATTCACTAGAATTACCTTTGAATTTTGGAATGTCCGAAGGAAGTTTGGTAAGAACTGTCGGCCATGCCGGGTCATGAGATACTGGATCATTTTTCAATTTCAACAAATTAGGTATTGTCAATCTCAACAAATTAGGTAGATTCAAAGTCGCAAGGAAAAGGATCCTAGGTTGAGCTAGTTGGTTCCACGCTCCCTAATAGGACTGGTTTGCATAAGGTTGATTTCTATATACACCATGGCCTTGGCTAGTGGGATAGTAACCTCCTCCCATTTGACCCATATAAGTATGCATTGAAGCATTGCAATTTGGAGTACCATGAGGTTGGGGTGCTACAAAACCATAATTAGGAGACTGATACATGGGTTGATACCCGGATCCATAAGGTGCATAGTTTTGTCTGTAAGATGGTTTGTAAGAAGGCCCATAAGAGGTTCCATAAGAGGACCATGAGATGGTCCACAGGAAGGTCCATAGGAAAATACATGTCCTACTGGCATGTAAGGAGACACATAGCCTTGTGACACTACAGTGTGAGTAGAAGTATAATGGACATGGCTAACAACATAACTCTAGCCTGAAGGCTCACTAGAGTTAGGAGGAGGATGCATCGTAAAAAAAACATTTGAAAGGATTGGTGTTGAAGACGATGGAATATGTGAAGGAATATAACTTGTGCCCCAAATATTCACATGTCTAGGTTCTGGTCCTCGAATGGGAACACTAGTGCTAGGCCCTAGGATGTGTGTGTGAAGAAACTTCCACCACAGGGATGGAAGGTGTAATGTGACTAGTGCTACCAAACCTCTCCGGATGGAAAGGAATGGAATTTCCCCCAAGTGCAGCACCAAAATAAACACCCGTTCTGACATTGGATGCCGGACCGGTCTCAGGAATATCAGGAATTCCATACCTAATAGTGCTAGTTCTAGGGGGTGCATGGTGAGTCTCATGGTTCAGATTATGCGACCAATACCGATGACATACATGCATGTAGCTCAGAAACTATGAAAGATCATCATGAGATGTCTCGGCTATAGAATGGTTAGATCCCAAAGAAGTCCCATATGTGATTGAAGGTTCGTCCTCCCATACTGGATGAGGAAGATCAAGGATCTCTAGGATATCAGGCTCATGGTCACCCATGGTGTGTGAATCAAAGTGAGAATGAGTCCACCTGGACTGTATGGTTCTCTCTCCCAAAGGAGGAGGAGACATAGAAGGTAGAATTCCTACTAAATGATGAGAATGGCGAAGTGCCGCAACTGGATCCACAATGAATCAACAAAAAGAAAATACTCAATCTAGCTACACAACCCTAAGCAATCTAGTGTGCACAGAGCATACAACTAAGAAAATATAAAGCCAAAAGACAAGCAAACCAAGGGTAGGATATGTGAGCTCCTGAATGAAGCAGGTATGTTTCTCCTATGATAGGCTTGAGACTCCCATACACAACAAGTGGAGGTTCGTAACCAATTACAGTGGTCCTCGGCTTCAATGCATATAGCGACTGTGTTGTTCGAACCCTACCTGGATAGGACACCTGCAGAATAACATCTGCAAATACCCCCTCGATACCTAGGTAAGGAAACTAAGGTCACCTCAATATAACCAATGCTCAGGAGGACAGTTGTAGGTGGGATCGATTGTATGGGAAGGGTAGCAAATCCTGAAGCCTGAAAGAACAAACTGGTACCCCAAGGGTGCACCGACCGTACCTCAAAGACCCCCAGATATGAACACAATCCTAGAAATATCTATGATTCTCACAGAAAGTGACCAGGGGTCATCCCAATCACAATCACGTGCACTGCCTCGTGCTTAAATCCCATGTAAGAGGAGCATCCTGAGAAACACTAATTATACCAAGGGTTTCACACTCTCACCTGGACATACACCTACTTATTTTTTTTAGTGGCCTTGGAGAATTAACTCACAATGAACTATTCCAAGACCCTATAACCTAATCTTGTTGATGCACCCTATAAAAGAAAAGAGTGTAATTCATTTTATTAAGTGTTTATTTTAATTGGTTGTGATTACTCAAAGAGAAATGGTCGTGCAACTAATGAAGTTATGACTCGAAGGTGAATTAAATATGCATACCTAACAAGAAATGACAAGTGAAATTGTGTAGAATAAAAAATAGGGTATGCCACTACATGAGATGCAATATTTTTCCTTCAAATGTAAGTGAAATCATTCCTAAATGAAGATCTGACTATAATTCAACAAGAAAACATAATGCAAGTACCGTGCCAATGCAAAATGCAAGAGATGCATAAGTATGCAAAAGAAAAAATATTCTTGTATTTTTTAAAAATAAATGAGATATAAAAGCAATAAATAACTCTACAACCCTCAGACCCTGCAACCACTCACAAACAAAAGCCAAGCAAGGCACCAAGGTAAAAGATACCTAATGCACTAATCCCAAAAAAAAATGAATAAATGAATGACAAGAACAAAGCTTAAAAAATAAACTAAAATAAGTCTCTGGTCAGAAATAGAGGTTGTATATAGACACCAGAAGCATCCAAGAAGACTCAGCAATCATCAAAACTAACCCAAAAACACCTAATCCTCCAACTAAGGCTCAAAATCAAGGCATATGTGACTATTCTCAGTAAAACAATGTACATACACAACTGTACAGGGAAAACCCGCATGTATACGTGACTATGAATACAAAAATCCCTTATAGGAAGAAAAAGGAAGAAAAATAGGGAAAAAATACAATCCAATATCAAATTTACTTTTTCAGGACCCTACTGAGAAACATGCCCCTAGACCTGACACAGAAACAGAAAAATCAAGAGCAATTCAAGTACATTGAATACCAAAAACCCCAAAGAGAAACAAATAGAAACCTCCCCAGTACAGTCGCCAATTATATTACAGAAAGAAACTTCCTATGGCTTGGGGATACCACAATAGACATCTTGACACTAGAAATCAATCTTTCCCAATATGCAAGAGAAACCAAACATCTAACACTAAGGGATAGCAAATCGTACCTTGTTCTGGACGATTGAAGTAGATCCCCGTTGAACTTTTCCAATTCACGCTTGCATTAGCAATTTGCTCTGAACAATAGCAAACAAGGACAAGCATGCTCTATAATAATGTGTTAAACATACTCTAGCATATATATTCAACAATGTATAAGCAATTAAATACATACATGGCTTCCATATTCATATTCAAATGCACATAACTGGACAGGAAAAGATATTTCTATTAATAAAATCAAAGATTACAATAGTGACAACCTTTGTTGGCACGTCTACAAACCATAGAAACTGAGTCCTCCGCTTGGGCCTCCACCACCTCAATCCTCCATCTCTCGATAGAAAGATCACAAAGCAAAGGGAATCTTGGGAAGAACACAAAGTGCTCCAAATGGACAAAGGGATGCAGAATCAAGTATAAGCAAACTGAGACAACAATGGACTATAGTTTCTTTGCTCTTCAATTCCTCCTCTTCAATGTCTCCAAGGGGTTCCTTATATAGCACTTTAAAAGGTTAATGGAGAGTCAAATTTGAGTGATCTCAAGGAATATGGAATGCCAAGAGTCAGGAAATCTGGACTCATATAAGGAAAACTCCAAAAATATTTGGATTTATGCACACATCCCGATGTACACAAGTTTGAGGTCAAAAGTCACGTGTACATGCGAGTATGGGTTTAAAAGTCACATACAGCAATAAAAATGTGTTTTTTAGGGATGATATTAGGACATCAAAGTATAATATAAGTCCATGGGGTCTAAAGACTCTGTAGAGGGATGGGGAAGGCCATAAATATGTGATCAACCATGTGGGCTAAAATCAACTATAACAATTGTGCAAAAGTGGGACATGTCAATAATAACTATTTGAAGAAGATGAAGGAATTAAAAGGAAAGGTCAAGTACCTTAAGGATAGTGTATTGAATGGACAATTGAACAATCATACTCCTAAAAAGTATACCTTCTCTATTAGCATTTCTTGGGAATTACATGCCCATACCACGTATACATAATGGATAGTTGACTCTAGATGTACTCATAATATGGAAAACAATGCTTCTCTATTCTCTTCCTTAAGTGGAACTTCTTAAGATAAATTGATAATTTTGATGATTACACACTCTCACAATTACTAGAAGCGATAATTTTGAATGTCAACATGGTCAAATATCCAATGTCTATTATGTGCTTGAGTTGAGTGCAATTTTTTTTCAGTTTCTAAACTTACAAATACTGCTGAGTTTTGGTCAAATCACTTTATCATAAAGGAGCTGATGGTTGGGAGAGAATATGTTTCTTTAGGGTGTTTCTATCCTAAATACAAAATTTATAAGTTCTGTGACTCTCCTCGATGATTGCATTAACTACAGTGACTACATTGACTAGATCGATTGCACTAATCTCTTAGACCGATGACAAAACTCAATGAAATGAATGACTTAGACATATAATATTTTGAATTTTGGAGATAATGGCAATTCATAACATGGTTACTGGTCTCCTGAAGGTTGTTCCACCTGATAGATTTTTTAGAGGATGTATGCTTGGAAACCATCATCAGGCACCTTTTAATTCAGGGAAAGCATTGCGAACCAAATGGGTTTTTCCACAGTGATATATGTTGCATGAATAAATATTCATTATCAAGTACGCAATATAATTTGACCTTCATTGATGATTTATTTAGAATTACATGAGTATATTTCCTGATGAAAAGGGTCAAGTTTTAGAAAGATTCAAGAAATTTAGATCATTGGTTGAGAAGCAATGTGTTCAACCCATCAAATTTTTGTGATTAGACAATGGTGGTGAATATGTGAGTAGAAAAATTGAATATGATATCTTGGAAAATGGTATTTCTTGGTAGATATCTATCCCTCACACCCCTCACCAAAATGGAGTCATAGAGACAAAGAATCAGACTTTGGTAGAAATGACTTGGTGATTGAATTATTGAACCATTGATCTATAGGAAATGAGTACAATTGAAAGGTATAATTTTGTAGTGGAATAGTAAGAACAATGTACACTGAACAAGACAAAATTTAGATAAAACTGATAAGAATTGATCAGTAAATTACAACATAATCTTCATTAATTCCAGCAGTATACAACAGTGTTACAATAAGGAGAATTTGAAACATGTGGATAAGATTCGAATCTACCAACTCAATCCTGACTGAATGGCTAATTAGAAGCATCTAAATCACTATCAGAGCTCACTAGTCTAACTCCACATGTCTAATTTAGTCTACCAATTAGTTAAACCAGTTAAACTGATGAGGTAGGTAATAAATGGTTCCTACTCCCATGCAAGACAGGAGCTAACTGAACCGAAAGACATCTAACCGAATGTAACTAGAGATTAAATTGACATAACTACTTACCTACCACAAACAACTAATAAAGGTTGTTGGTGGCACTCAGAGTGGCTCCTAAAATGTAGGGAACGGAACTGATGGCACCAAGTGGCACCGGTGGCACCATTGGCACCATTGGCACCAATGACACCAATGGCACTAGTGGCACCAAACTCTATCAAATGACTCCTAAGTTACGCAAAATGATCTAATAGACTATATATGGACAAGGGAGGATTATATAATCCTAACACCACCCCCTTAATCCTAACTTGGGAAAAAATTGGGCCCTGGAAACTAGGACAAAATTCACCCATTACAATCTAAAAATATTAAAAGCTACTTAATAAACCAAGGAAAATGGGGAAAACCTCATGGGAACCCCCCCCCTCAAAATAAGTAGGAACAGGAAATACAAGCTATTCTAAGGAGAAAAATCTTCCTCTTTGAGAAATAACTTGTAAAAAATCTACTGCAATTTGCAGCACTATGCAACATCATCCTGAAGTTGTGCATGTGAACCTCTCCAAACTAAATGATTATGTCTGGAGGAATTTTCCTCTTTGGAAGAAGAAGAAAATGCTCAACTAAATCAATAGCATAGACAACTGCAAGATGAAAACTGGACCCATGTAGAGAAATTGAGATCAACTGATGAGAGATAAAAATTTCTTGAGAATAAGAACCATGCGAGGAAAACCCAAGTAACTAATATATTTCATCCTTGCAAATCGAACCATGTTAGGTAAAATCAGCTCGAAGTGTTAGGAGCAAGTGTCCAGGAGAATGCAGAATGTCTCCATCTTTACTAGTTCTGTGAGGAGATGAGCATGTGATTAAATAGAAAGGTAGAGAATCCCTGGGACTGTGGAGAGTGAATTATTGAGCTCCATAATCTGATATAGCTTCAAAAATAACCAATGATTCACAAATTATAATATCAGCAAACTCATGAGAGAAAATCGACATCAAATCCCCAGCGAAAATTTTGAAAGAGACTTGCGGTACTTGATTTTGCACACCAAAATTGATGAGAACAGCTACAAGCATGACTAGAGGCTCTTAAAACTTAAAACGCGAACCAAATAAGGTCATATTGGATACAAGAGTATGGAACAAAGGTTCCAAGTTCCCCATTGAAATGGTAGATGCACAATTTTCTCCTTCTTCCACAAAATTCTGAGTATTGGTGCACGCAATCATGTAGGAATTTGTTGGAATCTATAGATCAAGGGGAGTGAATGGATCACTCCTAAAATATTATATTTCTTACAAAAAATCCAAAATATTACTTTTTTGCAAACCAAAAGCAACATTATAGATATAAAAATCAAATTCCTCTTCATTTTCCGAAATAATCACTGACAAACTTTGCACAGAATTTAAAATAAAATAATCAGCGGAAAATGTTTGCATAAAATGGAAGGAGAGTTTTTATTCAATAACAGAGATTTGAATGTATTCTTCTGGATCAAATATATGAGAATATGCGATATCATAGATCTCATAAAATTCCATAGCAACAGTAGAAGGAGTCACTCCAAGGAGACTTTCTTCAATTTGAATTGTCTATGTTGAAGATTTTCCTCCTTCTTCATATTGAACAACTTGCTTTGCTGCAGGAGAGGACACTTAGAGTACATTCTTGAATTCATCATGTTGGATTTTAATAGAACTTCTCCCAGTAGTTGGGATTTGGAATTCATGTCCCATATGCGTGTTAGGTCCTCCTGATAGAGTGAGAGTGGTGAAGGATTCCTTGGAGGAAACCATGTAGTTGGATGCTCCAAAATCTATCAAGTAATCCTTCGATCGAGTGAGGCCTTCTTTCAAAGAAATGCACCTTCTTATTCTTTAGTCCGATCTCTAAAATTAGACATCTCTACACCTTGTGGAAGGGCAATATTGTTCTGTTCAAGGAGTGTTTTTGAATGGTCGAGGGTCTTCTTCATGCACTGGATTTCTGGATGAATCCCTCTCATACAGTATGGGCACTTAGTATTCTATTTTTTGAAACCCGAGGCTCCATCAGAATATCTCTGGTTCTCTTTTGGCTTCGAATTAGTGGCTTTGGGATCCTTCACCTTGTGCTTCCCTGTGGATTGTGCATTGTTTGAGTCTGACATTAGAAGAGATTGATTCTTGGAAGTTTGAAGCACTCCCATTTGAACCAACTTATCCTGGTCCTGTATTAAGGACTCAAAAAACCCATCTAGAGAAGGCATATTCCAATTGGGAATGGAAGCTCTTTCGGAATGGAAGGTAGAGACAAAGACAGAGTACTCTGAGCCAAGATTTATCATTACTGATAGAACCAGTTGCTCATCTTTCCTCTCTATTCCGCATTGTTTACATTGCAGTGCTAGTGACTTGAATTTTGTGAAAAAACCGTTGGATAGTTTCAAAAAATTTGGGCTGCAATGCAATGAGCTGATTATCCAATATATTCCCTTGAAGCTCATTTTGTTTTCCAAACAATATTTTAAGCTTTTCCCAATCTTCCTTCGGATTCTTCAATCCCTCAAGGTGAAAGAGAAGATATCATGAGATGTGAGTGCATAGGAATCCAAAGGCTTCAACCAACCGATTCAAGACCTTGTTTTCCTCAGTAGGATGATGGAGCTTTGTCTCTCTTCCCATTTCCATCCTAAGCAGGCCAAGCTTGCACAAGGAGAACTGCGTATCTTCCCTCCAATCAACATAGTTGAAGGGTGTAAGGATGCGGGGTACAATAGGTGAAGAATTCATCAATATTCATGTTGATCAGTCAATTTCTCCACAAGCTACATAGGTACCTACAAGTAACACTGCAAAAACCAAACTCTAGCAAATGACTCCTAAGTTAGGAAAAATTATCTAATAGACTACATATGGACAAGGGAGGATTATATAATCCTAACACTTGGTTCCTACTATAGACCAAATATATTCTAACTAAATTTTGAATAGAATTTGTTTACTATTCAAATTATGTCTTGAACCATGTTCTAACTAGAGTCGTCGCTAACATGACTCTAGTCAATCAATGAAATGGAAGAAAACCCTTTGTCGCCCATCTAAGAATGTTTGGTAGTCTTTCTTGGGTGCATATCATTGATAATTGCAAGAAGAATTCAGATGCAAATATTCATGGTTGCATTTTAATGGGATACTCTAATGAGTTGAAATCCTATAGACTATTTGAACTTGTCAAACAATAGATCATATTAAGGAAAAGTGTGATATTTGATGAAAATATTTTAGGTAATAAGTTGTTGAATTCTTCTGTCTATTGAATAGTGATCCATTTGACATTCTTGAAGAGCCTAGATTAACTATAACCATTTATGGAGTTTTGGCTAGATCGATGAATTCTACTCCATACATGACTCTTAGTTGGTCCACCATGATTACAGAGATCGACATACCAACTTCCTTAGATGATGACTATTGACCTAAATCACCACTAAACTGTCTATCTTGGTGGGATTCTAAAATAATCGAAGCTACTGGACCGGATGTTGGAGAAGTTAGTATTGCTCAACAAAACCATAGTCATAAACATCGTGGAAGTGTTTCTTTGATTGCACAAGTTCTTGAAACCTGTGATCCTGAGACTAATGTTGATGCCCAGGGAATACCTGAATAGGAAAATACTATGACTATTGAAATTCATTCCTTGAAGAATAATTAGATGTGGGAACTTGTTCCTCGACTGCAAGGAAATAATGTTGTGGAGTGTAGATGGGTCTATAAGGCCAAGTTTAGTTTTGAAGGTGTTATTGAATTCCACAAGGATCATTTTGTTTCCAAAGGATTCTATTGAAAAGAAGGAATCAACTACACTAAAGTGACCTTTCACCCCATTGAAAACATGAACTCTGTTCGACTGATTCTCTCACTTACTGCTTATTTTTATGGGAGATTCATCAAATGCATATTAAACGTGATTTTATTCATGGATATTTTAATGAAGAAATCTATATGGATAAATCTCTTGGTTTTGTGACAAATTTTGATCGTTTGTCAATTCAAGAATTCATTGTATGGTTTGAAATAGGCACCTCATTTTTGGTATGACAGGATTGTTATAGCGGATTTCACCACACTAGGTGAATCACACATTGTATGGCCTTCCCCTATCCCGCTGCAGACTCATTATTCCCTATGGACCATTTATTGTCTTTTGATGTATCATTGACCATCCCTAAAAACATTAGAAAAATGATATACGCGGCCTTTTCCCCGATAAACGCGTACATACGCGGATATTCCCTATATAGTCGCGTACATCGGGATGTGTGCATAATCCAAAACTGTTGGACTGTTCCTTGTCTTGAATCCGACTCATATGACTCCTGGCCTTCCATATGCCTTGAGATCGCATGGATTCGACCTTTCAGTATCACTTTGGAAAGCTATATAAGGAACCATTGAGACATTGAAAGCATGGGAGAGAATTGAGAGTACCGAAACTATAGTCCATTGTTGCCAGAACTATACTTGAGTCTACATCCCTTTGTCCCTTTGGAGCATTGTTTTGTTCTTCCCAAGCTTTCCTTTGTTAGTGAGCTTGCTATCAGAGTGATGGAGGATTGAGGTGGTGGAGGCCCAAGTGGGGGATTCAGTTTCTTCGGTTCGCAGACGTTCCGTCAGAGGTTGTCACTTGTAATCTTTGATTCATATCAATAGAAATATCTTTTCCTGTCCAGTAATGTGTATTTGAATGAATGTTGCATCCATTGGAATATGTCAAATGCTTATACATTATTGATTATATATGCTAGAATAGATCTAACACCATGAAATATAGTATGCTTGTATTGTTTACTTGTTGTTGAGGACGTGCTATAACAATTCAAGATGAAGATTGGAAAGCTCAACGGGGATCTACTTCAACCGTCCGGAATAAGGTACAAGGTTCGATCCTTTAGTGTTAGATGTTTTTAATTTCTATTGCATATTGGGAAAGATTGATTTCTGGAGTCTAGCTGTCTATTGTGGTACCCCAAGCCATAGGAATTTCTCTCCGTAACAGAATTGGCGACCATACTGGGGAGTTCCTAGTAATTGTCCTTTGGGGGTTGATCTTTTGGCATTCAATGTATTTGAAGTGCTCTCTCTCTCTTGTTTCTGTGTCGGGTATGGGGGCATTTATTCCTGGTAGAGCCTGATTGGTGTGAATTTAGTCTCAGCCTGTCTGTTTGCCTGAATTTTTTCATCTTTTTCTTCCTGTACGTGGGTTTGTCATTTACAGTCGCGTATACACGTGGGTTCCTCTGGAATTTCCGCGTATACACGCGGGTTCACTGCTCACAGTCGCGTATACCCTGGTTTTTTACCTTTTTGTGGAAGATTGTGGATTGCTGGGTGAATGCTGTTA
>LPNX011112139.1:390999-402835 GCA_001517045.1 Pseudotsuga menziesii
AGGATTGATAGTTTCTTTATCAGTCTTTGCTTCGAACATTGTGAAACTAATCATAGTATTTATGTATTACATGTTCATGGTGATACTTTGATTGTGGCATTTTATGTTGATGATTTGATCGTAAGATGGAATAATTTCAATTTGATTTTGGGTTTGAAGAAACAACTTGTAAATACATTTGAAATGACTAACCTTGGCTTGTTTCATTTCTTTCTTAGAATTCAATTTTTGTAAATGGATGATGGTATATTTATTTCTCAACCTAAATATGCATTAGATGTTTTGAAATGATTCAAGATGGAAAATTGTAAGTCTTTTGCTACACCTTATTAGTCAAGAGTGAATTTGTTGAAAGAATTTAAATCTCCACAAGTTGAAACCACTCTTTATCGAAAATCAGTTGGTAGCCTTGTTTATTTGACTCATAGTTGATCATATCTCTCATTTGTTGTTAATGTGTTCTCCCAGTTCATGCAGGACCATTGAGAAATCCATTGAAAAGATGCAAAGAGAATTGCTTTCTATATTAAGAGAACTTATCATTATGGTATTAAGTATTGTTGTAGTACAAACCCACTGGTTGGGTTTACTAATTCCGATTGGGGAGGTGACATTGATGATTGTAATTCAACTACTAGATATTTGTTTCATATAAGTTATGGACCCCTAGTCTAGTCATGTAAGAAACAAAAGGTAGTCTCTCTTTTGACTCCAGAAGAAAAGTATCATGGGACTATCAATGCATGTATAGAGGGAGTTTGGAATCATCATCTTATTGAAGAACTTAGATTTCTTGTTCAATCCTCGACTGTTATTAACTGTGATAATCACAGTACTATCGAGGTTGCTGATAACCCTATTCTACGTAGCAATATGAAGTGTTTGTGAAGTTCATGTTCATTATTTGAGACAGTTAGGACATGAAAATGTTGTCTCACTTATTTATTGTAGGAAAGATGACCAGGTTGTGGGTATCTTTATGAACCCTTTACTAGAAGATATGTTTGTGAAAATTTGGGCTATTATCAAGATTCGAGAAGCTATAATTATGGGGGATGCTAAGAGAAAGTAGAGAAATTGATTTCACCTCCTGAATCTCGAGAGCATTGTGCTTATGGGGGGTGTTGGAACCTAATGTTTTGTTGGTTCATCACACCTTTGGATATTCTAGAGACAATGATCCAATAGACAATAGTATACTAGCAAAGATGTCGGCTAGTGGATCGACTAAGTCGACAATTAAATGATCAGATGAGAGAGTCAAAGAGTGGACTCAATGGTCAATGAGGCCATGGTCATATTGAATACAACATCTAACTAGAATTTGAGATGTTGTGTATTTTGTGGAATTAGTTAGGATGAACAACCTTTATTTGTGGATCGGGTCTTCCTCACTTCTAGGGAGTTCACTAGATCTGGAGACTATAAAAGGACGATCCTATGGGTCGTTCCATGTATGATATTTGAGATGTATTTCATATAAATAATGCATTATGATTTTCTTATCACTATGTGTTGTGGTTAAGTGATGTAACCATGTCTTTAGACAACACCTTTCTTCTTGGAGTACTATCCCCTTCTGTCATTTCTTTTATGTTCTATCGTTTAGGGTGAAGAGATTCCCCAACGTTGATGTGCATATGAAAATGTGGGGATAGAGGATTCCTATGATGGGATAGCTGTAATTTTCAGATAGGATCACTTTAGAGATACTATAGAATCTATCAAGCGAGGATGATCATTCCTTGGATCTTGTGTAGTACCCATAAGAAAAGTTAGATTGGTGGGGATGTACTAATATCATGTTTACCCTAGATGAGTCACAATATGTCAGAGGTAATATAAATGTTATGTTTAGATTAATCTATTTTCATTTTTCATCTTATATAATGCACATGTAATTAATTGTATCATTTTCCTTAAATTGTTTAATTATTATTTAAATTATCTAAACTTTGTTGTTTATTATTTTGTAGATATTAGCACTTATTAGGTAGGTTCCTCACCAACAAGATGACAATATGGTGGAGGTAGATGAGAGACCTTATATCTAATTAGTTAGTCTATGTTGTAGACAATATCATGGATTCTACCATGAGTTGAAATATCAACTATGTTCATTATTGGCACAACACAAAATGTGCCTCGTACAAGTGATAGATATCATATAGGGATAAATCTTGTTGGTATATAGGAGACCCTTCCATAAGACATGATGCTATTGATGCATAATTTTTTCAATACTATGATACTACTAGAGATGAGGAGGTTGGCTCACCATCACTATCAACCTTCTTCTTCAAAATTATCTTCCAAGAATGGTGATCCTCCAACTCCTTCATCCCCTCCTCCCCCTTCTCCTTCAGAAGTAGTTGACCACCCTCTCATCCTTCAGAAGTATTGATGGTTCTCACTATGGTGGTAGAGGACTAATGCCTATGGCTATAGTGGTGGACCAAGATCATAGTATTTATTGAACACACACACATATTGTTGCAAGGTATTTTTTGATAAATATTTGACTAAATTATATTGTACTTGAGATGTATGTTTGACTTACATATTGATTATGATACTATTGTTCATATATATTATCAATTTTCATATCATGATGATGTGGATGTTGCTTTATTTATAAAATATATTGTGTGTGTGTTGATGATTTCTCTATGTTTAAATTGAGTTTGAGATGTATCAGTCATATTTCAAATTTGAGATGGAACACACACACACACATATAGACAGAGATATATATTTTTGTATTAATGTTCATGTATGTTCATATCATGTTCAACTCGATTGCATGTTGTTTAAACAACACATTGTGTGTGTTTGTGATTAACATCATTAATGATTTCTCTATTTTGGAATCAAATTTGAGATGTATCAGTGATGTAAATTTCAGATGTTACATATAATGTTTGACTATTGTGGATGATTACTAAATCTTATATTCATGGTCTTCATTGATGTTATGGCATAAGTTTACTTTAAGTTTATATTCATATTCTTCATTTATGTTAATCAAATACTTTTTAATTTAAATATGTTCCTTAATTAATTTAGTAAAAATATTCTAAATTTTGACTAAAATTGTGATTTCATCAAAATAAATAAAATATTTAGTTTTTTTTTAAATGTTTTGGAAGAATATATTTAGACATGGTAATTTCATTGTAAATACAACTTGAAGCAAATTGGATGAGAAATTTTATAGCTAATGGAATGCACTTTGTTAAGATAATATTTTTTTCATTTCATATTATTTAAATATAAAAGCTTGGAATTGAGTAAATGGAGAGGGTGTTCTTTGGCTAAATTAAATTAAATTTCAATTAGACCTTCCATACAATCACAAAATACTGGATAGGTAAGCACATTACACATCAAACTGATTTTTAACCAACTAAAATGGCTTAATTAAAAATCACCAAAATTATATATTCCTAGTATAACCTTTTGAGAAACAATTTTTTGTAAACATTGATGACAGATTTAGATGAAATATCACAATATTTAGTACTAATGGTAAATTTTTTTAAATTTTTAATTAAGAGTGTCAAATTATATATAATGTAAATTACATCATTGTATTTGAAATATGTCTTTAAAATATTCAAAACACCTAAACTTATAGGTAATTGTATCTAAAATAGTTTAACTTGATTATAATTTATATGATATCAAAACACATTTATTAATGAAATAGGATTATAGGTTATGGAGAATAACACTCTATACTATAAATATTTGGTTAAGTTATATCTCTATTTATTTGGTGTCTAACTTAATTAGAATTATAATAAGTTGCATAGATAGGTAAAATGGATAATTTTAGCCTCAAGGTTTAGCCCATGCACTCATGAGATAGGCGTGAGATCTCTCCCCAGAATTCACAGTGTTCATGGGTTTGATTCACTTGATCCTCTCATGGTTAAGATTCACAATAAAGTATGAAAGTTTACCCTATTTACCATCCATGAATTGTTATAGCTGAAATTTACCACACCATGTAGATCACACATTTATGGCCTTCCACATCCCTCTGCAGACTCCTTATACCCCATGGACTTATATTATACTTTGATGTTCCAAGATCATCCCTAAAAAACACCTGTTTTGTACGTGACTTTTAAAGCTATACTCGCGTGTAGACGCGACTTTTGACCTCAAACCCGCATACATCGGGATGTCTGCATAAGTACAAATAATTTTGGAGTTTTCCTCATATGAGTCCGAATAACTTGACTCTTGGCCTTCCATATTCCTTGAGAATGCTCAAATTTGACCCTCCATTACCTCTTTAGAGTGCTATTTAAGGAACCCCTTGGATACATTGAAGGAGGAGAAATTGAAGAGCAAGGAAACTATAGTCCATTGTTGCCTCAACTTTTCTTATACTTGAGTCTGCATCCCTTTCCCTTGGAGCACATAGTGTTCTTCCGTAGCTTTCCTTTTCTTTGTGAGCTTTCTATCGAGAGATGGAGCATTGAAGTGGTGGAGGCCCAAGTGGAGGACTTGGTTTCTCCGGTTCACAGAAGTGCCGACAGAGTTTGTCACTATTGTATCTCTGATTTGTTAATAGAAATATCTTTTCCTGTCAAATTCATGTGCATTTTAAATATGAATATTGAATCCATGGATGTATTTAATTGCTTATACATGGTTGATTATATATGTTAGGATAGCTCTAACACATTATATATATCATGCTTGCTTTGTTTGTTGTTGTTGAGAGCAAATTATAATTGCAATTGCATTGGAAAATCTCAACGGGGATCTACTTCAACCATCTGGAATAAGGTATGATTTGATATCCCTTAGTGTTAGATTTGCTTATTGTTCTAGCATATTGGGAAATATTTATTTTTGGTGTCATACTATCTGTTGTGGTACCCCCAATCCATAGGAATTTTCTCTCTGTAACAGAATTGGCGACTCCACTGGGGATGTTGTTTTTCTTTGGGGTTTGGGGGCACAATGTGCGTGACTTGCTCTTTGTTTATCCTTGTTTCTATGTCACATTTAGTTGTATGTTCATCTATTGACACTCCCCTATATTGGTTTGACCCTTGGCCTGCTTTTGACCACTTTCTTCTCTGTATACGTAGGTTTTTGGCCAAAAGTCGCGTACATACGCTACTATTCTTTGAACAGTTGCATACATCCTCCCGGTTTTCATTGACTTTGATGTGGGAAGTTGTTGGGTGGGTTGTGAGTGTGGTTGGGTCTTCTTGGGTTCTAATGTTGTCTGTTGACTGGTTCTTTCGTGATCAGAGACCATTTTTTAATTGATTTTTCTTTGAAAGTAGTTCTAATCATTTATCTCATTTTTTGTTTTTCCATTAGTGCATTAGTCTTTTGGTCTCAGTGTCTTGTTGGGATTGTGACTTCTAGTTGCTACAAATACTGATAATTTTAATGAATTTTATTGCATTTTCAATCTTTTATATTGAAAATACAAAATAGTTTCATTCTTACTTGCATATCACATATGGATTTCAGGAGGTACTTGCATTGGATTGCTTGGATGAGAGTTGTGTTTAGGATTTCATATAGGAAGGATTGCATTGGAATTCGGAAATGAATGAATATTTTTGCATTTCATGTAGTGGCATACCCTGTTTTTCATTCTACAAAATTTCACTTGGAATTATTTGTTAGGTGTGCACATTTATTTCACTGTTGAGTCATAATACCATTGGTTGCACGTTCATTTCCCTTTGAGTAATCACGGCCATTAAAATCAACTCTTAATTAAAATGAACAACACATTTTTATTTTATAGGGTTCCCCAACAAGATTAGGATTTAGACTCTTGGAATAGTTCATTGTGAATTAATTCTCCAAGACTACTAAAAAACAAAAGTTAGGTATCTGTCAAAAAGAGAGTGAGAAATCCTTGGCATAATTAGTGTTTCTCAAGAATCTCCTCTTACACAGGAGTCAAGCACGAGGAAGTGCATGCAATTGTGTTTGGGATGACCCCTAGTCACTTTCTGTGAGTGTCAGAGATATTTCAAGGATCGTATTCATATCTAGGGGCCTTTGAGGTATTGATTGGTGCACCCTTGGGGTACCAGTCTCGCTTTCAGGATTCAGTCTTTGCTACCCTACCCATACAGTCGATCCCTCCTATGACCGTCCACCTGAGCATTGATTATATTAGGGTGACCTTAGTTTCCTTACCTAGGTATCACAGGGGGTACTTGCAGAGGTTATTATGTAGGTGTCCTGGCTAGGTAGGGGTTGGACAGCACAATCGCTTTATGCGTTGAAGATAAGGGTCACTATAATTGGTTACGAAACTCCACTTGTAGTGTATGGGAGTCTCAAGCCTCTCCTAGGCGAGGCATACCTGCTGCATTTGGGAGCTCACATATCCTCCCTTGGTTTAATTGTTTTTGGCTATAGATTTTTTAGGAGTGTGCTCTATGTACGCTAGCTTTCTTAGGGTTGCGTAGTTAAATTGAGTCTTTTATTTTTGTTGATACATTGTGGATCCAGGTGCGGAACTTTTCCATTCTTGTTGTTTAGCGGGACTTACGCCCTCTATGTCTCCTCCTCCTTTGGGAGAGAGAGCCAAATAGTCCAGGTGAACTAACTCTCACTTTGATTCACACACCATGAGTGGTCATGAGCCTGAGATCCTGGAGATCCCTCATCTTCCTTGTCCCATATGGGAGGATGAACCTTCAAGCACATATGGGACTCCGGTGGGATCTGGTCATTCTATGGCTGGGACATCTCCTGATGACCCTTCACAATTTTTTGGCTACATGAATGCAACTCATCGGTATTGGTCACATAGCTTTAGGTATGGCATGCCTAATCTTCTCGAGACCGGTCCAGCACCCACTGTCGAATCAGGTGTTGACCCTGTTGTTGCACCTGGGGGCACTTCTATTCCTTTCCATGCAAAGAGGTTTGGTAGCACTAGTCATATTACCCATTCCATCCCTGTGGTGGAGGCTCCTGCACACATGCATCCTAGTCCTAGCACTACCATTCCCCTTCGAGGACCTGATCTTAGACATGTGATTATTGGGGGCACAAGTTACATTCCCTCACATATTCCATCATCTTTAACACCAATTCCTTCAAATTATTTTTTGATGACACATCCTCTTCCTAACTCTAGTGGTCCTTCGGGCTAGAGTTCTACCGTTATCCATGTTCATCCCGCGTCTATTCACACCGTATTGTCACAAGGCTATGTGCCTCCTCATGTTTCAGTCAGGTATGGACCAGCTTATGGGAAGTCTTATGGACAGTCTTATAGGCCATCTTACAGACAGTCTTATGGACCATCCTATATAGAATATTATGGACAACATTATTCACCTTATGGGTCCGGGTATCAAACTGCTTATCAGTCTCCTAGTTATGGCTTCATAGCACCCCAGCCTCAAGGTACTCCAAACTACAATATGCAACCCTACATGGGTCAAATGGGAGGAGGTTACTATCCCACTGGCCAAGGCCATGGTGTCTATAATAATCAACCCTATGTGAACCAGCGTTATCAGGGAGCTCGGAACCAAATTCCTAAACCTAGACTCCATTTCCTTGCAACTTTGAACCTACCTAACTTGTCGAGATTGACAAATGATCTGGTTGCTCATGACCTGACGTGGTCGGTCATTCCCATCAAGCTTCCTTTGGACATTCCAAAGTTCGAAGGAAAGACTAGTGAAGATCCTGGTGAGCATGTCATGGCGTTCCACCTTTGGTGCTCTTCGAATTCCTTGAATCACAATTCGATTTGTTTAAGGCTATTTCAATGCACCCTTACAGGGCCTGCGGAAAAGTGGTACATAGAGTTTCCTGGGGGGACTTATACATCATTTAATGACTTAGCTATGACCTTCCTCAATCACTTTTAGCTACCTGTGCGTTACAATGTCGGTACTGAACTCTTATTGACATTTCAGCAAGACAAAGCCACACATATATCTAATCACATTCAAGAATGACATAGACGAAAGAGATTGATAAAGGCCTTTATACCACCATAGTTCCTTTTGGAATGTCTCCTCAATTATTTATTGTCTTACATAGTGAAGGATGTTTCCATATCTGGAATGCAAAACGAGGAGCAAGCTATCTTTAGAGCTCAAGAATTGGATTTCATTTATGCTGAATCTGGGCTCTTGTATGAGATCATATCAAATGCACCTAGATCCAATTTCGACCCTAAGCTTAAACATGGGCCACATGCTGATGGAATTGTTGGCTCCATGCATGCTAAACCCGTAAGCCTGGTTACAAACCAAATGAATAATCTATTTGTTAACCAGCCTGTGTCGAGACAAGATACGGCTTCGTCTCATCCTACCCAAATGACGAATGTACTTTCAGTGCAATCGTTGAACCAAAAAGGTAACCAACAATCTGGATGGAATAAAAAGAAAGGTAAAAACAATCAAAAGGGTGGAAATAAGAATGAAAATAATAATAATGACAAGAACAACGACAATAATGTTGGGGCCCGGCAAGAAACATAAGCATAAGGTTAAATTTCCTTGTAATCTGTGTGGGGATGATCACCTCACTCACTTGTGCCCTCAGATGGAAGATGCCTCGAAGTTCATCCCATAAGGCCCAGCTGTGCTGACAAATCCTTTACCACAAAATAAGAATATGAACTCGAGGACCGTGGATCCTAGTGGTGCTTCTGGTGGAACTCCAAACTCGTCGAACACCGTTGGTGACCATGGTTGCATTAACATGGTGAATGCCACAAATGTTGTGACTCATTCTAAAGACTATGGTACATCAGAATCATACCTAGGAAAAGAACCCGATCCACCTGAGAGCCCTTTGTGTATTGAAAAACCTAGTAATAAGCCTGAAGCTCTGCCTCGCATTCCTAAGGGAGTTTTGAAGCATTTGTGGCACAATCCTAATGCCCGAGTCACCCAGAACTATTCTATCATCGAGGATTTGGGCCAGACTCGTTGTGCAATCTTTGCTTTAGAAGTTCTTCAGACTTGTACTTCAAAAAGGAAATCCTTGTTGTCTGCTCTTGGGGTGGCTGATGGAATCTCTCCTTCGGTTATCAATTTTGAAACTCATGGAGTTCAGCCTCACTTTCCTTACTATGTGTCCCTTTTAGTGCATGTAGAGTGTCTAAAAAACACCATCGAGCGCACAGTGATTGATGAGGGCGCCGCGGCTTCCATGATGTCTTTGTCATGTTGGAATGGGTTGGGTTCTCCTGTGTTGTCTAAGTCAGGAAACACATTAACTGTGTTTGATGGAAGATTGTTTTGACCGCATGACATTCTTCCTTCCATTGAGGTCCAATTGGGAGGGAAGACTGTTGCGATTGAGGTCGAGGTGGTTGATGCGCCCCTTGACTATAATATTTTACTGGGTAAGAACTGGATTTACAATATGCAAGCGGTCACGTTGTCACTCTTCCGGGTTGTTTGTTTTCCTTTGGATGGGAAATTTGTGACACTCGATAAAATATCCTTTGATAATTCTAGTTCGAAAGCATCATCGGGAGCTTCTATCCCGGTTATTGATCATTCTCAGCTAACAACTGAGAATATTGGGGTGGGCATGTATCCTTCGCTAATGGGAACTTTTAGTTGTGTCGCACCCGTCCTTATGATAGGTTCTAGTCTTGGTAAGGGTTCAACATCGTTGAGTTCAATTCCTTTTCACACTTTGCATATGGAGGATCCTTGGACTCTTCCTTCTCCGAGCACTTTGAGGGAAGTTTCTATGCCTGCCTAGACGGACATGTCGTTGCCTACAACTATGGTAGCTTATCAAGCTAATATTGATTCGGTTGTAGAGTCTAGTCCTTCCTCTTTGCAGACGAAATAGGAGGACCCCTATGCATTTCCTGCTTGGGCAATGTTGTCATCTGACTCACATGAATACCTCAATGACATCTTTCCATTGGACGAGGCTATTATCGAGGCTATGTTTAGGTTAGAACAACCTTGGGGAGATTTGCATCATAGATCTTATTTCCTCCCTAAGCTTGATGATATTTAGAGTTATGACTTTAAGGTGATCTTTAGTGAGAAAATTGGTAGGCCCATGGTCCCATTAGGCTCTCCTAGCAAGTATGCTGAAGGGAACATGGATAACTTGTCACCAACTACACCTATCATGTTTCTTGCGTTCCTGGCAAGATTGAAAACGTGTACATTGGGGCATATTGTTCCCCCGATGATATTAGAGAGTACACCGAGATTTTTAAAGAATTATGATATGTGTTCTCTTGGTCATATGAATAAATGCCAGGAATTGACCATCGCATTTTCAAGCATGAAATCAAAACCTATCCATATGTAAGCTTGTTTGACAACATTTGTGAGCAATGAATCCTAGGAAAGCACCTGCGATTAAGGCAGAGATAGAAAAGTTACTCAAAGATGGCTTCATCTATCCCATTCCCTTGACGGAGTGGGTGTCAAACCCCATTCCAATGGATAAGAAGTAGGGAATGATCCGAGTGTGCACTGATTTTAGAGATTTCAATCGAGCCTGTCCTAAGGATAATTTCCCTACACCATTTATTGATCAAATCTTGGATAAGTGAGTGGGGAGAAAATTTTAATCCTTTATGGATGGCTTCTCTGGCTATAATCAAATCCAAATTAAACCCAAGGACCAACACAAAACTGCTTTTATTTGTCCTTGGGGTATGTTTGTGTACCGAAAAATTCCCTTCGGCCTTTAAAACATCGAAACTATGTTTCAATGGGACATGACCTTTTCCTTTCATGACCTTAAAGATATTATTGAAGTATATTTAGATGACTTAGATGCTCACTCTTGATTGAGGGTGTGCCATCCTTATCATTTTCATTTGGTTTTCGAAAGATGCTGCCATTATCAAATTCGGTTAAATACTCATAAGTGCATCTTTTCAGTAAAGGTTGGTTGCTTACTAGGGTTCATTGTTTCTAAGGAGGGTATAAAGGTCGATCCTTTGAAGGTTGAGGAAATACTTCAGTTGTCTGCCTCGCGTAACATTAGACATCTTCAGTGTTTGCAAGGTATGGCGAACTTCTTGCGAAGATTCGTAGTTAATTTTCCCAATTTGAGGCTTCATGTGTTTGTTGAAAAAATACACTCTGTTTATCTGGGATGAGCGATCCCATGAGTATTTTGATGCTTTGAAGAAATCCTTGGCATCAGCCCCCATGATTAGTCCACCCGACTATAGCTGTAACTTTTGGCTATATGTGGTCATGTCTTAGGAGATGATTGGCATGGTGTTGGTTCAAGAGGATGAGGAGCTTTAGGAGCATGTCATCTACTATCTTAACCAAAACCTTATTGACACAGAGCTTCATTATACCCATGTTTAGAAGTTGGCCTTAGCTACTGTCCATGCAGTTCATCATTTGAGACATTACATCCTTCTTCACCAAACTTTCATTGTAGCTCACATTAATCCATTTCAGTTTGTCCTCACTCGAAGGATGATAGGGGGAAAATACAATAAGTGTATTGTGATATTGCAAGAGTTTGACCTCGAGTTTGTTTCGGCAAAATTGAAGAAGTCATTGATTTTTGCTGAGCTTATATTTGATTTTCTGAGTTTGGATGAAGGATAAGTTCATGAGTGTTAGAATAATCAACCCATAGTATTTACCCACTTAGACATTATTTCATTTATTTTGTCTTATTTGCCTAGTCCATGAGTCCCACCATGTGCAAGTTGCTAATTGCCTATCCATAGAGGTCAAAATTGCCATATTTTACTCATGTAGTGCCCTTGAGAGCTTTAGGAATCAAATCTGCTTTATTCCTGGCCTCCTAGGTGCCCATCTGCTTTTTCTGCTTTATTCCCTGCTTTTTCAGT
>LPNX011112139.1:407540-481071 GCA_001517045.1 Pseudotsuga menziesii
GAGGATTCGTTCGTTGATCAACACATATTTCTCATCTTGACTGTTGACCCATGGTATGGGGACATCATTATCTACTTGCAAACTTTGAAGGTTCCTTCTCACCTCTCACGGGATGAGGATCGACGACTACATCATGTATCAAATAATTACCTCATTGTGGATAACAATTTGTACCACTGTGGGGGTTGATTCCATTTTACGTTGTTGCTTAAATCATGAGGAAGCAGAGGTTGTGTTGAATGATTTCCACGGAGGGGCGTGTGGTGGTCATTTATCTGGGATTTCTACAGCCCAAAAAATCTTGAGAGCAAGGTATTTTTTGCTGTCCATATTTAAATATTGTGTTAATGTGGTCAAGAGGTGCCACCATTTCCAGGTGTCCGTAGATAATATGTGCTCTCACCCTACCCCTTTGCATCCAATCATCATCGACGGTCCCTTCACGAAGTGGGGGGTTAATTTTATGGATTGCAACCCAGCTTCAGTTGGGGGGGACCATCATATTATTGTGGATGTTGACTATTTCATGAAATGGGTAGAGGCTATTCCCACAGTTGAATCCAATGGTGAGACAGCTGTGCATTTCATATTCAACTAGATTATCACCCGGTTTGGCATTCTGAGAGAGCTTGTCACTGACCATGGCTGGCACTTTCAGAACAAAATGATGGAAGAGTTTTCTTCGAAGTTAGTATATAAGCAATATCATTCCTCTTCTTAGTATCCTCAAGCGAATGGACAGGTTGGAGCAGTGAACAATTCACTTAAATCCATTCTCCAACAAACCATCGCACAAAGCAAGACCAATTGGCACATCATGTTGTATCCTACTTTGTGGGCCTATCGAACCGCAGTTAATACTGCCACCGATTTTTCTCCTTATCAGCTTATGCATGGGGTGGATTCAGTTTTATCGATTTTAGCATGAAATCCCTTCTTTGAAAATAGCCATGGAGATTTTACTAGACACTTCCACATTGGAAGAGTGTTTGGTCCACTTGGAGTAGCTTGATGAGCAACGCCGAGATGCTTTAGTGGCTCTTGATATTAACAAGCATCGCATTAAGGTCTAGTACGATAAGTATTTCCATCCTAAGAGGTTTAGTGAAGGTGACTTGGTTATTTTGTGGGACAAAGCTAAGGAACCCTTGAGGGCAGGGAATTTTAGTCTCATGTGGCATGGGTCTTACGTTGTCAAGCGTGTATTAGATAAAGATTCGTACGAGTTAGTCGATTATGAAAAGACAGCCTTGGCAAAGCCTAGAAATGGGCTCTATCTTAAGAAGTACTATTCATGTACATGACTTTTAAAGCTATACTCACATGTACACGCGACTTTTGACATCAAACCTGCATACATTGGGATGTCTGCATAAGTCAAAATACTTTTGTAGTTTTATTCATATGAGTCTGAATAATTTGACTCTTGGCCATCCATATGCCTTGAGAATGCTCGGATTTGACCCTCCATTACTTCTTTGGAGTGTTATATAAGGAACCTGTCAAAACCCCAAATTTTCAAAAAAATTTAAAATTTTGAGATAACGTGAAATGCTATATCTGCGGTTTACTAACAGTTAATGGTTAGAAGAAAAAGAAACATTCCAATGATTAGTATTACATAATTTCAAATTATGATAACTAAAGCAGTTTCCTTTTCGTAACATAATAAGGTTTACTTGCGCTTTGCTTTTATTTTAGTTTACTGATGAGTCTTCTTTATGGCAAGTAGGTGGAATCTAACTTTGAATCCTGGGCTTACTTAGCATTTATGCTAATGCAGAAATATTACTGGTTCTTACAGGTTTACAGGTATGATTGAACAAGTAAACTTTTTAAATTCATAAAGTATCAAGAAGTGTTTCTATTTGCAAATAAAATGCTTAGTAGATTAGCTGATAAATTTCCAAGCAACTTTCGTGAGGTAATGTAGTTTTATTTATTTAGTTTTTCTTGTAAACGAAGTTTAAATAAATGAGTTCCTTACTTTATCAAACGTAGCGACAGTAAGGATACTTACTACGGCTCTAAACTTGTAATCTTAGTTGCATAGTAACATCTACTTTGATATGCCTATCTTGCAACGTTATACTAATTGTACTATTGGTTATTACACATTATCACCCCACTTACTTGAATATCAAGCTGATCAATATTTACCTTCTATAGGGAAACTTACAGACTGTAGAACTTTTTGAAATTATAAGTTTGATTAATGTAAAAACAATAGCATCTTTTCACATGAAACACGGTTTGCCTTTACTTCATAAATCTTAGTCAATCCATGTGGTTCTATTGATTATAGACTTGAGTAGGATTATTCCATTGCAATTCTTATTATTTCTATAATGCTTTTCTTATATTAAGTTACTGTCTATAACAAATTTTAAGGCATATGTTTTCTATAATGATCAACCTTCCTTCTTATGCTAAGCACCGGTTATCTTGTAAAGAAGTCTAAAACAGAATTGAACTTGTAAAGAATTCATGATTCTACTCTTTACTATGCTATCCAACTTTATAATTATCACCACTTGAGTTGTGGGTTTAAAGGAATATAACATTGCATAGACCATAATGTATATAAACATAGAAATCTATAGTTGTTCGATGGTTTTAAATAATTAAACTTGGACTTTTTCATATAAAAAATGGTTATTATACTTTGCTAGGGTTAATGTTGATAAAATATGGTTAACAAAACACTCACATTGTAATATCGACATTACGATATAATTTGATGAATTACATCCACCCCAAGCTGATTGGTTTAAGAGTGAAAGGTTTGTTTTATATACCAAGCATATTCAAAATACTTTACAAGCATAAACAACTATAATAGTTTCGAAGAGTTTTAAGCAAAGATTTCGGGTTGTATAATGACTATATGATTACCAAACCTTTGTTAGGTCAACGTCCCGAAAATCATTGTTTACCCAACGCCAAATAAACGCTAATCAACATTATGATATATAAGTGTTATGTTAATGTTGAGTTATATATATGAATATATATTATAGTTCCTGCATCGCTTGTTAATAAATCATTGTATAAATAATTGGAAATTATTGGAATGCAGGTGACTATAGAGCTTGACCCATGCATGGTTTGATTTTCTAGTGGGCACGTGGACTTCTCCTGACCGTGCACTGGAGATATAAGTTCATTGCAACCTTATCCCATCGTCATTTTCCCTCCGCAGTTCAAACGGGTCTTCAGCTGCTCGGCAAGACTTTCATGGCAGTCGTGAGACCCTTCTGGTTCTAGTTTGCTCTGATTCTTGGTTAAAGTTGCTTCAGCCTCCAGTACTCGGTCTTATTGCCCTTTATTTGTACTGTGGGTATTTATTATTCAAGGGTTTGTTGGTTGTTGCTTTGCACTTGCATGTGGTCTGTCTGGGACTTCATTTTGCCTTTCTTTCATGGCCTATCACTTCTGTGCAAAGCTGTGGCTTCACTGCTGTTAGTGAGTTCCTTCACCATCGTCGTAGGGTTTGGAGCTTCGTGTTAATGCCTTGCTGTTGGTGACAGTCTCAATACTACTTGTTTATTTTCTTTATTCAGGTATATATTACCCATATTAAATTCATGTTTACAGTAGGTTTTTTATTAGAAAAATAATTTCAAACTAACACACAGTGATATGCACTTGCAGGAACCTGTGACCACTCTTTGCGAAAAGTGATGAAGATGATGCTAACTGTCTTCATGGCTCTTAGCTCCGAAAATGGTAAGCCCTGGTTTTCAATGAATGGGTTCTTCCCTTACTTGTAATAGGGTAGTCGATTGGGAAAACTTCTGATCTTGGAAACTTGTCCAGCCTCGCTATTGTTTATGCAGTTTCTTTTTATAAGTTAATGTTGGTTTTTATACTGTTTACAAACCCTCGCTTCGTCGATGGGTAGCCCCAGCCGTGAGCTGGGTGTTGTATTTGGTTTTAAAGTTCAACCTTCTAGCTTGTTAATGTAATGCAATGGATTTTAAGAAAATTTATCTTCGAGCTTAGACTCGTTTTTGCAGTATACTATTTGGTGACTCTGTGTAAATAGGGTCTTTACCCTATTCGACTGTCAATAAATAAATTTACTATTTATTGTGTTTTTTGATATAATGTTTTTGTTTTAAGGTGTAACTGTAACTCCTTTGTAGAGTAATTTGTAATAACTCTGAGTTTGCTCAAAAATAAGATCTAGGGTTTCCTGAATGAAACCCTTGTTTACCAACTTCTTTTAATTTAATTAAACTGGTGCTAATACTTGTTTTAATTTTGTTTTAAGTTAATGTTATTTCAGATGTGTATTGAATATCTTTTAATTCCATTTGTACATATGTGGCAATAAGGACTGTAACCAGTCTTTGATACATTTATTGCTTCTTGAATAATGGTCCAAATAATCGGATTATAGCTTAAAAGTTTTTATTTTAAACAATAAATTTAATATAGGGTTTCGACCCTGTAGTTACTCGTGCAGGTATAAACCTGTTATGGAACAGTTATTTTTACATAAATATATATTTATTTTCATACTAGTTAGTATCGTATTCTTGTTGTTTTTATCTACTGAAACGATAAAAATAATTTGAAAGATAAACATAGATTTTTAAATAAGTTTCTTATTAATAAAATAAATATTTTTCATAATACTCTCCCTAGTTAATAGTAACTGTTAGTCTTGGTTTATTATTATTATTAAACAAACTATATAATTAATAGTTTATACCTTTATTGAACTGAATGTAAAGAAAGTATTTTAATTGTGTTTCTTCTACTGCATATGCAACTGGTTAATAAATAAACACAAAGAAAATATATATATAACATAACACAGTTTACCCTCCTGCATATTCTAATTTCAATAAAAAGGACAATGTAATGTGTATAAGCATAACATCTTATCTACCAGGGCACTTTCTTAATATAATAATCCTTCTACCTGTTATGGGTTATTGCTATTTATTTTTCAGTATAATTACATAAATAAGCTGGTTAAACAATAAACATAGATAAATAGATTATTGTTCTTCTAATAGTAACCTATATATTGCATTAAATTAGTCTACTTTTATGAAATGCATAAAACATCTATTCATTTTAGTCTCTTATGATTTCCTTCATCTACTTTAAATACTATGTCTGTGCTGGAGTACGGTCTGGTCCTTCCAGATGTGGAAAAACATAGATTAGAATTATTTTCCATCTATTTCAGATTCATTCCTTCTATAATCTAAAAGATTACTAACTTTAACATTTTACAACTAAATATTTAACATTCATTCAATAGTCAGATTCACATTTAACTATCTAACACAGCAAAACAAAGAATGTAAAACCTGATTAGGATGGACAACAACAACGTTAGGAGGCCATTTCTCCCTACCAACTCCTGGAAAGCCCTCAAACAATGCTTCCTCAGGACCCCCAAGCCTGTTCCTAGTCTTCTTGGCTGAGAACTGGTGGAGCATGCAAACAATCGACTAGTCCAATGACTTAGAAAACACTCTACACTCAGCAGTAAGATCCTTCAGTTGAAAATATGCACTAGATCACTTAGCAGTTAACCCCTCAAACTCTTTCCACAAATTCCGTTGCCATTGAATTTCTCTAAATTACATTCACCTGAATGATCACTTCCCTAGAATGAGTAGCCTCAGCTCTCTTCAATGGGCATTTTTATAAAGATTGCCTAGGTCTTTTGGGTCAGTTGTCATTAATTGAGCCACCTGCTCTGATCCCACTTTCTTGGGGGATCATGACCCCAAATGTAGGGAGGTTGCCACCTGCAACAGTTGGAAGTGGTTTGAGGATGCTACCACATGTTTGTTTTCTCTCCACCCAGTATCCTCCACCAATTTGACCAGTAAACACTCTTTTAACAGCTCTCCTAAGCTGTTGTCTCCACCTTTATTTATTTATAATTAAAATATTCAGAATTACATTAAATATCCTTGACTCTGCTGAGTCATCAATTACAACTTAGCATAAAATTTAACATATTGTATTTAAATAAAATCAAATCAAATAATATTGTTTTTGCAAAATTGGGGCATGTGACATACACACCCCCTTAGAACATAACATTGTCCTCGATGTTATTTATTCTTCATCCTTAGAATTCCCCTAGAACAGAATTGGATATGCATCTCGCATATTACTTTCCAATTCCCAGGTGGCTTCCTCTAGACTAAGGTGCTTCCATTGCACCTTCACCTGTCCAATGGTGCGGTTCCGAAGTGTGATCTCCCTCCACCCGAGGATACAGTCCGGTTCCACCAGAAAATCTCCTTCTGGTTCCACCTATACATCATTCCAGTTAACAACATGAGTAGCATCATGAACATATTTTTTTAATACAGAAATGTGAAAAACATTATGTACTCTTAAATTGGGTGGTAATGCTAATTGATAAGCTACTTGTCCAATCCTGGACATAATTTCAAAGGGACCACGGTAATGAGGTGCTATTTTTGCACAACTCCCCAATCTCGGAGAGCTCTTTTTGGGCCTCACCTTGATGAACACATGTTCACCTCCCTGAAACTCCTTTGGAGTTCTTTTAATGTCTTCTTGACTTTTCTATCGATCCTGTGCAACTTTCAGATTACCTTGTACCTGCTTTACAATTTCTTCCATTTCCTTTAACAGTTCAGGACCTAATACCAATCTATCCACTGGATTACTCCAAGAGATAGGAGTATTACATTTCCTTCCATACAAAATTTCGAAAGGACTAAATCTGGCTGATGTTTGATAATTATTATTATAAGCAAATTCTACCAGATGCAAATAATCCTCCCATTTACCTAGCTGGTCTTTCACATACATTCTTAATAAATATTCCAGTACTTGGTTTACTCTTTCTGTTTGTCCATCTATTTGAGGATGGAGCGAAGTACTAAAATTTAATGTAGTGTTTAATCCTTTAAACAGAGACTTCCAAAAGTTTCTTGTAAATTTAGGATCTTTATCTGAGATTATGACTTTCGGTATTCCATGCAATCGGAAAATCTGTTTTAGAAAGATATCAGCTATTTTTGCAGCTTTATATGCAGTTTTAACAGGTATAAAGTGAGTTGATTTACTTAACTTATCGACTACGACCATGATAGAATCATTTAAATTATGATTTCTATGCAGTACAGTAACAAAATCGAGACTGATTATCTCCCATTTCCAGCTAGGAATGGGTAATGGCTTAAGTAATCCAGTTGGGTGTTGATGTTCAGTTTTCACCTGCTGACATTCAAAACACTTAGCGATATATTCTACTACTTCAGCATTCATATTTGGCCAAAAATATTCTTTTCTTAACATAGTTATAGTATTTTGATATCCTGGATGACTTGAGTATGGAGTTTTGTGGATTTCATCCAAAATTAACAGCTTGACTTTAGGTACGTTAGGTACATACATTCTGTCTTTATACAGTAAAAAGTCTTTGGCATTCAAACTGTACCCTTTACTTAAGCTTTCGGTTGTATTTTCTTTAGTTTTAGCTTATAAATTTTGGTAAATTCCATCTTGTTCTATTCCTGCTTTAAGCTGTTCATCCAAATCTGTAGTATAAGTGCTGATAACTGCTACAAAATTCAGCCTTGCATTCCTACTTAATGCATCAACAACTTTATTTTCTTTACCTTTAATGTGCTGAATTTTGAAATCATACTCACTTAGAAAAGCTAGCCACCTAGCTTGTCTGGCATTTAGATTAAGCTGATCTAATAGATACTTTAATCCTTTATCATTAGTCATTAAAATAAATTTTCTGCCGATTAGGTGATGTCGCCACATCTTTAGAGCATGTATAAAAGCTGCTAATTCCAGATCATAAGTTGCATAATTCTTTTCATGAATTTTTAATTTTCTTGACTCATGGGCAATAACATGCCCTTCTTGAGTCAGAACACCGCCTAAGCCATCATTGCATGTGTCAGTGCACACTGCAAATCTTTATTAGGATCAGTTATTCTTAAAATTTGTGCACTGGTTAATAAAGTTTTTAACTTTTTAAAGCTTTCCTCACATTTCTGGTTCCAATCAAACTTCTTTCCTTTCTTTTGCAAGGAAGTTATCGGATTTGCGATCCTTGAAAAACCTTCCATGAACCTCCGGTAATAACCGATAATTCCCATGAAAGATTGAACATCAGTTACATCCTTAGGAACCAGCCAATCTTCGATTGCCCTTATCTTTTCAGGATCTACCAAGATCCCTTCCTTGGTCACCAAATGACCTAAGTACTGAATCTTATCCTTGAAGAAATCGCATTTACTAAACTTTGCAAAGAGTTGATGATCTCGTAACTCTTGCAAAACAATTTTTAAATGTTCTTTATGTTCTTCTTCAGTTTTTGAATAGATTAATATATCATCGATGAACACGACTACAAACTTATCAAGATACTTATGCATAACGTTATTCATTAAACACATAAAAATAGTTGGGGCATTAGTAAGCCCGAATGGCATAACGACAAACTAGTAATGGCCATATCGAGTTCTAAAAGTTGTCTTAAAGATGTCTTCATCTTTAATCCTAACTTGATGATATCCAGACCTTAAATCTATTTTCGAGAACACCATGGCTCCACGTAGTTAATCAAACAGATCATCTATGCGGGGAAATGGGTATTGATTTTTAATGGTCATCTTATTCAACTGACGGTAATCTATGCAAAGTCGCATGGTTCCGTCATTCTTCTTAACGAAGATGACAGGTGCCCCCCATGGAGACACACTAGGTCGAATATACTTTTTACCAAATAGTTCTTTTAATTGAGACTTTAATCCATTAAGTTCAAGTATGTTCATTCGATAAGGGGCCTTTGAGCTAGGTACTGCACCAAGTACCAGCTCAATGGTGAAATCCAATTCCCTTTTTGAAGGTAGTCCTAGAATATCTTCAGGGAATACATCAACATATTCTATTAAGACTGGTATGTCTTCCAATTGTGATTTATCTATCTTATTTAGATTCTCCTCATCAGTTATTGTTACTGCATAAGCTTTACAACCCTTCCTAACAGCTCTCTTAAGTTGTAGAGCAGAAATCTGCCTTATAGTGGTTTTTCTAGGGATTCCTTTTACACTTACTGCTTTTTCATCACTGTTTAAACATGTGGAGATTTTATCATAATAATTTAAAATTACCCTATGTTGTTCTAACCAATCCATATCGATCAGTAAATCATAAGAACCAAGCGATAATACATTAAGCTTCACAACAGTTTCAAAATGATCCATAACTACTACGCATTCTTTTACAAAACAAGTTACCTTTCTTTTAGCGCCAGTGGCTAACTGAACTAACCAAGAATTTTCAAATTTTTCAACAGGCAACTTACATTTTCCTACCATTTTAGGTGAAATATAACTGAGACTAGCTCTTGGATCAATCAAAATAGTTATAGGGGTTTGATTTATTATACATTTTACTTCCACCATGGAAGTTTGATATTCTGCTTGTCGATTCTCCAAGGCTACATTGATTCTGGGCATAGTCCTCGCTAATTCTCCAACAGTCATCTCGTCCTGTATGGTATGAATATTATAGACAATCTTTTTCCAATTAGGACAAACTAATGCATAGTGTGGGCCATTACACTCCCAGCACTTTATAGGTTCTTTGCGCTCAAAGTTCTTGGTGTAATTACCATGTTTATTAGCAAATTCTTTACCTTTAGATTTATTCTGATTGCTTGGTGAATTATTCTTATTTTCTTGGAAATTTTTGTTAGGAAAATTCCTGGCCTTATTGTTCGTAGAATTTCTGTTGGGCACAAAGTCTTTCTTCTTTTGATCATACTGATTATTATTCTTCTTGGCCTTCCAATTGGCCATGCTTTCCTTCTTTCGATTCTGTTCATAACATAAGTTATCTTTCCTCATGGCTTCTTCCAAAGTCTTTGGATTGTCATACTCAATCCTGTCCTTAATATGATAAGGCAGACAGCTGAGAAATCTCTATACCTTTGGTTTCTCATCCACAAGGTATGGCACATACCTAAGTAGACTTAAAAACTTGTTGTTCAGATCTTTCATTGTCATTGATCCTAATTTAAGCTCATAAAATTCTTTTTCTCTCTATTCATAGTATTGATCAGACAAAAATTTCTTTTTAAAATACCTCTTAAAGGTACTCCAATTTACATTCTTCTATTTAATTCCTTTAACTCTCTTCAAGTCTTGCCACCAAATGTCATCCTTTCCTGAGAGATTGTAGATAGTCATTCTAGCCTTTAATTGGTTAGAATAGTTATATATCTAGAAGTAATTCTTCATCCCAGATAACCAGGATTCTGCTTCCTCCCCCTTCTCAGTCTCTCCATTGAATGTTGGTGGTTTTATCTTTTTGAATTCCCCAGAAATTTCCTCATAAGGTCTGTATTTCCTCTTTTTAGTGTAATGGTTGTCATCACTACTATCACTAGTAGAATGGAAATTTCGTTGTTCACTAAACACCTCTGAAGATTAAATGCTTTCATTTTTAGTGTATTTCATCTTTTTAATTTTATGTTAATGACTTGTATCTTTTGATTCAATTCTTCTACCCCTACCCTCAGTTTGAAACCTTTCTGTTAGGATCTGATTTAGCTCCTCCTGAGCCCTCAGAATCCTTTCATTCTCTCATTTTACAGATTCCATTTTAGATTTTAGGTCTTTTACTGTTTGTAACAGTTATGAGGAATTGGTAGTTAAATATTTTGGTATAGGATCTCTTGGTAAGTTTTCTGGTTCTGTAAATGGAGATTCCTCCTCTGCATATTCTTCCATCCTTTCCATACCTGTTTGTTAAACTTCAGAAACAATTTCTCTATTGAATAACATAATAAAAAAATACATTAGCATAATAATTCAATTTATTGTTTCATAAAAGCTAGTTGGGCTTCATTAAGGTCTGGTGTTTGAACCTTGTGCTCTGAACCACATGTCAAAACCCCAAATTTTCACAAAAATTTAAAATTTTAAGATAACATGAAATGCTAAATCTGCGGTTTACTAACAACTAATGGTTAGAAGAAAAAGAAACATTCCAATGATTAGTATTACATAATTTCAAATTATGATAACTAAAGCAGTTAAATTCCTTTTCGTAACATAATAAGGTTTACTTGCATTTTGTTTTTATTTCAGTTTACTGATGAGTCTTCTTTATGGAAAGTAGGTGGAATCTAACTTTGAATCCTGGGCTTACTTAGCATTTATGCTAACGCAGAAATATTACTGGTTCTTACAGGTTTAGAGGTATGATCGAACAAGTAAACGTTTTAAATTCATAAAGTATCAAGAAATGTTTCTATTTGCAAATAAAATGCTTAGTAGATAAGCTGATAAATTTCCAAGCAACTTCCATGAGGTAACATAGTTTGCTTTCTTCAGTTTTTCTTGTAAACAAAGTTTAAATAAATGAGTTCCTTACTTTATTAAATGTAGCGACAGTAAGGATACTTACTATGGCTCTAAACTTGTAATCTTAGTTGCATAGTAACATCTACTTTGATATGCCTATCTTGCAATGTTATGCTAATTGTACTGTTGGTTATTACACATTATCACCCCACTTACTTGAATATCAAGCTGATCAATATTTACCTTCTGTAGGGAAACTTACAGTCTGTAGAACGTTTTGACATTATAAGTTTGATTAGTGTAAAAACAATAGCGTCTTTTCACATGAAACATTGTTTGCCTTTACTTCATAAATCTTAGTCAATCCATGTGGTTCTATTGATTATAGACTCGAGTAGGATTATTCCATTGCAATTCTTATTATTTCTATAATGCTTTTCTTATGTTAAGTTACTGTCTATAACAGCTTTTAAGGTAGATGTTTTCTATAATCATCAACCTTCCATCTTATGCTAAGAACCAGTTATCTTTTATAATCATAAAATCATCCTACCAATAAATAATCATGGTAAATTACTAACTAAAGCCAAGTTGAGAAACAATTATTGACCATTAAAGTCCAATCCCAGTTTGAACTATGTAAAAGAATTCAATATATATTCTTCTACCATACTAGCCAACTTTATAGTTTATTTCCAATCGAAACGTTGGTTTTATAAGGGTTATAAACATGCATAAACTATTATGTTTATAAACATACAATTCTGTAATTTGTTCAAAGGTTCTAAACAAGTCTAAAACAAAATTGAACTTGTAAAGAATTCATGATTCTACTCTTTACTATGCTATCCAACTTTATAATTATCACCACTTGAGTTGTGGGTTTAAAGGAGTATAACATTACATAGACCATAATGTATATAAACATAGAAATCTATAGTTGTTCAATGGTTTTAAACAATTAAACTTGGACTTTTTCATATACCAAATGGTTATTATACTTTGCTAGGGTTAATGTTGATAAAATATGGTTACAAAACACTCACATTGTAATATCGACATTACGATATAATTTGATGAATTACATCCATCCCAAGCTGATTGGTTTAAGAGTGAAAGGTTTGTTTCATATACCAAGCATATTCACAATGCTTTACAAGCATAAACAACTATAATAGTTTCGAAGAGTTTTAAGCAAAGATTTCGGGTTGTATAATGACTATATGATTACCAAACCTTCGTTAGGTCAACGTCCCAAAAATCATTGTTTACCCAACGCAAATCAACGCTAATCAACATTATGATATATACATGTTATGTTAACGTTGAGTTATATATATGAATATATATTATAGTTCCTGCATCGCTTGTTAATAAATCATTGTATAAATAATTGGAAATTATTGGAATGTAGGTGACTATAGAGATCAACCCATGCATGGTTTGATTTTCTAGTGGGCACGTGGACTTCTCCTGACAGTGCATTGGAGATATAAGTTCATTGCAACCCTAGCCCATCGTCATTTTCCCTCCGCAGTTCACACGGGCCTTCGGCTACTCTGCAAGACTTTCATTGCAATCATGAGACCCTTCTGGTTCTAGTTTTCTCTGAGTCTTGGTTAATGTTGCTTTAGCCTCTAGTACTCGGTCTTATTGCCCTTTCTTTGTAATGTGGTTCTTTACTCTCCAAGGGTTTGTTGGTTGTTACTTTTAACTTGCGTGTGGTCTATCTGTGACTTCATTTTTCCTTTCTTCCATGGCCTGTCACTTCTATGCGAAGCTGTGGCTTTACTACTATTAGTGTGTTCCTTCGCCATCATCGTAGGGTTTGGAGCTTCGTGTTGATGCCTTGCTGTTGGTGACAGTCTCAATACTAACTGTTTATTTTCTTTATTCAGGTATATATATTACCCATATTAAATTCGTGTTTACAGTAGGTTTTTTATGAGAAAAAGAATTTCAAACTAACACACAGTGATATGCACTTGCAGGAACCTGTGACTACTCTTTGCGAAAAGTGATGAAGATGCTGCTAACTGTCTTCGTGGCTCTTAGCTCCAAAACTGGTAAGCCCTCGTTTTCAATGAACGGGTTCTTCTGTTACTTGTAACAGGGTAATCGATTGGGAAAAATTTTGAGCTGGGAAACTTGTCTAGCCTCTCCATTGTCTATGCAGTTTATTTTTATAAATTAATATTGGTTTTTATACTGTTTACAAACCCTCGCTTCGTCGATGGGTAGCCCTGCCCGTGAGCTGGGTGTTTTATTTGGTTTTAAAGTTCATCCTTCTGGCTTGTTAATGTAATGCAATGGATTTTAAGACAGTTTGTCTTTGAGCTTAGACTCATTTTTGCAGTATACTATTTGGTGACTCTGTGTAAATAGGGTTTTTACCCTATTCGATTGAGAATAAATAAATTTACTATTTATTGTGGTTTGTGATATAATGTTTTTATTTTAAGCTGTAACTGTAAGTCCTTTGTAGAGTAATTTGTAATAACTATGTGTTTGCTCAGAAATAAAAGCTAGGGTTTCCTGAATGAAACCCTTGTTTACCAACTTCTTTTAATTTAGTTAAACTGGTGCTAATACTTGTTTTAATTTTGTTTAAATTTAATGTTATTACAAATGTGTATTGAATATCTTTTAATTGCATTTGTACATATGTGGCAATAAGGACTGTAACCAGTCTTTGATAGTTTTATTGTTTCTTGAATAATGGTCCAAATAATAGGATTATAGCTTCTTCTTTTTTAAAACAGTAAATTTAATATAGGGTTTCAACCCTGCAGTTACTCGTGCAGGTATAAACCTGTTATGGAACAATTATTTTTACATAAATATATATTTATTTTCATACTAGTTAGTATCGTATTCTTGTTGTTTTTATCTACTGAAATGATAAAAAGAATTTGAAAGATAAATATAGATTTTTAAATAAGTTTCTTCTTAATAAAATAAATATTTTTCATAATACTCTCCTTAGTTAATAGTAACTGTTAGTCTTGGTTTATTATTATTAGTAAATAAACTATATAATTAATAGTTTATACCTTTATTGAACTGAATGTAAAGAAAGTAGTTTAACTATGTTTCTTCTACTGCATATGCAACTGGTTAATAAATAAACACAAAGAATATATATATATAACATAACACAGTTTACCCTCCTGCATATTTTAATTTCAATAAAAAGGATAATGTACTGTGTATAAGCATAACATCTTATCTACCAGGGTAATTTCTTAATATAATAATTTTTCTACCTGTTCTAGGTTATTGCTATTTCTTTTTCAATATAATTACATAAATAAGATGGTTAAACAATAAACATAGATAAATAGATTGTTGTTCTTCTAATAGTAACCTATATATTGCATTAAATTAGTCTACTCTTATGAAATGCATAAAACATCTATTCATTTCAGTCTCTTATGATTTCCTTCATCTACTTTAAATACTCTGTCTGTGTTGGAGTACTATCTGGTCCTTCGTGATGTGGAAAAGCACAGATTAGAATTATTTTCCATCCATTTCAGATTCATTCCTTCTATGAACTTAAATATTACTAACTCTAACATTTTACAACTAAATATTTAACATTCATTCAACAATCAAATTCACATTTAACTATCTAACACAGCAAAACAAAGAATGTAGAACCTGATTAGGATGGACAACAACAACGTTAGGAGGTCGTTCCTCCCTGCCAACTCCTGGAGAGTGCTCAAACAACGCTTCCTCAAGACCCCCGATCCTGTTCCTAGTCTTCTTGGCTGAGAACTGGTGGAGCATGCAAACAATAGACTAGTCCAATGACTTAGAAAACACTCTGCACTCAGCAATAAGATCCTTCAGCTGAAAAGCTGCACTAGATCACTTAGATCAATGGGCATTTTTATAAAGATTTCCTAGGACTTTTGCGTCAGTTGTCATTAATTGAGCCACCTGCTCTGATCCCACTTTCTTGGGGGATCATGACCCCAAATGTAGGGAGGTTGCCACCTACAACAGTTGGAAGTGGTTTGAGGATGCTGCCACATGTCTGTTTTCTCTCCTCCCAGTATCCTCCACCAATTTGACCAATAAACACTCTTTTAATAGCTCTCCTAAGCTGTTGTCTCCACCTTTATTTATTTATAATTAAAATATTCAGAATTACATTAAATATCCTTGACTCTGTTGAGTCATCAATTACAACTTAGCATAAAATTTAACATATTGTATTTAAATAAAATAAAATCAAATAATATTGTTTTTGCAAAATTGGGGCATGTGACAGAACCCCTTGGATACATTGAAGGAGGAGAAATTGAAGAGCAAGGAAACTATAGTCCATTGTTGCCTCAGCTTTGCTTATACTTGAGTTTTCATTCCTTTGTCCCTTAGAGAACATAGTGTTCTTCCCAAGCTTGTATTTTATTTGTGAGCTTGCTATCAAGAGATGGAGGATTGAAGTGGTGGAGGCCCAAGTGGAGGACTCGGTTTCTCTAGTTCGCAGAAGTGCCGACAGAGTTTGTCACTATTGTATCTCTGATTTGTTAATCGAAATATATTTTCCTGTCCAATTCATGTGCATTTTAAATATGAATATTAAATCCATGGATGTATTTAATTTCATATACATGGTTGATTATATATGCTAGGATAGCTCTAAGACATTTATATAAATCATGCTTGCTTTGTTTGTTGTTGTTGAGAGAAAATTATAATTGTAATTGCATTGGAAAATCTCAACGGGGATCTACTTCAACCATCCGGAATAAGGTATGATTCAATATCCCTTGGTGTTAGATTTGCTTACTGTTCTTGCATATTGGGAAATATTGATTTTTGGTGTCATACTGTCTGTTGTGGTACCCCCAAGCCATAGGAAGTTTCTCTCCGTAACATGAGTCATGGATATAATATCCCTAGTTTTGACATTTTGAATGTAGTAAATCAGATTATGTAAATGATGAAAATACACAAGTGTGGATTCCCAGCAAAGCTTAAGGCCAACACATGACTAATGAATGGATAGGCATGTATAATGTAAATATTTCTATATGATCCATGTGGTCAACTTGTCATGATGACCAAAAAGGTACGTAAATATTATGTTGGAAAATAATAAGATGGTCCAAAATAAATGTGTAAAGAGAACTATTGGGACTATGATTCCACTAGAGGGGAAGAGAAAAAGGGGTGAATAGGAGAGTAAATATTAATTTTCTGTGTCAAAATTAGAACTCATCCATTTATAGCGTGTGCCTTAAATGAACCACTTACCTCCTTTCGAATTATTAAATCCAATCATTGAATGCATGCGTGAGATTGGTGGGAAAGGTCTTCTCATGTAGTTATGGAAACATGGGATGGATATACCTTTATGAAAATTGTAAGAGTCCTTGATTTTATGGTCATAAATTAATGCCAGCTATCTTTTCACCAGTCCTCTCATTTCTATTGGATATTATAACTCATTATTCATGAAAAATTCACATAGTATGCAACCTTCGTGTTATTTTTCCTCCATATCTACTGACCAGACTATGTAATTAATCAGAATTTGACATTGTGAAGAGGAAATTGTAGATATTAGAGGAAAGAGGATGGATGTAGGTGAGCATAGAGGCTAGGAAATATAGGAACATTTACCCACTATTTATTTGTTTTTCTAGCATGCTTGAGAAGCCATTAATTGATGTTATTGTAGGTTGGACTCTTTCTGCGCACATTGAAGAACACTGTAAGGGTTGGGTACTCTAAGGAACTATTGAGAAAAGGAGTAGGGCTTCCTTGTAATGTGTGGGGAAGTGGAAGATAACTCCATGGAAGAGATGGATGATTATAATGCTTGTAGTTCTTATTGGTGAAAAAATTGGATAAGCATGAGAGAAAATGGGTTTTGGGTGAGAGACAGAAGCACGTAGGTGTTTCCTTTACTCTAGTGGCCTCATATCCCAAATTGGAGGCGGTATCTGTCATTGATGACTATAGTTGAGTGGAAAATTGTTCTTACACAACTAGTTGGTTAGATATTCTTCTATTAAAAGATAATTATTATCTTTGTTTATTAATGTGCAATGTTTATATTTACTTCTTCTTATGAATATGATGATTCATGCATTTTATGTGTGTGAATTTAATTTTTTTAATTCCATTGTGTTTTATACTTATGCACTTGCACATGCATTTTTTAGTTATGTTACCTATGAGAGATTTAAAATAGTTTTGAATTCAAATAATGACCCCATGCGGTGAAATTTTGAAACATGAAATTTGTAACTACCCCTTCCTATAGCTATAATCATGGATAGAGACACTACATAATGGTATCAGGACCCTTGGTTACAACATCGAGGTTGTATGGGATGAATCAACATTTACAAGCATAAACAAAAGATTACACAAGAAGTGTTTGAAAAAATGTGTATGATAAATTCATGGTTTTGAATTTATTATATTGTTCCTTAACAAGTTTAGAGATTAGATCTTATGGTTATCAGCAGGAAGGGTATAGTTGCTTGAGGAAAAATTGGGAAAAATTTTGGGATGGGTGAAAATACTCATTTTATTAATTGATGGATCAAGTTCGAGTGCCAAATTTTTAGGTTCACAATTATTTTGGTAGATAGAGGATGATCGACATCTAAGACCATGGTAGGCATACCAAATTATTAAATTGTGATAGTTAATACAAGGGAAGGTGAATTGATCATAACTAGAGGGGTCACTGTGTGAATGGACAAGTATATACCAAGCACCTTTTAGCAACAAGTCCTAATCATTCATGAAAATATAAGTGATTAGACCTTAATGTAGGGACCCTTTCCATGAATGACTAAGATTTGATAAATCCCAAATCATATATTTATATCTCAACCATTTGTACAAATCAACATCATCAAAGATTAACAAAAGGTTTCCCTTCACGAATGGACCAAATTCAATCATGCATGTTTCTAATCCCGATTTATGTGTGAACAAAATGAAAGAAAAGATACAGAATCATAATCACAGATATTTTGCAAAGATAACAGAGATATAGTAAACACATATTCTATTAAATGGCGGAAATAGAATAGACTGTAATACAATAGCTAGAATGGTGGTAGCTATCTCTGAGAAGAGATGTAACTGCTACGTTGATCTGTGCAAAGATGAATACAAAATGATGGAAAAGGGGCCTATTTATAATAAGAATGAGGGCGAAAACCCCAAAATTCCATAACATAACCCTAGAATATGAACCGTCACAAAGTTTGCGGCCCCAAGGTGGTAACTTGAACAGTCAGCTTCACGAGGTCATAACTTTTGCATACGATCTTCGATTTGGGCACTCGATACCCTATTGGAAAGTTCTATCCGATATTTACAAATTTCAATTGAGACCAAATGCATGCATAAGGAAACCGTTTTGTCTCCCTGAATCGCCAAAAAAAAACATTTAGGGCCTCAAAATGACCCCAGAAGTTTGGGACCTGAAAAACCGTGGAAAAATAAGTAGGATACTACCATAATGGAAAAATGTTTTGAGCTAGTGGAATAGGTGGATGGCCATCAATATCCATATGGATCAATTTCATTGTTTGATATTAACCATTTGTGTATATATAAGTGCTCGTAACTTATCTCAATGGGTTCTACAAAAATGAATGACATTAATCATACAAGTTGCATCGGGTGGTCAAAACCATTCCCACAAAAATAAGATGATTGTGAGTTACCATCAAGGCAACATTGCAAATGGATCAGATTAAACCATGCAATTTTGACCAATAGATCTTGTTCGTCCATGCAAATGGACATTCTCAGACAATGAGAAAGGAGGTGTTTCCACACATTCCCATTATATTATCATGTGTATGATATCGATTGTGGGTATATATTATGGGGTTGAACAAAGGAATAGAGTGGGACCAAATGCATGCCAAAGGAAACCATTTGGCTCCCTGAATCGCCAAAAAATGTTGTTTAGGGCCTCAAAACGACCTCGAAAGTTTGGGAACCAAAAACCGTTGAAAATAACTAGGACACGGCCACAATGGACAATTGTTTTGAGCCAGTGGAATAGGTGGCTGGCCATCGATCTCAATCTAGATCAATTTCATTATTTGATATTAACCATTTGTATAGATATAAGTGCTCGTAACTTATCTCAATGGGTTCTACAAAAATGAATGACATTAATCATACAGGTTGCATTAGGTGGTCAAAACCATTCCCACAAAAATAAGATGATTATGAGTTACCATCAAGGCATCATTGCAAATGGATCAGATTAAACCATGCAATTTTGACCAATAGATCTTGTTCATCCATGTAAATGGACATTCTCGGACAATGATAAAGGAGGTGTTTCCACACATTCCCATTATATTATCATGTGTATGCTATCGATGGTGGGTATTTCTTTTAGGGTTGAACAAAGGAATAGAGTGGGGCCAAATGCATGCTGAAGGAAACCATTTGCCTCCCTAAATCACCAAAAAACCGTCATTTAGGGCCTCAAAATGGCCCTGAAAGTCCGGGACCTGAAAAAACATGGAAAAATAACTAGGACACTGCCACAATGGACAATTGCTTTGAGCCAGTGGAATAGGTGGGGGGCCACCGATGTCAATGGTCCTTAGGAAGAAATGGTCTCTATTGCATCAAATCCTATATCATATCTTGGACTATGTGTTGAGATGGTCTCCTGGTGCGACATTTGATGAAGTGAAGAGGCTTCCTTTCTTTTACATCCCGAGAGGGCTGTAATTGCTATATGGATGATTTGTTTCTAGAGGAGCACCTTGAATGCATGGCTTTGAATCCTAGAGGTACTTGAATAGATAAGAAAACAATGAATATATTTTCTTCTTGTGTCTAATGAGAAGAGGTATCATGTGTAGAGGGTGTGGAGGTCTTTGTGATTTGATGTTCTCCTTCAGACACAATAGTGAAGAGGGATAAATTTCTGGTGTGGGAGATTATATTCCTACTCTGCGAGAATGTGGTAGGTGAAACTGTCTCTGGTATCTGATAGAGTTGTCCTCCCAAAGTGACAACGACATTGCGAGGTCACAACTCATATAAAGTATGACGCTTCCACATTTATGGATGACCTAAAATAACATCACAAACTTCAAGTGGGGCCACATCACACAGTACCTCATCTTTGAAAGGCTTGACGCCATATGGTAGGAGGAATTGTTGAGTAATGCAGATACATCGTCCTTGGCTTAGCCAACTGATGTTGTAGGGTTGCATGTGTGGTGTTGTTGGAAGCTCCAATCTCTTGATGACTTCTATTGAGATCAAGTTCTTTTGGATAATGTTGTCAACAACAAAATCTGGTGGGTTTCCCTTCACCCACATCTGCGAGTGGAAGAGGCGCTCATCTACCTTCGACTCTTCAAAATCCTCTAGTTGAATCTATGTGGTAGCAAAAGTGCTAGTGGGGTCTACATCAATGATCTACTTCCCATGGTCTACAGCTGTGGCATTGGGTTCTGAATCAAAATCAGGATTTGATTCTGAAGATTTGATCTCGGCCACCAATTTTTGCTTTTTAGCAACATTCATCAGTGTTGTGGCAAGGGATTTTATGAAATTCTCACCACTTCCCAGTGTCCTTCTTTGTCTTCTCGTTCCCCTTCTTTGCTTGTGGAGGGGACTGGTTGTCTTTTCCTTGTCATGTGTTTTGCGGTCTAGGGTTTTGCTTGCCTTTCTTCTATGGTGGGTTCGTAGGTGTAGATTCTCATTTGTTCTTTTGCCGAAATTCCTCTATTTTGGTAGCATACTGATAGGCAGATCCAAGTGAAAATATGTCGAGGAAGTCCATATCAGTTCGGATGTACCGATGTAGACCACTGCGATATTTCAGTATCAGGTGCTACTCAGAGTCCTTGATACCCATATTTGTGCGCAATGTATGAAATTTGTTGGTGTACTCTGACACCGTCTGGTCCCTCTCTTGACGCAGGATGGTCCATTTTGTGTACTGGTCATCATAGTTTCTCACATGGTAATATTGTTCCTTGACGGAATTTACGAAAGTACCCCACCAATTTTGGACATGGGGGACTTCCTTAAGGAGCACAAAGATGATATTTTCCCTGTCGAAACAATTGTGGACAGATAAACACCCTTCTAGAACATTCAACCAATTAACTAGGGAATTTGCATCGATCTGGCCTTCAAATAAAGGAATATCAAATTTAACTTGTACCTTGAATGGGGTTTCATTCCTCAACTGGTTGCTCGTTGAAGATGCACTTGTTGCTGCCAACATTCGTAGAAGAATTTGGATGAAACTATCAATCATCTCATTCCTCTGTCGCTCGAGGGATTCCTTAAGCAACGACTTGATAGGATCTCCTGATCTATTGTCTCTCTTATCTTCTGCCATGGGAGGGCATTAGGGATGATGAGAGTGATCAAGTGAAATTAGTTCGAGACCAGACTCTCTATACCTAGACCTCGTCGGGGACATGCACCGAGAAACAATCAAAGAGCGTATTGCTCTGATACCAATGATCTAGATTTATGTGTGAACGAAATGAAATAATAGATACAGAATCATAATCATAGACATTTTGCAAAGATAACTGAGATACAGTAAACAAATATTCTATTAAATGGCGGAATAGAACATACTGTAATACAATAACTAGAATGGTGGTAGCTATCTCTGAGAAGAGATGTGACTGCTACGCTCATCCGTACAAAGATGAATACAAAATGAGGCCAAAGGGGCCTATTTATAATAAGAATGAGGGCGAGAACCCAAAAAGTCCAAGACGTAACCCTAGAAGATGGATCGTCATAAAGTTTGCGGCCCCAAGGTGGTAAGTTGAACAGTCAACTTCCCAAGGTCATAACTTTTGCATACGATCTTCGATTTTGGTGCATGATAGCCCATTGGAAAGGTCTATCCAAGATTTAAAACTTTATAATGGATTCATGTGCATCCTGATGGAAACCATTTAGCTCTCTGAATCACCATAAAATATCATTTTGGGCCTCAAAAGTTTGGGACCCGAAAAACCATGGAAAAATAACTAGGACACTACCACAATGGACAATTGTTTTGAGCCAGTGGAATAGGTGGGTGGCCACCGATCTCCATCTAGATCAATTTAATTGTTTGATATTAACCATTTGTATAGATATAAGTGCTCGTATCTTATCTCAATGGGTTTTACAAAAATGAATGACATTAATCATACAAGTTACATCGGGTGGTCAAAAGAATTCCTACGAAAATAAAATGATTGTGAGTTACTATCAAGGCATCATTACAAATGCATCAGATTAAACTATGAAATTTTGACCAATAGATCTTGTCCGTCCATACAAATGGACAATCTTAGACAATGATAAAAGAGGTGTTTCCACACATTCTCGTTATATTGTCATGTGTATGAGATCGATGGTGGGTATTTCTTATGGGGTTGAACAAAGGAAAACGCCATGAATAGAGTGGCTTACTGCAAATCGATCAGATCATTTTGGGACCTTATATCTATAGTTGAGATGTATCTACGGGATTCCCTTCTACAAGGTTAAATATTACAATGCCTAAATCTCAGGGAATCATGATGACATGGAAGATAAGGGCTAAGAATTATGACATGATAGAACTAGGGATTCCACATGGGGTCCATGTGGACATTATGCCACTTAACCACTTTCCATGTGACATTCCATTTTAGCATACAAACAAATAAAGATATAAATAGCCTAGAGCCCAAAAACTTGTTTTGGCCATAAAAGGAGCCAATTAATTCAAAATGTTTTGTTCAATTTTCATCACATGTCCACAATGAGGAGGAATACAAAAACTTGAGAGAGATTTATGGGTCTGTTCAACATCCATTTTCCTAAAATGGTGAATTAATGGACTTTTCAATACCTATTTCTGGTTATTTTTTATGGGACCTTTTGAGGGTGAGGTTTTTATAGTGAATTCATTGACCATGCACAAAGAAACCCTAGAGAGGTTTTGGCCAAATAACAATAGATGCGGAGTGGAGAAGCAAAGATAAACTGAAATCCACTATTTGGGATAAGATTTTGGCAATTCCGCAAATCATGCAGGAGGGAATCATGATCCAAGAACTCATAACTGAATTCTTTTACGATTTCAACATTTTACCTCCTCATCAATCCAAACAAATTTTCTTAGAGGAATCTCTCCCAAAAATGATCAGTTTGAGAGAGTAGTTTTTGGAAAATATTCAATGTCTAGAAGAAATGAAAAAACTAAACGTAGTCAATTCTATAAAATTATAAAAATTGATATTGGCATCAAATCAGAAATATTAAAGTTCCTAAGTAATCCATGTAACAAGTATTATTAGTTACCAATACAAAAACATATTTTGGTCCTGCATAGATTTTCTTTTACATGTAGTTGAAGTTGGCCTTTGGGACTAGATGCACCTAAAGAAAAAGTACATAATTGGGAAAATTTGTTAATTTTGAAGGGTCGTAAATCTTAGATATGAGATCAAAAGTGAGCATGGCAATAGTAATTGGAAATTTGATACTAGTATGGAGTTGGGGATTCATGATGGATCATTTATGGTTTTTCAGATGATTAGGTCTTTGATTTGATGAACATCAGACTAACCTCAACAAGTTAAGTCGGTACTTGTCTCTTTAGATAATTTTACTAAGAAATCATATGGATGAAGAGCATGAGTTAGTGGATTATTCCTATGATGGATTCAAAGACATAAATATTTGGTATGTGCCACTTGACATGAAAGAGATGAATCCTGAGGCCAACATAGACTTGGAGGGTAAGATTCCAAAGATAAATGTCTTTGGGAAAGTTAGTAGTCCATTAATGATCTTTGGTTTCTTCCCTATTCTGGAGTACATAAGGCTAGTGACAACTATTCTAGAATCTTAGCATTTGGCATGGGCCCCATCAGGACTAGTTGTACCCCACCCTCTATGACTTGGTATACCCCACTAGGGTTAGGACCATATTACAATGCATTAGAGCCTCTAGTCATTTTTTAGTCCTCTTTAATGTATAATGATGAGGTTCTTTTTCCATATTCTTCAAAAGTGGGTGGATTTTTTTCTTTCCCCCACTTCACTGAACTCCTAAAAGATGTTTCTATGGATCCAAATGATTTTTTAGCACTATCCAGTGGTCTCCCTAGTCTGACCGTTAGTTTCTATAGTAATCATTTTTCATATAGGGTTTCCTTATCTCAAGGACACAAGGTTGAAGCATCCAAGTCTCATACATATGAGGAGAATCGAGATAATGGCAGGGAACATGAGTAACGTACTAGTTCGAAGTCAGAAAAAGGAAAGAGGTAGGGTAGGAAAAATCGAAAGTGTTTAAAAACGAGAGGTATAAGTGATAAGATTGTGTTGGGAGAAGATATCCAACTTCATACTGTGGTGGATATGGATAGAAAGGCCATGATAGGAAGGGTTTGGGGCTATAGCTTTAGTGTCAAAACCCTTTCAGATTGGCAAGGGATTTTGTGGGGAAGGATATTAGGTTACTCCCTAAAGGTCCTTTTTGTGGAGAAGGGGTGGTTTGACTTTATTTTAGAGTATACGGAGGATACACAATGGATATTAAAAATAAATTGGTGTATTGGATCTTCTCCAATGGAATTAAATTTATGGTCTCCTCTATTCAAGGGAATGTGTGAAAAATTAGACATTGCTTCAATTTGGGTTCATCTACTTGGCTTTCCTATGGATTATTGGTCATTGGATATTATTAGGAGTATTGGGAATTGTTTGGGAAAAATCCTTGAAGGTGATATTTATTTTAGACAATTAGGGTAACTGACAGTGGTGAGGATTTTGGTAATCCTGGATACCCAATAAGGGCTAGCAAAGGAGATGGAGATTAAGAGGGTCCACATTGCACTAATTCAAAAACCAAATTATGAAAGTATCTCCTTCCATTGTCCTTCTTTTCATCAATATGGTCACTTTGCATAGTTTAGCCACCTTCCTTTCAAGCCAAGAGATGAGTCTAAGTGATCCAAATGGAGATTGGTGGCCACCCACCTATTCCACTGGCTCAAAAGAATTGTCCATTGTAGCAGTTTCCTAGTTATTTTTCTACAGTTTTTTGGGTCCCAAACTTCTTGGGTCGTTTTGAGGCCCTAAATGACGTTTTTTTGGTGATTTAGGGGATAGATGGTTGCCATTGACATGCACTTAGTTGACCAAAAGTTGTAAATATTAGATAGACCTTTCTAACGATCTATCAAATGCCCCAATCAGAGATCGTATGCAAAAGTTATGACCCCAGGAAGTTGACTGTTCAACTTACCACCTTGGGGCCGCAAACTTTATGACGGATCATCTTCTAGGGTTATGTTTTGGAATTTGGGGGTTCTCGCCCTCATTATTATTATAAATAGACCCCTTTGGTCTCATTTTGTATTCATCTTGGCACAAATGAGCGTAGAAGCCACATCTCTTCTCAGAGATAGCTACCACCATTCTAGCAATTGTATTACAGTCTATTCTATTTCTACCATTTAATAGAATATGTTTTTACTGTATCTCTGTTATCTTTGCAAAATGACTGTGATTATGATTCTGTATATGTTCTTTCATTTCATTCACGCATAAATCCATATCACTGAGGCCTTAAGGGACTTAAACAAACATTTGTTGGAATTGGAGCTAGTGGATAAAGGTAGGCCTTTTTTGAAGAATGGAAGATTTGAAGGTGCTAAATAGATCGAGAGAGAAGATGTGAATTTTTTGGGACAATAATCCTATGAGGGTGGTCCTGATTGGACTCACCCACAACTCTTGGTATGTAGTTCAAAGTAAATACAAGTCAAGAACAAGCAGTTTCAAAACATTTGATATGCACAACCTCAGGAATGATCGTTTCATATTTATTGTTTGTTCCTTCTTGTTATCCTTTTTAAGATGATTTCACAATAGCATGTTACTCCTTATCTTATGGGTTGCATGGACTCCCTTTCACTAAGTACACCTCTTAGCTCGGTTTCTTGTCCTAGTTTTTAGGAGGATTTTGTGCTTCCAAAACACTTAGTTTATATGGAATCTAGATCTACCAGGGAAAATGAGGAAGAATTTGTATGATATAATTTGAGACCCATGACATCTCATGATACGTTTCAAAATGTTCTAGGGGGATTGGGATTAAATACTAGCAGTTTATTGTGGGGAAAGGGATGGGTCAAAGAAAAAACATATCAAAATATCAAGATAAAGAAAGTTTGATATGTCAACTTCTAAACAAACATCCATTGTTGGGGATCTTAGAGTAGTGAAATCCTTTTCTAGGGTTCCCAAATGAAAATCCTCTCATTCAACTATAGGGGGTTGGCGAGGCCATCTAAAAAATATTCTCTTAGGATATTGGTATCCACCAACTCTATGGATATCATATTCCATAAAGAAACTTTAGGAGAGGGGGGATTAATAGAAAGGTATTTGATAGGTTTATTAAAGGAATATCAATTCACAACATCATATGCTCAGGGTCATTTTGGTGGCCTCACAATTGGTTGGAACCCCGAATCTATCAAGGTCATAGACTCATGTGGTTTTAGTGCTAGTCTCATTGTTGAAGTCTCTGTGGAAGAGATGGGGATAGATCAATTAGTTCTCAATATTTACAGTCCATATGGGGAAAGGATAGCCTTTTGGGATGACTTGTTGAGGAAATCCTTCATAATATCCCCTTCTCTAATTCTGGGAGGTGACCTAAACTTCACTCTAAGTACTTTAGAAGTTTGGGGACCAAAGGCTTCCCTTTATCCTATTTTTAACTATTTTATTCATCATTTTGAGAATAAATGTCTCCTAGATATTAATCTAGTAACTCTCAAGCTGAGTTGGAGAAATAATCAGGCGGGGGAAGATTGAATTGTGGATAGGTTTGATAGATTTTTGGTTTTATCTTTGCTTGTGGAATGATTGGTGAATGTGAGACAATGGGTTGGAAATGGTTATGAGTCATACCATTTCCCTATATTTCTATAGATTAAAGGTAGAGGGAAAAAACCTCCAAGTCCTTTCAAATTAAACACAAGGTAGCTAAAGGAGGAATACTTTGTTACGATGATGAGGTATTCCTGGCATCCACTAGACCCAAACTCACAAGTCTTATAATTTCTACATTTTTCCACCAACTTAAAGAATTTGAAGAAAGTGACAATAACATGGTCATATCAAAAGAAGCTTCGAGATGAGCAGGAACTTAAATCAGATGAAGAGGATCTCCGGGCTATTTATGATTCTAATTGAGGTTGGTGGCGGGGATTTTCTGTCAAATGATTTGAAATACCTTCTTTACCAGTTGGAGAGAAAGCGTAAAAATATTTTAGAATATTAGGAAGCAAAATGGAGATTGAAAGGTAGGGAACTTTAGCTCAAATGTGGTGATGAAAATACAAAATTATTTCAAGCTTTTGCAAAGGATAGATTTGCTAGGAACACTATTTGGAGTATGCTAGATCAAGACGGGAAATTCATCTCCTCTTTTTATTATCTGGATTGAATGGGAAAGAATAATGTGGAGTCCTTGTTTAAGGCACAAGAAGGGTCATCAATTGCAGAGATATTTAGAATACTTTAAGTCTTCTCGAGTTTTGTAAATGAGGAAGACAACATAAATTAGTGGCTGAAATTCTAGTTGATGATTTATCTAAGGTACTTTATGGATTTTAAAAAGATAAGATCCCTAGGCCATATGGATGTCTAGATGAATTTTTCCTTGATACTTTTGAAATTTTGGGGGTATATTTTCTAAGGGTGGTGGAGGAATCACATGTCTTAGGGAAGTTATTGGACTCTATTAATTCTACTTTCATTTCCCTTATTTGAAAATATGGCAACCTTATCTATTTTTATCACTTTGTGCCAATCTCTCTTGCCAATATATTCACAAAGTTGTGACCAAATTAAATAATCGCAAAGCTTAAAAATGTGATATTGTACAAGCACATATATTATGAACAGTTTGGGTTTTTAGAAAGAAGGCATATCCATGAATCCATCCGGGTAGCTCATAAGGTGATTCATAACATTAAATATAGAAGTTCCAAATGAATTGTTATCAAAATTGATCTCTCAAAATCATATGACAAATTTAATTGGTTCTACATCAGACCTCATCTTACACATATTGGTTTTGAGGTACCTTTTATAAATTGGATTATGAATTGTATTACATTTGTTTCATTTGAAGTTCTAATTAAAGGATTGGCCTCACCATTCTTCAGAGTAGAAAGAAGATTTTGACAGGGTTTCCCCCTCTATCCTCTATTATTCCTATTGGTTTCAAAAGGTATGCGCCATTCCTTGGAGGAGTCTAAATGATCTAGTGGTTTTAAGGGCATTGTGATTTCTCAAGATTTATCCATCTCCCACCTCCTCTTTGTAGATGACATACTCATTTTCTATGACGGCTCATGGAAGGTTGCTGAAAAGTTGGCAAGCATTGCTGATTTTATTTGTCGAGCTACTAGGATTATAATTAATAAAATAAACTCTTCCCTCTCATGTGTTAATTTGGAAGAAGAAGAATTGAGGTACTATCACTCAATTTTTCTTTTCAAATGAATATTTTGATATTGGACTAAAATACCTTGGTTTTCACATAAAACCCAATAATTATTAGAAAAAGGACTAACTGTGGTTGATTTCTAGTCTAGAGAAAAGAATTCAAATGTGGTGTCATAAATGGATCTCCGTGTATGGTAGGTTAGTTTTGGTCAAATCAGTGTTGGAAGTTATCCCATTATATTGGATGGGTTTATCCTAGATTCCAAAAGGAATTCTAGAGAAGGAACACGAGTATGTTTCATAATTTTATGGAAAGTCCATAGGGATCGTTTTGTTTTGAATTAGGTTAGGTGGGAGAGGATTGCAATTTCAAAGTCCCTTAGTGGTGTTTGAATTATTGAACCATTGATATATAGGAAATGAGAGCAATTGAAAGGTATAATTGTGTAGTGGAATAGTAAGGACAATGTACACTAGACAAGACAAATTTCAAATAAAACTGATGAGAATTGATCAGTAAATTACAACATTAATCTTCATTAATTCAGTAGTAATACAACAATGTTACAATAAGGAGAATTTGAATCATGTGGATAATATTCGAAACTACGAACTGAATAGATAACTAGGATTTTCTAAATCAATGCATGGGAGCCACTAGTATAACTCCTGCTGTCTAAACAATATGACAATCAGTTAAACTATTTAAACAAGTTAAACTGATGAGGTAGGTGGAAAAAGGTGCCACTTCCCCATGCAACCATGCAAAACTAGCGCTAGACTAACTGAGAGTGATCTAATTGAATGTAACCGAAGACTAACTCAACATAACTAATTACCAACCATGATCAACTGATGGAGCCTGTTGGTTTCCCTCAGAGTGGCTCCTATAATGTAGGGATTGGTCTCAGAGGCACCTAAACTCATGCATGAACAAGCAGTAAGTGGAATTTAACCTCTATATGTGTTCCACGCACTCTAGTACAATAATAAAGTCCCCCTAAGATAGGAAAAATTATCAAATAGACTATATGTGTACAAGGGAGGATTATTTAATCCTAACACCCCCACCTTAATCCTAACTTGGGAAACTTTGGGCCCTGTCAACTAGGCTAAAAGTCACCCATACAATCTAGTGAAGAATAAATCTACTTAATAAACTAAGTAAAATGGGGAAAACCTCCCCCCCCCCCCCCCCCCCCACCTCAAAATAATCAAGAACATGAAAAACAAGCTATACTTAGGAGAAAAATCTTCCTCTTTAGGTAATAACTTGCAAAAATGTTGCTGCAATTTTGTAGCACTATGCATCAGCATGGTTCTACTATGCAGCAGCATCGTGAAGCTGTGCATGTGAACCTCTCAATGTTCTTCTAATCTGATGAATGTTGTATGTGTTTCTTCTTTCTAGAGGAGGAATGGAATGATCAATTTTGTTCTTTTGTTGGCCAAATGGTTGATCATTCATTATCATCAAGTAGCACTTTCCTGGAAACTTGTTGCACCACTCTTTAGAGAGTGAATTTGTGTGAGAGAGTGCAACATGCTCATTCTGATATTGGGACCTTGTTCTCCTTTTGTCTTCTAGATTCCCAGCACCATCCCCAACTGATTCAATGAGCTTGTGGGCCCATTTGGTCTTAGACCATTGATTTGGGATGGGAGTTGGATCTGGATCTATATTCTCATGAGATACAACCTCAATGTCAATATCATGTTTATTTTGTTCCTCTTAATTTGAATCTGAAACATGTGACAAAATATCATCATCAAAAGTAAGTGGAAGAGTGTTTATACCTTCTTGTGCTTCGGATGGTGGTAGATCAAACAATTGATCTTCTTCAAACTGAACAATTCTCTCTATGAATCATTTCCTGGTTGCAAGTTCCATCAACATAGATTCTTTTGCATCCTCAACATATCCCAATAGTATGCATTCACTACTATGGGATTGGAAGGACTTTCTCTTATCCATGGGTATTATGGCCCAAGCTTTGGAAAAAAAACTCTCAAGTGAGATACATTATGCTTATGCCCATGCAGTGCTTCGAATGGAGTGGCCCCAACCACTGATTTATGAGGAACTCCATTCTATATGTATGAAGCACAGTTTACAGCTTCAACCCAAAGAGAATGAGGAATATTCTTGGCTTGGAGAAGACAAGTTGTCATTTCCTTCAATGATCTATTTTTCCTCTCAGCCACACCATTCTATTGTGGTGTGTATGGAATTGAGTGTTCCATTCGAATCCTCTCTATTTCACAATAATGCTGAAAAAAATCTTTTAATGTATTCCCCTCCATTATCTAATCTAATGGACTTGATATTTTTCCCAAAACTATTCTCAATCAAAGCTTTTAAAACTTTAAAAATTCCAAATACTTATGATTTATGTTTCATGAAATATAGCCAGCAGAACCTTGAACAATCATCAATAAAAGTAAGGAAATACCTGGAACCATTATTTGATGTTGTAGGCATAGGTCCTAAAACACCACTGTGTAACATATCAAGTATAGAGGCAGCTCTATTTTCCTTCCCAACTTCATACCTCTTCTCTAGATGCTTACCTACCAAGCAACCAAGACATACTCCATCTAATGTTTGGATGAGAGGCAAGCCTTTAAGCATTTTTTCATTGTGGAGTTGTGGGAGATATTTGAAATTGAGATGCCCAAATCTCTCATGCCATAGCTTGATGGTGTTGTCGGCATGACTCAATAAATTTGTTGGATGTGAAATAGGTAAGAAATGGGAGAACTCATATGCCTTTGAGGCATGGTTAACAAACCCTTTCACTATGAGATTTCCAGTATCTTTTTCTATGATTTCAATAGAGTCATAGTCGAATGTAACTCTCTTGGGAGAGCTTGTATGGGTCATCTGATAAACAGACAACAAATTTGTTGCAAGAGAGGGAACATAGAGAACATTATTGAACTCACCATGCTGGATTTTAATAGAACCACTCCCAACAACTGGGATTTGGGATTCAGCTACCATGTGAATGCTAGGTCCTCCTGATAGAGTGAGAGTGGAGAAGGATTCCTTTGAAATCAATCATGTAAGCTTTCAACTGAGTGAAGCCTACCTTCAAGGCATGGCATCTCTCGTGATCTTCTGTTGGTTGTCCAACATCAGACTTCTTTACTCCTTGTGGGAGGGGAATATTGTTTTGTTCAATGAGTGTTGACAGTTGGTCAATTGTCTTCTTCATGCATTGACTATCTGGATGAAAGCCTCTCATATAGTATGGACACTAAGTCTTCTTGAATTTCTTCTTTTTTCTTGGAACCCGAGGCTCCTTCGAAAGATCTTTGATTCTCCTTTGGATTTGAATCAGTGAATTTGTACTCCTTTCCTTTGTGCTTCCCTCTTTCTTGCACATTGTTTGAGTCTGTCACTAAGAGTGGTTGGTTCGTAGACATTTGAATCACTCCCATTTGAACCAATTTATCTTGCTCTTGTATTAAGGACTCAACAAAGCATCTAGAGAAGGCATCTTCTAATTAGGAATGAAATCTCTTCTGGAATGGAATGTAGAGACAAAGACAGAGTACTATGAGCCAAGATTTCTCAGTACTGATAGAACCAGTTGCTCATCTTTCCTCTCTATTTCACATTGTTTACATTCCAGTGCTAGTGAATTGAATTTTGTGAAAAAATCCTGAATAGTTTTGAAACTGTTGGGTTGCAGTGCAATGAGCTCATTCTCCAATATGTGCCCTCAAAGCTCATTTTGTTTTCCAAACAAATATTCAAGCTTCTCCCAAGCTTCCTTCGGAGTCCTTAGTCCCTCAAGGTGGAACAAAATATCTCGAGAGATATGAGTGCATAAGAAGTCGAAGGCTTCATCCAGTCGATTCAAAAATGTGTTCTTCTCAGCAGGGTGATGGGGCTCTGTCTCTCTGCTCATTGTCATCCTAAACTAGCCAAGCTTGCGCAAGGAGACCTGCATATCTACCCTTCAATCAACATAATTGAAGGGTGTAAGGATTCAGGGTACAAGAGATGAAGAATCCATCAATCTGTATGTCGATCAGTCAATTCCTCAACAAGCTACATAGGTACAATCCAACAAGTAACACGGAAAAAACTAAAATCAATTCGTAATCATGTTAGTTTCAATCCTTCCACCTCGACATGTACACTTTCTCAGGGTTTGTCACACCCGCATAGACTTCTCTAGATGAATCTAGAGTTAGCAAGGAAAACATTGCAGGATTAATGTGGAAACCCATATGCTTCTGGTGTACAATGGAGATCAGACAGAATTGTTGCAAGCTTGAACAAGTTCTAATACCTGACATGTTTGAATTATTGAACCATTGATCTACATGCAATGAGAGCAATTGAAAGGTATAATTGTGCAGTGTAATAGTAAGGACAATGTACATTGAACAAGATAAATTTCAGATAAAACTGATGAGAATTGATTAGTAAATTACAACATTAATCTTCATTAATTCATAAATAAGACAACAGTATTACAATAAGGAGAATTCGAATCATGTGGATAAGATTCAAATATACCAACTGAATAGTTAACTAGGAGTGTCTAAATCACTGCATGGGAGCCACTAGTCTAACTCTTGATGTCTAAACCAGTCTGGAAATCAGTTAAACTAGTGAAACTAATAAGGTGGGTGCAAAAAGGCGCCACTTCTCCATGCAGCCACGCAAAACTAGCGCTAGACTAACTGAGAGTGATCTAACTGAATGTAACTAGATACTAACTCAGCATAACTGCTTACCAGCCATGACCAACTGATGGAGGCTGCTAGTGGCACTCACAGTGGCTCCGATAATGTAGGGATTGGTCTTAGAGGAACCTAAACTCATGCATGAACATGCAATAAGTGGTAATTAAACTCTATATGTGTTCCCCACACTCTATTATAGTAATAAATTCCCCGTAATTTAGGGAAAATGATCAACTCTACTATATGTGGACAAGGGATGATTATTTAATCCTAACAGGTGGCTAGGGACTAAAAATGTCTTCTTGTTCTCAAAATCCCTAGTTGCCAAAAGTGTGTCGATACTTTTGTCCACCAAAATCTCGTAGACAACATTAGTCAAATATAAGTACATTCCTATAGATTCAACTATTGACTAGGTTTGATCTCCTACAAATAGGTAGGCTAACGTTTCAATTATTTGGAAAGTTTTGGTCAAATCTTTTGATACCATAGGTAATGGTATTACATGGAGAATTGGTAACAACATAAGTTTCATGATGGGCTTGGATCCTTGGTCTGGGAGAAAAGGTTTACATATCCCCCCACCCCCACCCCACTTTGATAAACAATTTCCAATAGTGGGGTTATTTCACCTTAAATCAAATGGTTGATCCCTTAACCACTTCTTTATGGAGTCAGAATTGGAAGAAAAACAAATTTCTTCGTTTAGAAAATAAATAACTTTCTCTATGTAATTCATATACAAATTACCTAAAGGAAGTACATATCTGCATAAGGGACCAAGATGATGAATTGATATTGGAGCATGCTCTTTCTGGAATGTATACTCCCAACACTAGTACAAAATGGGTGATAAGTGACTAAAAAATGATTAAAAGTGGATGATAAAGGACTAAACTTGGTCACATGATTATTGGTCATCAATTAGTAGTCACTTATCACCTAATCAAAATGGTCATTTATCACTTGGTCTTAAATTGCTTGAATTGCTTCATGTGTTGGTCATATATTTAGTCATTTATTTGGTCATTAATAGTCACTATTTAGTCATTTATTTTTTCATTAATTGCCACTATTTGGTCATTAATTATCTTTGTTTGGTAATACATTTAGTCATTGATTGTTGTTAACTGGTCATATATTTAACCATTGATTGATGTCAATTGGTCATTATTTAGTCATTGATTGTTGTTAACTAGTCATTGATTTATGTAGATAGGGCACAGAGGAATTGAACCACCAGCCTTCTATCTGTAAGGGAGATTATCTTCCATTGATCTAGCACCCTTAAATAGAATCAAATTTCACATAAAAATACATACAGACTCTTACAGACATTAACATACTACAATTTCAATTGTGACATAAACATATCACAAACTCTTAAAAAACTTAACACACCATCACAAAGGTATCTATATGATATATATAAGTGTGGTATCTAGAAGTCAATTTTAATTTCAATATCAATGGTCAATTTGGTTTTTAAAACACTGCATGCTCTAATTAGAGCAACCCCTTGTTTGATGGTGAAATATTCCACTAAAATTCTTAAAATACCAATTATACTAAGTCGTTGTGGTCCATAGAGGATTTTAATCAAGGATTTTTTTTCTTATTCACAAATTCTTGAAGTCATTGTTCCCCAATAACAAGAAAAGTCGAGTCCTTGAACATCAAGAATCATGAAAATATATAAAACTCTTATCAAATCCTATGATGCTGAAAATAATAATGGTCGTAGCTACCACTAGACCTCAACACATTTAACATGTTTTAAAATAAAGAAGCCACAAACCTATGATAGGGTGGTCCACCTCAAGAATCATGAACAATCACAAATTAGAAGGAAAAAAACATAGCCTGGCCTCTCTTAAAATCCAAATAACCAAAGTTTCGATGAGTGTCAAGAGTGGGGGACGAGGAGTATTATTCCAAAAGAGGTAGAATCCCTTGATGTCAATCTAGAATCAATGCAATCAAGGTATCAATTTAGTGTTCATACATAATTAAATAAGGCTCTCAAATCCTTTTGATGATCCAACATCAAATTAATTATACATCACAAACCAAACACTTCCGAAATGACTATTCGACAATTGACTTGAGGCACATAAGGAAAAAACTTCGAAAAGGATAAAAATACTCTACTAAGATAATTCTCACAAGCATACACAGGAAAAATAAAGAGAAGAGTAGAGACTGAATCACATGAATGAAGAGATAAATAATAGAGTATCCTTCGATTGAATAATGATGAATAATAGTGTACATAAATATTACATCCCTCATAGGTAAAATTGAGTTGTATTGGAGACAACTCATCAAGCTCAGAAAGATAGACTTACTAAATATGATAAACCCCCATAGGTGGCTAAAGCATTTTTGAAATAAGTCAAGGACCTCACGAATTAGCAAAAGCATGAGTGAGTTGTCAAGAGTGATGGAAAAACATGCTAATCCTGGAAAATGGAGAGAAAATCATGGAGGATGGGTTGGCAACAAAAGATAGAAGTTTCCTAGTTGACTAGCTTTACCTTATCCACATAAAAACTGGAATAAAAGCATAATAAGAAAAAATCTGCAGGAAAGTGTGGTTACTAATTCTGGCAGTCAATAAAGTGGACAGGATCAAGTCAGAATCATGATTAAATCATTCCTAAGGTATATATGGCATGTGTTGACTAAGTGGTGGAAGTGGATGCCAACTATCTAGGCTAGTGGGTAGGAAATTAATCAAAATTGATTAAATGTTTTATCCTAAGTTATGAAGTGGGTTTATTAGGTTCCCACAAAGTGACATCCCAAGCATTTGTAGGTTTCTATAAATGGACGCCTTCCAAATGATTCAAGATGCATTATTTGGAATTGAGAATAATTTTTCTATTTTCCAATGTTTACATAGATTCTAATTATTGCACTTCTCTCAAAAGAATAACAATATCTAAAATAACCAAGAGACAAAATGCCACTCAAAAGGTTAGTCATGAACAAGGACATACTAAATTGAGTAAATAAAAAAACATTTGGCAAGACTAATAGGACAAGATATAGCTCACTAATGGAATAAAGACAAGAAGCCAATTATACCTATGACAATGGCTGCTAAGAAAATGCTCGTTTGACTTAAACAAAATTAAAACAGGGTTACAAAATTTTACAAGCATCAAACTTACATACAATCACAATACTCCATAAAAGTAATAACATCAAAGTTAGGTCTATTCATAATAAATGCTTATTAAAAAAATAAAGAATTATTGTCCTTAATAAATTTCACAATTTTACTATCAAAACAAAAAACATATGGTCAAAGAGACAAAAAGTAAAATAGTAAAAAAATACTCCTACTAAAAAAACATGACAAAGTCATGGTCTTAGAATCTCCTAGCTATATTACAGATCACAAACCACAACAAGCCTTGCCAATTGAGTAATATAGAATTTGTGAAATGTACAGGAGATCAAATCTGATGAAAACCCAATAGAACTCTTGAGGTCAACACGAAATCTGCTATACATAACAATTGATCAAGATTAAATTATCAAAAGGTAGAAACCAATAAGTTAAAGTTGCACATGTAAGCTCCAACCTTCATTTTATTTTATTGGGTATTTGAATTTCAAAGCGTATGATATTTCTATAAAAGAAAAATGCCGAGAATAAATAATTAGTTTGTATTGAGACCATAATAGCCTTTCGATTCCATACTATGTAGCGTTTGATATTACATGAATGGCATATTGATATGACCATATAAATATGCAAAAAGCGTAATTATCAATGTTTAAAATTCCTAGGTAATGTAAAATGAAGGGAATAGTAACCCAACCCTGTGAGAATGATGCCAATATCTAGGCGTACAATCTGTTGAGTCCTGGAGCTTCTTATGCTTCAGTATATGGCTCCAATGAGTATTTCAATGTGTGGGCAAAACCCCAGAGCTCAATTTATGTTACTATGAAGTCATATGTGTGTGCAAGACATGGTTTACCAAATGTTTCAAAGGTAGCACTTGACCCATTCAACATAGCTAGCATGAAACCTAGTAACAGTTCTGTATTGAATAGTAAATAGCAACTCAACCCAATTTAAGGCATAAGGAACACATAAGGTAAAATATGCTATTGTTGATGAAATTTTGGAAGAGCGCAAAATACTCTCGTACACAACTGGAGATATGATTAAACTAGGTTACGAATACCTAATAAATTAATAACAATCAACTGGAGATATGACTAAACTAGGTTATGAATACCTAATAAATTAATAACAATCAAGCATATTTTATGGATCAGGAAAGAAAATCCATGATACTTATTGTCATGTATCATTTCCAACAAGCATCATATATCCTTCATTATCAGTATATACAACATGCCAACCTTTGTTTAACTAGAGATATGACTAAACTAGGTTACGAATACCTAATAAATTAATAACAATCAAGCATATTTTATGGATTAGGAAACAAAATCCATGATACTTACTGTCATGTATCATCTCCAACAAGCATCATATGTCCTTCATTATCAGTATATACAACATGCCAACCTTTGTTTGGAACTCTGGGTTATCCGTCAATATTGAACATATGTTCTAGTTCATGATTGAGTTCTATATACCCTTTGAATTTACTGAGATCCGCAGCCCTCCCAGGAGCAATACCCTATTTGTGGACGTAGATAGAAATGCAGAGAAAAGAGCTCAAAAATAGTTGTTTGCAAGAATAACTTTTGTAAGAGAAGTATTTTTAGAATTCTAAGAGCACAAAATAGAACAACATATCTTAACCAAATAATACCTTTGTGCAACTCCTTGTAGAGTTAGTTTGAGGTCTGCTATGAGTTTCTTTGGAATATTATTTTCTTCATAAAGGATTACTGCTGGCATATCTGTTTTGGCTATATTTAATGGTCCTGAGTGTTGGTCTGATTTTGAGGACTAGGGCTCATGGACTGTTATATTAAAAATTGAAACATGTATATCCTCTCCAGCTACTAATCCTCTGGTTGTTAATGGGGTCAACTCACCCACAGCTGAATTTTCAATCAAGTGAAAACCAAACAACTTGCAATATGAAGATTGTGTAGTAGATAATACTCCCTTTTGTTCTAGTGTTTCCCAATATGGGAGTGTAGGCTGCTACACAAGCATTACTAGGTTGTCCGTTCCAATGCTTCTTGTAGGATTCCTTTCAACATTTCTTGGTGCATGTGTTCCAAAAAATATGCTTGAGATGGTGAGATTAATGGCACAAAGCATTTTCCATGTGATTATTTGGATCTGACATGATAGAGAAATAGGGGAGGATTCTGGAGAACAAACACGAGTGTCATGCCAAAGGAAGTTTCATGGACCACACAAATCAATAGCAATGGTAGGTGGTAAGAAGAGGTGGTCATCAAGTAATCAAGAGGTGATAGAGGTGAAGACATAGTCGAAAAAAAATTAATTCATGCATAAAGAAAACAATGAAAAACAACATTATAGACCTATACCATCTAGATGCTTTCTTAAAGTTCCATTAGACATACTCGGTTACAAAAATGTGTACCTTCTCTTACTCACAAACTCCAACCAGTTTCACAAGGTTTAAATGATTTATTTTATCCAACTGGAACTTCATACAATACATTTCAAGTGTAAAAAATGGATATTACATATCATGTCTTCTATTACTGTGAGATAGAACTATATATATATATATATATGTAAAAAACATGATTACTACTCACAAACTAAATTGAACTCTTACAACAAATAAAAGGAGTGTAATGCACTTCATGTATTTATGCATAGCAAAGTGGTTTGCAATAAAATGTTATATATGTATGCATTCCATAGAGTTGTGTAATCGTATCAGCTTAATACTATAAAAATATCTAAAATAATTCTGTACATCCATAAAATGGAAAAGAATTATCTAAGTTATATAAAAATAAATAAAAAATAAGCAAACTTAAAGTAAATGGTTTCCTACTCTCTGTGACTTAGCGCTTGACAATTTAAATGAAATAAATGAGACCTAGTTTTGATATGGGACAAGAGACATGGTATATCTTTGCTTCTCTTCTCTCATCTTCAATAATGGATAATATACTTTAAGAGCTTGACAATTTAAATGAAATCAATGAGACCTAATTTTTCTATGCTATGGGACAAGAGACCTTGTGTATCCTTACTTCTTTCTTCCTCTCATCTTGAATTATGGATAATACACTTTAAGGTAGAGAAGTAGCAAGCTGCAATACCATAAGGACCAAAGAAATAAGTGAAGGGCCAAAGCTAATTTAAAAGTTAAGTAACAACCATAGTGTAAGTAGAGAGCTTTCACTCGCATTTATGAGCTCCTTCAATAATGAAATATCATATTATATACGAGATTTAGGTAATGTAATTAAATATCCTATATAATCCATACACTACTATTGTATTTAAAGTAAGGAAATTGGAATTGGCCTTTCTAAACTAGATTGAGCATGATTCAAGAGGGGTTTTATTAAAGGTAGTTCTTATTAATCAAGGGTTATGTTTGGTTCCAAGGGGAGTTAAAGGTAGTTCTTATTAATCAAGGGTTATATTTGGTTCTAATGGGAGTTCCGGGATTAAATTAGTTGGACCATGTTTACTCTCTAGGTTCAGTGTAATAATTAATGAATAATTTAAAGTTGGGTATTCACCCAAGTTTTTGATTGAAGTTAAGGAATTTTATAAAAAAAATTAAGATATTATTTTTTTAAATATAAAAGATTTAAAATTATAAAAATTATAAAAATTGGATATATTTAATAGTATAATATTTAAGAGTTTGTATAATTGATATCTTGTACGTTTTACAATGTAATATTTAAGATATTGTATATGACATCAACAAAACTATTTAAATCAATGAAAAAAAACTGAACCAATACAGGCTTATGTTAATTAAAGACTGAAATTAAAATGTTGAAGGGCATGAAATTAAAGTAAACTAAAATTCAATTTCATCAAATTGAATTTTGCATATGCATATATAGCAAAGAAATGAAAATGGAGTATCTAAAAAATGGTAAATGATCATTTTATTACAACTTATAGACTTATTTTCAAATCCCTGCGAGAATATGGATGAGGGATGGTCCTAGATCTTCCTCAAGTTTATGGCACCATACAAGATAAAAGACAAGAAATGAAGAAAATAAATAAGACTGCAATCTGGACTTGAGAAGATAAATAGCAAATGACATAGTACTGCAAAACAATGACATCATCACATTTTTCAGGTATTTCTTGTTTTTCGGGTAGCATGGTCCATCAAAAGTATGCCGAGTGGGTACTCGTTGGATGCGGAATTTAATTCCGCATCCAACGAGCTCTCCTGATCGAACTTTGAGTAAAAACACGGGGAGATATGTCAAAAATACAAACAAAAAAAGTAGTTTTTTTTATGATACCTATCCCCAAATTTATATTTAAAAAGTGTTTAAGACCTATACAGTATTTCAAATTTAAAGCAATTTCATTGGCTAACACATGATGACATGGAATTTGAATTAAAGTTAAAAGGGCCATTTTGAGTTGAAATTTTCTCTAATGAGATTATGAGAGGATTTGGAGGAGAAGGAAGCAGATTATCGGAAGTTACTTTCAATATCTAAAGACATTTTGAAAGAGAAAAGAACCATCCAGAAGCAGTTCGGACACATGAAGACTCAGATTAAGCAGGCGCACAATCAAATGGAGAACAAAAATGCTGAGTTTGCCAGATTGCAAACAAGATCCCAGGTTTTAAGTGATCTAACTGTCTTGGCAGAGGATTCTAAGAGTCTTTAGACTTAGAGTCATAGTTGGATTTTGAAAGCAATTAGGTTTTGACAGATGTCTGTTTCTATTTGTATTTTGTATTACACTTGTATTACAACTGTTTTAGGAAGATCGACTTTTCAATTTTTGAAAGAATTCGATCCATAGAAATAGGATCTGATAACTATCTGAGAAGTTTTGCATATAAGGATAGTAGCTAGATTTGAAAAGGGGTGGCAATTGGAGATGGGAATCCAATTTTGATGTATTCTGTATGACATGAAACTCTCTACATATTCAATACAGGTTCTACTTTGATATGATTATGATTATGAGTTGATTTTGTATTTTATGAATTGCATTTTTTATGATTTATCCTATATATGGTCAATTACATTCCATTACATGATTCTTATGATAAAATACAGTTATCTTTCAAATCTTTAGTGACAGAGTCAGTCTCATTCCATAAATTCGTGCTCGTAGTTCCCTTGATATTGAATTTTGTATTCCATTTTATGTCATACATATTTTTAATGGTTATGTGATTTTCCTACATCTTTGATTATATACCAACCCAGTTTTTATTTTGATTTTATTGAATTATATTTTTTTTTAAGATTTCTTTAAGCTTGAACCCCTGTAGTCTAGGTTCAACTTTAGGGATAACAGAAAGCATATCCATGAAGCCATCGGGGTAGCTCATAAGGTGATTCATAATATTAAATATAGAAGTGCCAAATGAATTGTTATCAAAATTGATCTCTCAAAAGCATATGATAGATTTAATTGGTTCTACATCGGACCTCATCTTACACATCTTGGTTTTGAGGTACCTTTTATAAATTGGATTATGAATTGTATTACATTTGTTTCATTTGTAGTTCTAATTAATGGATTGGCCTCACCATTCTTCAGAGTGGAAAGAGGACTTTGACAAGATTTCCCCCTCTATCCTCTATTATTCCTATTGGCTGCAAAAGGTATGTGCTATTCCTTGGAGGAGTCTAAATGATCTGGTGGTTTTAAGGGAATTGTGATTTCTCGAGATTTATCCATCTCCCACCTCCTCTTTGTAGATGACATACTCATTTTCTATGATGGCTCATGGAAGGTTGCTGAAAAGTTGGCAAGCATTGCTGATTTTATTTGTTGAGCTACTAGGATTATAATTAATAAAATAAACTCTTCCCTCTCATGTGTTGATTTGGAAGAAGAAGAATTGAGGTACTATCACTCACTTTTTCTTTTCAAATGAATATTTTGATATTGGACTAAAACACCTTGGTTTTCACATAAAACCTAATAATTATTAGAAAAAGGACTAGATGTGGTTGATTTCCAGTCTAGGGAAAAGAATTCAAATGTGGTGTCATAAATGGATCTCCGTGGATGGTAGGTTAGTTTTAGTCAAATAAATGTTGGAAGTTATCCCATTATATTGGATGGGTTTATCCTAGATTTCAAAAGGAATTCTAGAGAAGGATCATGAGTATGTTTCATAATTTTATGGAAAGGCCATAGGGATCGTTTTGTTTTGAATTAGGTTAGGTGGGAGAGGATTGCAATTTCAAAGTCTCTTAGTGGTGTTTGAATTATTGAACCATTGATCTACAATAAATGAGAGAAATTGAAAGGTATAATTGTGTAGTGGAATAGTAAGGACAATATACATTAGACAAGACAAATTTCAAATAAAACTGATGAGAATTGATCAATAAATTACAACATTAATCTTCATTAATTCAACAGTAATACAACAATGTTACAATAAGGAGAATTTGAATCATGTGGATAATATTCGAAAATACCAACTGAATAGATCACTAGGATTGTCTAAATCAATGCATGGGAGCCACTAGTCTAACTCCTGCTATCTAAACAATCTGACAATCAGTTAAACTATTTAAACAAGTTAAACTAATGAGGTAGGTGGAAAAATTCGGCCCTTACTGCTTCCTGAGCCATTAAGTCGGCCCTTACTACTTCCTCTACTTCACCATGCTCACACTCTCTCCACTCTAGGACCATCCTGCACAAGAAATTGCAAATTTTCCCATTAGTTTATTGAAAAAACCATATGTGCGGCCTCATACATGACTGTTTTCAAAACAACCACGTATGTACGCGGGTTTGAGGCCATTTTCCGTGTATATCCAGCCCTATACGCGGAAAAAACCTTGATTTCCGTGTGGGCCGCATCGCTCATCTTGGGTTGTCCCAAAAACCTTATTTGACCATGAAAATTCATAAAAACTGTAACAAAATGCAAAAGGAGAGCATGAGTAAATACCTGGAAGAAACAGTAGTGAATTCCGCCGGCTGGATCTCCTGGAATTTGCTATTGAAAATCAGAGCTCAAATGGGTAAAAGCTTCAAATGATTTATAATATTTTGAATTTTTTACTATTTATAGAAATTTTTCAAATATTTGAAAATTTTTACCCCCTTTCCTATAATTCTGACATTTTCTAACCATTTTGGACCGTTTTTGACATAATTCGTGATGTAGAAGACCTTTTTCAGTGTCGTTTCAGCCATTGGATTGATCCGTTCGTGTCAATTTCGGGTATCATGTCTAAATTGGCATATAGGTTAGGTTTCACCATTGTCTGCATTTTGCATAACCTTATGACCATCTCATCATGACCTTAGGTACGAACCCACTCTATTATGTCACGGAACCGTCTTGCTGCTTTAGAAGTGGTATGATTTGAGTGGTAGAGCTTTACCATACATGGGTACCCTAGTTAGTGCCCTATTTGCATGTGGTGCCCATCCTGATGTTTTCTCCTTTAGGGTGTGGGATTCCATTGTATAGTACTGCCACGACATTTTGCAAGAGCCTCATACTCCTCTTGATCTTTTGCTAGCCTATTTCCCTAAGGACTCCCTCATGTCAAGTTGTGAATGCATGATCATGAGCTTTGCCTGCCTTATTGAGCTTTATGTTGGCTCCCCTGACATTGCGTTTCAGCCATATAGCCCGAGCTTGTCTCATGTCTAGCCATGCAGAGCCATTTTTTATATCCTCCGCAGCTTGATTTCCTTTTTACCAGGAGGGGATTTTCCCCCGAGTGTCGATATCCTACACATGTATCCTTGCATTAAGCATAGGTATGTTCCACTGCTTGGAACTAGTTTTTTTGTCCTTATGACACTCGTCTCCTCCTAGTTTGTAACTATAAAGCTATTTTATTCTTTTTTCAAGCTTTTTAAATAACTGAAAAAGTCCAAAAAAAAATTAAAAAACCAAAAAGCCGAACAAGGAAAGATGTTATCTGTGGTAGCTGTCGAGTCGTGTCGCCTTTGAACAGAGCACTGTATGTCACATCCATTGGTTGGGTTATAGTTTGACTTTAGGAGTTGTACTCATTTATCTGAGTTTATCTCCACCGACTAGTTACGCTTCCAGTCCCTATGGAGCCTCTGTTGATGCCTCCTATGTCGCAGAGATGTCCCAGTTTGTATATCGAGTCTATGCTACCTTCATTCAGTCACCATACGCTGTTATGCTCTTGTTCGAAGGAAGTTGAAGCCTGAGTCGGCCATTCCTCAGTTATCTTGACTTTACAGGTCGGTCATTCCCGGTACAGTTATTGGTTCGTGCACCTTATGATCGAGTCCTTCCACATTATACAGCTTTGTTGAGTACCTCGTGTTGGATGATGGGGGATGCCTTAATGCCCTCCTTCCAGCGGATTTCATCCCATCAACTTCAGATCATTTATTCTGGGATTGGAATCTAGAGTCCTTTTGAGTGCCGTGAGACTTGCAGTCATCAGTGGCAGGTTCTCTCGCCATCGATAGTTCTTGGGAATACATCAATGTCCCCTGATCAATGGACCCTCTCAAGTGTTCAAACTCAACACATTTATTCACACTTGTTAGTTTGCACTCTAGTACCTTGATTCCCATTTTCATTATCGGTGGGTGATCTCGCGTCTGTTAACGGTATACATTAATGATCTGTAATCAGACGATGGAATACTATGTTCGACCTCGACACCTCTATTTGCATAGTAGGACATGTACTCGTAGCGGTTTGTGTAGAAGACTTTCCAGATTGGTGGCATCTCTTATATGCTACCTCCTTGATCATGCCAGTGTTCATGAGATTTCAGCTCTTGTGACTTGATTCCAGTATATGTCAGATATTTCCAGCCACTATAAAGATATTGATCTATTATATCTTCAGCCATTATGGAGATCATGGTCCTATCTATATCTTCATCATGGATATTCTGATCTATGTATATTGTACGTGGCTATGACCACATATGTGATATCATGCATCATGCTTATTCATGGCCATTGTACTCTTATGTATCGGGGAATGCTATATGTATTTGCAGTTATATGCAGAGTTGTATTATTGTACTATGCTGATTGGGTGGCTGGTCTTCCATTTTGGATCCTTCATCACTACACTTCTGGGATGGACTTATAATGTATTTCGGCCATCGTATGACCCCTCTGACCTCACACATTAGGGGGCATCTGTTATAGCTGATTTCACCACTCCAGGTGAATCACACTTTGTATGGCCTTCCCCTGTCCCGCTGCAGACTCCTTAGACCCCATGGACCATTTTTTGTCCTTTGATGTTTCCTTGATTATCCCCAAAAACATATGAAAAATGATACACGCGACTTTTAAACCTATATGCGGGTTTGACCACTAAAACCGCGTACATCGGAATGTGTGCATAATCCAAATCCTTTTGGAGTTTTTCTTGACATGGATCTGACTCATTTAACTCCTGGCCTTCCCTATGCCTTAATATCGCTCGGATTCGACCTTTCATCACCCCTTTGGAAGCTATATAAGGAACCCCTTGGTACATTGAAGGAGAGGAGAGAGAATTGAGAGCAAAGAAACTATAGTCCATTGTTGTTGGAACTTTTGCTTGAGTATGCATCCCTTTGTCCCTTGGATCACTAGTGTGTTCTTCCCAAGCTTGCCTTTGGCTTGTAAGCTTACTATCAAGATATGGAGGATTGAAGTGGTGGAGGCCCAAGTGGGGGATTCAGTTTCTCCAGTTCGCAGACGTGCCATCGGAGGTTGTATCTTGTAATCTCTGATTTTATTAATAGAAATATCTTTTCCTGTCCAATAATCTATGTTTGAATGAATATTTTATCCATGGGATTATGTCAAATGCTTGTACATTATTGATTATATATGCTAGAATAGATCTAACACCATGATATATAGAATGCTTGTATTGTTTACTTGTTGTTGAGGAAGTAATCTATCAATTCAAGCCAAAGATTGGAAATCTCAACGGGGATCTACTTCAACCATCCGGAATAAGGTACGAGGTCTGATCCTTTAGTGTTAAACATTTAATTTCTATTGCATATGGGAAAGGATTGATTTCTGGAGTCAAGTTGTCTGTTGTGGTACCCCAAGCCATAGGAATTTCTCTACGTAACAGAATTGGCGACTCCACTGGGGAATCTGTTATAGCTGATTTCACCACTCCAGGTAAATCACGCTTTGTATGGCCTTCCCCTGTCCCGCTGCAGACTCCTTAGACCCCATGGAATATTTTTTGTCCTTTGATGTTTCCTTTATTATCCCTAAAAACATATGAAAAATGATACACGCGACTTTTAAACCTATAAGCGCGTATATACGCGGGTTTGACCACTAAAACCGCGTACATTGGGATGTGTGCATAATCCAAATCCTTTTGGAGTTTTTCTTGACATGGATCTGATTCATTTGACTCCTAGCCTTCCCTATGCCTTGATATCGCTCGGATTTGACCTTTCATTACCCCTTTGGAAGCTATATAAGGAACTCCTTTGTACATTGAAGGAAAGGAGAGAGAATTGAGAGCAAAGAAACTATAGTCCATTGTTGTCGGAACTTATGCTTGAGTCTGCATCCATTTGTCCCTTGGAGCACTAGTGTGTTCTTCCCAAGCCTTCCTTTGGCTTGTAAGCTTGCTATTGAGAGATGGAGGATTTAAGTGGTGGAGGCCCAAGTGGGGGATTCAGTTTCTCTGGTTCGCAAACGTGCCATCGGAGGTTGTATCTTGTAATCTCTGATTTTATTAATAGAAATATATTTTCCTGTCCAATAATGTTTGTTTGAATGAATATTGTATCGATGGGATTATGTCAAATTCTTGTACATTATTGATTATATATGCTAGAATAGATCTAACACCATGATATATAGAATGCTTGTATTGTTTACTTGTTGTTGAGGAAGTAATCTATCAATTCAAGCCGAAGATTGGAAAGCTCAACGAGGATCTACTTCAACCGTCCGGAATAAGGTACGAGGTCTGATCCTTTAGTGTTAGACATTTAATTTCTATTACATATGGGAAAGGATTGATTTTTGGAGTCAAGCTGTCTGTTGTGGTACCCCAAGCCATAGGAATTTCTCTCCGTAATAGAATTAGCGACCCCGCTGGGGAGTTCCTAGTAGTTGTCCTTTGGGGATTGTTTTATCGGCATTCAATGAGTTTGAATTTCTCTTTCTCTCTTGTTTCTGTGTTGGGTATGGGGGCATGTATGCCTGGTAAGGTCTGATTGGTGTGAAGTTTGTCTCGGCCTGCTGTTTTCCTTGATTTTATGCACCTTTCTTCCTGTACGCGAGTTTTTAACTCACAGTCGTGTATACACGCGGTTTCCTCTGCGATTTTCGCGTATACATGCGGGTTTACTGCGAACAGTCGCGTATGCCCTTGCTTTTGCCTTTTTGTGGAAGATAATTGGTTTCTAGGTGAATTCTGATATTTGCTGAGTCTCCTTTGGCACTACCTGAGTCTGTTTAGACCTCTGTTTCTGACCAAAAACGTTTGTTTTTAGGCTAAATTTTTTTTAAAGAAGGTTCTTGTCATGGCATTTTCGATTTTTTGTTTGAGATTAGTGAATTAGCGTTCTTTTACCTTAGTGCTTTGCTTGAGTGTTGTTTGTGTGTCCTTGCAGAGTCTAGGGGTCATAGAATCATTCTTTTTCTTTTTGCATCTCTTTTATTTCAAAAAATCCAAAAATTTTGCTTATCATCATGCATTGCATTTTGCATCTTTGCATTGTACTTGCACTAGATTTGCTTTGGAGTACTAGTCAGGACTTCATATAGGAAAAATTTACATTCATCATTTGAAGAGAATTGTGCATTTCACGTAGTAGCATACCTTGTTTTCATGGACATAATGCATTTGCATTGATTGTTAGGTGTGCATTTTACTTCATGTTGCGTCATAACACCATTAGTTGCACGATCATATCCCTTTTTTGAGTAATAAAGCCAATTAAAATCAACGCTAAATTGAAATGAATTACACTCTTTTCTTTTCTAAGGTGCACCAACAAGCTTAGGTTTTAGGATCTTGGAATAGTTCATTGTAAGTTAATTCTCCAAGATCACTAAACAACAACATGTATGTGTCTGTCCAGGTGAGTGTGTGAAATCCTTGGTATAACCAGTGTTTCTCAGGATCCTCCTCTCAAAAGGGATTTAAGCACGAGGCAGTGTGAGCGTTTATTGATTGGGATGACCCCTAGTCATAACTGAGTAGCACCGGAGATATTTCCAGGATTGTATTCATATCTGGGGGCTCTTTTGAGAGTTTCGGGCTATGCTACCCTGCCCATACGGTCAATCCCGCCTGCGACTGTCCGCCTGAGCATTGATTATATTGAGGTGACTTTAGTGGCCTTACCTAGGATATCGAGGGGGTACTTTGTAGGGGTTATTCTACAGGTGTCCCGGCCAGGTTGGGGTCGGACAGCACAGTCGCTTTATGTGTTGAAGCTGAGGGCCACAATAATTGGTTACGTACCTCTACTTGTTGTGTATGGGAGTCTCAAGCCTCTCCTAGGAGAGACATACTTGCTTCATTCGGGAGCTTATTTATCCAGCCCTTGTTTGCTTGCATTTGGCTTTAGATTTTATTAGTGATTGCTCTGTGCACGATAGTTGGACTAGGGTTTGCGTAAATAGAGAGTCTTTTTATTTTTTGAGTCATTGTGGATTCGGGTGCGGCTCCCCGCCATTCTCGTCGCTTAGCAGGACTTTCGCCTTCTACTTCTCCTCCTCCTTTGGGAGAGAGACCTAGACAGTTCAGGCAGACTATTTCACACATTGATTCACACACCATGGGATACCATGTAGAATATCTTCCTAAACCACCATCTCCCATTCGTGTGGACGATGGGGAGTTTACTCCTACTTACGATCCTTCACCCAACTTGGTTGAGTTAGGTCCTGTGATTTCTGAGGTAGGAACCATGCATGATAGACCTACTCACTCTAGGGTTGATTCCCCATTGACGTGTTACCGGGATGGAATGCCGGAGGATGCCGAGACTCATTTTCCACCTGCAAGCACTAGTTATGGTAGTTATGGTATGTCTGGTTTTCCCACACATGATTTGACATTTCATGTCGAATCTGAGTTCGAGCCTAACACTATGCCTGGGGGCACTCTCATTCCTTACCATGCGGAGAGGTTTGGGAGCACTAGTCACATTGCACCTTCCATCCCAGTGGTGGAAGCTACGTCATATGTTCCTCCTAGGTCTAGGGTTAGTGATCCTATTAGGATACCAGACCCGACATGGGTAACGATAGGGAATAACACGTACATTATTACTCAGGTCCCTTCGTCCTCGGTCCCTACTTCTTCAAATGTTCATCCTTCACCTTATTCACATGGTCCTTCAAGCCGGCACATGGCTACGAGTCAGGTCCGTACTGCAGTTACTAGACCGACTGTGTCTCAGGTTTACATACCGCCCGTTTCTTTGGGAGGCTATGTTCATACTTCTAGAGGTCATGTTACTACTTCCGGGGTGTATATCCCTACTTCCGGTATGTATATCCCTACTTTCGGAGTGTATCTTCCTACCTACGGAGTGTCTCATGGGGCATCGTATGCGATGACTTATGGACCCTATTATGGGACGTAGTATGGACAGGGTTCTTCACCTTATGGAGGCGGGTATCAACAACCTGCTTACTCTCCTAATTACGGCTTTGTAGCTCCTACTAGTCAAGTTCCACCGCACTATGGTGCTTCCATGCCACCCTATACGGGTCATACAGGAGGAGGACACTATGGCCAGGGCCATGGTGGTAATCAACCCTATATTAATCAGGGAGCGGTCCATCAACCTCACCATCCTAGGCTCCCTTTTCTCGTGATGCTTAATCTTCCTGACTTATCGATATTGACGAACAATCATGTGGCTCATGACCCGGCTTGGCTGGCTATCCCTACCAAACTTCCTTCGGACATACCTAAGTTCGAGGGCAAACCGGGAGAGGATCTGAGCGAACACGTTACTACGTTTCACCTATGGTGCTCTTCAAATTCCTTACAGCAGGACTCAGTCTGTTTGAGACTATTTCAATGCACCCTTACAGGGCCTACCGCGAAGTGGTATATAGAGTTACCTAGGGGAGCTTTCGCTTTGTTCGACGACCTTGCGATGACTTTTCTTAATCACTTCCAGCTACCAGTGCATTATGACGTTGGTACTGAACTCTTGTCGACATTTTGGCAAGACAAAGCCACACATATTTCTGATCATATTCAAGAGTGGCATAGACGGAAGAGGTTAATTAAAGCTTTTATACTGTCGGAGTTCCTTCTCGAGTGGTTCCTCAAGTCGTTATTGCCGTATATAGCGAAGTATGTTTCTACATCCAGAGTGCAGAATGAGGAACAAGCAATTTTTAGGGCATAGGAACTGGAATTTATTTATGCTCAGTCCGGTTTGTTGTATGAGATTATTCCCAATGCTCCTCGTTCTAGTTTTGATCCCAAAGTCAAACCCGGACCTCATGCCGATGGCATTGTGGGTTGTGCAAGTGCAAAACCTACGGATTCGGTTGCAAAACAAGATAGTCAATTGTCAATCAACCAATCTGCTTCAAGATAAGCTACGGATTTGTCTCAACCCGCCCAAACGACGAGTGTACTCTTTGTGCAATCATCGAACCAGAAGGGTAACCAACAACCCAGATGGAATAGAAAAAAGGGTGGGAATAAGAATGAGAATGCTAGCAATTTATGTAAGGACGATCACCTCACTTACTTGTGCCCTCGTATTGAGGAAGCTTCGAGATTCTTGGCACAGGGCCCAACTGTGCTAACTAACCCTTTACCGCATAATCAAAATATGAACTCGAAGTCCCATGACCAGTCTGGTCATGATGATCCACAGAAGGGTAGTGGTCGTCGGTGCATTAACATGGTCCGTGCTACGAAAGTTGTGACCCGTGCGAAAGATTATGGTTCGTCACAACCCAGCCCAGGCAAAGAACCTGATCCACCAGGGTCCCCTTTGCGCATTGAGAAACCTGCAGATAAACCTGAGGCTGCACCTCACATTCCTAAGGGAGTCCTTAAGCATTCAGGGCATAATCCAAATGCCCGAGCCGCCCAGAAGTATTCAGTTGTTGAGGATTTGGGCCACACTCCTTGTGCGATGTCTGCATTGGAAGTGCTTCAGAGTTGTCCTTCGCAAAGGAAGGCGTTTCTTTCTGCCCTTGGTGTGAACGATGATGATTCTTCCTCTGTGATCAAATTTGAAACCGAAGGACTTCAACCTCGCTTGCCTTACTATGTGTCTCTTTTGGTTCACGTAGAATGTTTTAATATGACCATCAAGCGCACTGTGATTGACGAGGGCGCTACTACTTCTGTGATGTCTTTGTCCTGTTGGAAGGGTCTGGGTTCTCCTGAGCTGTCTAAATCAGTGACTATGTTAACTACGTTCGATGGGAGATCTTTTAGGCCTTAAAGTCTATTTGGGGGGAAAGACCGTTGCGATAGAGGTAGAGGTGGTTGATGCACCCTTTGACTACAATCTCTTGCTGGGTAGGAACTGGATATACAGTATGCAAGCCATTGCTTCTTCCTTGTTCCACGTTGTATGCTTTCCACATAACGAGAAGATTGTAACAATTGATCAAACGACATTCAAGAATCCGTCTGTTACCGCATCTTCGGGAGCTTTGATCCCAATTGTTGAGCACTCTCAGCCAGCAACTAGGAGTGTGGGTGTAGGCATGTATCCATCCCTCATTGGAATCTTTAGTTGTCCTGCACTGATCCTCATGATAGGATATAGTCACAATGAGGTTTCTACATCTACGACATCGGTGTCTTTTCACACGACTCATATGGAAGACCCTTGGATTCTTCCTACATTGAGTACTTCAAGTGAGCCTGTCGAGACGAACGTGTCGTTGCCTACAGCTATGATAGCTTACTAAGCTAATCTCAAGAATGTTGCATATCCTAGTCCTTCCTCTTTGCGGATGGAGGAGGAGGACCCTTATGTGCTACCGGCATGGGCAGTACAGTCTTATAACGCACACGACTACCTTGATATGGTTTTCCCTTCAGATGAAGCAATTATTGAGGCTATGTCGAGAGTTGAGCCACCATGGGAGGAACTTCATCATAGATCGTACTTTCTTCCAGAGCTTGACCGTTTGGAGCGTGAGGATTTTAGGGCGGTTCTTAGTCAGAGAGTTGGTAGTCCTATGGTTCCATTAAGCTCTCCTGGTCCGATGGCTAATGGAAACATGGTGAACATATCTTCAATGATTCCTATCAACATCTCTCGCGATCTTAGCATGATAGAGAATGTCTATATTGGGTCGGAATGTTCCCATGCTGAGATTCTGGAATATACCGAGATATTTAAGGAATTCGGTGATATTTTTTATTGGTCTTATGATGAGATGCCAGGTATTGACCCTCATATTATCGAGCATGAGATTAATACTTACCCCAACGCTAAGCCTGTTTGACAATGTTTACGTGCAGTGAATTCTAGGAAAGCACCCGCAATTAAGGCGGAGATAGAGAAACTGTTAAAAGATGGTTTCATCTATCTCATTCCCTCGACAGAGTGGGTTTCAAACCCCATTCCGGTAGATAAGAATTAGGGAGCGATCCGCATATGCAATGATTTTCGCGATTTGAATCGTGCCTGTCCTAAGGACAACTTCCCCACACCGTTTATAGATCAGATTTTGGATGAGTGTGAAGGTAATGAGGTGTTCTCCTTTATGGATGGCTTTTCAGGGTATAATCAAATACAAATTAAACCTGAGGACCAACATAAGACTGCATTTATTTGTCCTTGGGGAACGTTTGCATATCGAAAAATGCCTTTCGGCCTTAAAAACGCCGGAGCTACATTTCAGCGGGCAATGACCTTGATTTTCCACAATCTCAAGTCAATTATTGAGGTATTTTTGGATGACCTCGCTGCTCATTCTCGCATGAGAATGCGTCATCCCTATCACTTGATATTGGTATTCGAAAGATGCCGGCACTATTCGGTTAGATTAAATCCTCACAAGTGCATCTTTTGTGTGAAATCAGGGTGTTTGTTAGGATTCATCGTTTCTAAAGAGGGTATAAGAGGAGCTGCGTTCAAAAATTGGCGATCTCGACGTTTCGATCCCTCCTCTGAGATCATCATCAGGAGACACTTAGAAGCATGAGGAAAAGTGTAAGATGCCCGAGTGGTTAAATATGAGTCATTATGTTTAAGGTAAGAGATGTAAAAGAAGAGTCGGCTTAGTAAAATTTTAATTTTGTTTAAAAAAAAATTTAAAATTTTTGGATGAAGAAATTTAGAGTTTAAAAGGACAAATATTTAAAAAATTCTTAATCTTTTATTACCTAAAATTTTTTATGTAAGATATTTATAACCTTTAAGTTTTAGAATTTTATTCTTTAAAGGTTTTTAATTATAAAAATTATTTAGATTTGTTTAAATTTTCAAGTTTTTTAAAGGTTTAAATTATAAAAAAAAAAATTTAAAACTAATTAAACTGTGTTAATTTAATAATTACAAATTTTATATGTAAGTTATTTATAACTTTTTATTATAATTTTTAAGATTTAAATTTGTTTTCTTCTTTACAAGTTTTAATTATAAAGAACATTTAGATTTGTTATTAATTTTCAAGTTTTTAAAATTTTTAATTATAAAATTTTAAAATTTTTTTAACTATGTTAATTTTAATAATTACAAATTTTAAGGGTTTCCAAATTTTTTAATAAAAATTGATTTTTAATTTTAGGTTTATTAAAAAGAATTATTATTTATTTAAAATCTAAATTAGAAACCTTTAAAGAATTTTATTCTTTAAGTTTTAGAATTTTATCAAGTTGCTGAATCATATGCTAACTACATGTTAGATTGGCATTTGTTTCATTCACAATAAATTAATCACAAACACAATTTTTACACATGTAAATAAATAAATCGATCACCATAAAACTTTTAATATATACATCAAAATGTAATAATACATAGTGTCATGATACAAAATTGGGGCTTTTAAACCACCATCATATAATACACGGTCGTACAAAATGTATACACTCCCAGGTGTCTACTCCTGTGGAGGAGGAGGAGGGTTGTGATCATGGAAGGTCACTACGGCTCTAGCCAGCCGTCGGAATAAACGTACCCATGCACGTGGTACACCCACCACCTGCCGCTGCATGTCCTCAGGCAAGTCCTCGACTTGCGCCATGGGAACTCTATGTGTCAATCTCACAAAGTTGGTATGAATGCTCTAGAGCATTCGCTCCGTTTCCACACCCATGATGTCATCTCCTCTTCCCCTCTGTCTATGACAAGGGAAGCCTTCTGGCCGCCGTGGTCCCACATTTGCACACAAAGGGTAGATGTCACTATGTATCATCACCCAAAAATATGTCTTTTTGATTCCACATAATCAAGAAAATACAAAAAAATTAAATAACTCAAAAATTTAAAAAGAGAGGGTCGAGATTCGTTACCTATATCACCATATGCCGATCCTGGTGGTAACGGCATGTCCGGGTCCCCCCGGAAATCTATCCCTGCATAGGGGTAGTCATCGATGGCAACTATCTATCGTCGCCACCATGGAAAGAAGTCAGCTGGATATGGGTTAGCCACCCTACCACCCCCCAGTCTACGCATAGCATCTGCCCAACACCGTTGGGCCGGATATCGAACCCCGTGAAGAGGAACGTCCACTTTGGGGCTCAATCCTGGAACACGCTTGAAGAAAAACGTGCTCAAAATACTATTGAACCCGAATTTCCGTACCCTTCTTGCCTCACACTCACTGAGCTGGTGTTTCATGTTGCTCAGTAGTGTAGTACTCCAGTTGTAGATCATGGGTCTCATGCACTCCACTGCATAGAACATCAGAGGCCGTGAGGCCTGGTGGAGTGATGCCAAGCCTGTTATTCTGCCCAGCGTCAATAATATGGCCTTTAGGCCCAGCACCTGTATAGCATTGGTAGGGACTTGACTCCCCACCTTCTCAGTGTCTGGATAGCAGTACACTACAATGTACTCGTCGATAGTCAGGCCACCTCTTGGCCCACCACGAGAACGAAGGTTCACCACTTCCCCTTGTCTAGAAATCCCAGTGATAAAGTACATGTCCTCCACCTCTATGGTGAGGGACATCCCATCTATATGGAAGGACTCTGAGTTTGGATCCTAATAATCTACCAGCATCTGTAATAGTCTTGTTTTGGCCCTCAAACCACCAAGACACCAAAACTTGTAGAGTCCGCATGCACGTAGAGCTTGTTGAGCCATTAAGTCAACCCTTACTACTTCCTCTACTTCACCATGCTCATGCTCTCTCCACTCTAGGACCATCCTGCACAAGAAATTGCAAATTTGCCCATTAGTTTATTGAAAAAACCATATGTGCGGCCTCATACGCAACTGTTTTCAAAATAGTCGCGTATGTACGCGGGTTTGAGACCATTTTCTACGTATATCCAGCCCTATACACGGAAAAACCTTGATTTTCGCATGGGCCGCAGCGCTCATCTTGGGTTGGCCCAAAAACCTTATTTAACCATGAAAATTCATAAAAATTGTATCAAAATGCAAGAGGAGAGCATGAGTAAATACCTGGAAGAAACGGTAGTGAATTCCGCCGGCTAGATCTCCTGGAATATGCTGTTGAAAATCAGAGCTCAAATGGGTAAAAGTTTCAAATGATTTATAATATTTTGAATTGTTTACTATTTATAGAAATTTTTCAAATATTTGAAAATTTTTATCCCCTTTCCTATAGTTCTGACATTTTCTAACCATTTTGGACCATTTTTGACATAATTCGTGATGTAGAAGACATTTTTCAGTGCCGTTTCAGCCATTGGATTGACCCGTTCGTGCCGATCTCAGGTATCATGTCTAAACTGGCATATAGGTTAGGTTTCACCACCGTCTGCATTTTGCATAACCTTATGAACATCTCATCATGACCTTAGGTACGAACCCACTCTATTATGTCACGGAACCGTCTTGCTGCTTTAGAAGTGGTATGATATGAGTGGTAGAGCTTTACCATACATGGGTACCCTAGTTAGCACCCTATTTGCATTTGGTGCCCATGCTGACGTTTTCTCCTTTAAGGTGTGGGATTCCATTGTATAGTACTGCCACGACATTTTGCAAGAGCCTCATACTCCTCTTGATCTTTTGCTGGCCTATTTCCCTAAGGACTCCCTCATGTCAAGTTGTGAATGCATGATCATGAGCTTTGCCTGCCTTATTGAGCTTTATGATGGCTCCCTTGACATTGTGTTTCAGCCATATAGCCCGAGCTTGTCTCATTTCTAGCCATGCAAAGCCATTTTTTATATCCTTCGCAGCTTGATTTCTTTTTTACTGGGAGGGGATTTTCCCCCGAGTGTCGATATCCTAAACATGTATCCTTGCATTGAGCATAGGTATGTTCCACTGCTTGGAACTAGTTTGTTTTCCCTTATGACACTCGTCTCCTCCTATTTTGTAACTATAAATCTATTTTATTCTTTTTTCAAGCTTTTTAAATAACTGAAAAAGTCCAAAAAAAAAAAAAAAAACCAAAAAGCCGGACAAAGAAAGATGTTATATGTGGCAGCTGTCGAGTCGTGTCGCCTTCGAACAGAGCACTGTATGTCACATCCATTGGTTGGGTTATAGTTTGACTTTAGGAGCTGTAGTCATTTATCTGAGTTTATCTTCACCGACTGGTTAAGCTTCCAGTCCCTATGGAGCCTCTGTTGATGCCTCCTGTGTCGCAGAGATGTCCCAGTTTGTATATCGAGTCTATGTTTCCTTCATTTAGTCACCATATGCCGTTATTCTCTTGTTCGAAGGAAGTTGAAGCCTGAGTCAGCCATTCCTCAGTTATCTTGACTTTGCATGTCAGCCATTCCCGGTACAGTTACTGGTTCGTGCACCTTATGATCGATTCCTTCCACATTATACAGCTTTGCTGAGTACCTCGTGTTGGGTGATGGGGGATGCCTTAATGCCCTCCTTCCAGCGGATTTCATCCCATCGACTTCAGATCATTTATTCTGGGATTGGAGTCTAGAGTCCTTTTGAGTGCCTTGAGAGTTGCAGTCATCAGTGGCAGGTTCTCTCGCCATCGACAGTTCTTGGGAATACATCAATGTCCCCTGATCGATGGAGCCTCTCAAGTGTTCGACCTCAACACATGTATTCACACTTGTTAGTTTGCACTCTAGTACCTTGATTCCCATTTTCATTATCAGTGGGTGATCTCACGTCTGTTAATGGTATACATTAATGACCAATAATCAGACGATGGACTACTATGTTCGACCTCGACACCTCTATTCGCATAGTAGGACATGTACTCGTAGCATCTTGTGTAGAAGACTTTCCAGATTGGTGGCATCTCTTATATTCTACCTCCTTGATCGTGCTAGTGTTCATGATATTTCAACTCTCATTACTTGATTCCAATATATGTCAGATATTTCCAGCCACTATGGAGATCTTGATCTGTTATATCTTCAGCCATTATGGAGATCATGGTCCTATGTATATCTTCATCATGGAGATTCTGATCTATGTATATTGTACGTGGCTATGACCACATATGTGATATCATGCATCATGCCTATTCATGGCCATTGTACTCTTATGTATCGGGGACTGCTATATGTATTTGCAGTTATATGCAGAGTTGTATTATTGTACTATGTTGATTGGGTGGCTGGTCTTCCATTTGGGATCCTTCATCACTACACTTTTGGGATGGACTTATAATTTATTTCGGCCATCGTATGACCCCTCTGACCTCACACATTAGGGGGCATCTGTTATAGCTAATTTCACCACTCTAGGTGAATCACACTTTGTATGGCCTTCCCCTGTCCCGCTACAGACTCCTTAGACCCCATGGACCATTTTTTGTCCTTTGATGTTTCCTTGATTATCCCTAAAAACATATGAAAAATGATACACGCGACTTTTAAACCTATAAGCGCGTATATACACGGGTTTGACCACTAAAACCACATACATCGGGATGTGTGCATAATCCAAATCCTTTTGGAGTTTTCCTTGACATGGATCCGACTCATTTGACTCCTGGCCTTTCCTATGCCTTGAGATCACTCGGATTCAACCTTTCATTACCCCTTTGGAAGCTATATAAGGAACCCCTTGGTACATTGAAGGAAAGGAGAGAGAATTGAGAGCAAAGAAACTATAGTCCATTGTTGTCGGAACTTATCTTGAGTCTGCATCCCTTTGTCCCTTGGAGCACTAGTGTGTTCTTCCCAAGCTTGCCTTTGGCTTGTAAGCTTGCTATCGAGAGATGGAGGATTGAAGTGGTGGAAGCCCAAGTGGGGGATTTAGTTTCTCTGGTTCGCAGACGTGCTGTCGGAGGTTGTATCTTGTAATCTCTGATTTTATTAATAGAAATATATTTTCCTGTCCAATAATGTGTGTTTGAATGAATATTTTATCCATTGGATTATGTCAAATGCTTGTACATTATTGATTATATATGCTAGAATAGATCTAACACCATGATATATAGAATGCTTGTATTGTTTACTTGTTGTTGAGGAAGTAATCTATCAATTCAAGCTGAAGATTGGAAAGCTCAATGGGGATCTACTTCAACCATCCGGAATAAGGTACAAGGTCTGATCCTTTAGTGTTAGACATTTAATTTCTATTGCATATGGGAAAGGATTTATTTCTGGAGTTAAGCTGTCTGTTGTGGTGCCCAAAGCCATAGGAATTTCCCTCCGTAACAGTGGATGGTAGGTTAGTTTTAGTCAAATCAGTGTTGGAAGTTATCCCATTATATTGGATTGGTTTATCCTAGATCCCAAAAGGAATTCTAGAGAAGGATCATGAGTATGTTTCATAATTTTATGGAAAGGCCATAGGGATCATTTTGTTTTGAATTAGGTTAGGTGGGAGAGGATCGCAATTTCAAAGTCTCTTAGTGGTGTTTGAATTATTGAACCATTGATCTACAATAAATGAGAGCAATTGAAAGGTATAATTGTGTAGTGGAATAGTAAGGACAATATGCATTAGACGAGAAAAAATTCAAATAAAACTGATGAGAATTGATCAGTAAATTACAACATTAATCTTCATTAATTCAACAGTAATACAACAATGTTACAATAAGGAGAATTTGAATCATGTGGATAATATTTGAAAGTACAAACTGAATAGATAACTAGGATTCTCTAAATCAATGCATGGGAGCCACTAGTCTAAATCCTATTGTCTAAACAATCTGACAATCAGTTAAACTATTTAAACAAGTTAAACTAATGAGGTAGGTCGAAAAAGGCGCCACTTCCCCATGCAACTATGCAAAACTGGTGCTAGACTAACTAGAGTGATTAAATTGAATGTAACTGGAGACTAACTCAACATAACTACTTACCAACCATGACCAACTGATGGAGGCTGCTGGTTTCCCTCAGAGTGGCTCCTATAATGTAGGGATTAGTCTCAGAGGCACCTAAACCCATGCATGAACATGCAATAAGTGGCATTTAACCTCTATATGTGTTCCACACACTCTAGTACAATAATAAAGTCCCCCTACGCTAGGAAAAATGATCAAATAGACTATATGTGTACAAGGGAGGATTATTTAATCCTAACACCCCTCCCCCAGCCCCCCTTAATCCTAACTTGGACAACTTTGGGCCTTGTCAACTAGGCCAAAAGTCACCCATACAATCTAATGAAAAATAAAACTGCTTAATAAACTAAGTAAAATGGAGAAAACCTCACGCGAACACCCCTCCCTCAAAATAATCAAGAACATGAAAAACAAGCTATACTTAGGAGAAAAATCTTCCTCTTTAGGTAATAACTTGCAAAAATGTTGTTGCAATTTTACAGCACTATGCATCAGCATGGTTCTACTGTGCAGCAGCATCCTGAAGCTGTGCATGTGAACCTCTCAATGTTTTTCTGATTTGATGAATGTTGTATGTGTTTCTTCTTTCTAGAGGAGGAATGGAATGTTCAATTTTGTTCTTTTGTTGGCCAAATGGTTGATCATTCGCTATCATCAAGTAGCACTTTCCTGGAAACTTGTTGCACCACTCTTTAGAGAGTGAATCTGTGTGAGAGAGTGCAACATGCTCATTTTGATACTGGGACCTTGTTCTCCTTTTGTCTTCTGAATTCCCAGCACCATCCCTAGCTGATTCAATGAGATTTTGGGCCCATTTGGGCTTAGGCCACTGATTTGGGATGGGAGTTTGATCTGGACCTAGATTCTCATGAGATACAACCTCAATGTCAAGATCATGTTGATCTTGTTCCTCTTAATTTGAATCTGAAACATGTGACAAAATATCATCATCAAAAGTAAGTGGAAGAGTGTTTATACCTTCTTGTGCTTCGGATGGTGGTAGATCAAACAACTGATCTTCTTTAAACTAAACAATTCTCTCTATGAAGCATTTCCTAGTTTCCAGTTCCATCAACTTAGATGCTTTTGCATCCTCAACATATCCCAATAGTATGCATTCGCTACTATGGGATTGGAAGGCCTTTCTCTTATCCATGGGTATTATGGCCCAAGCTTTAGAACCAAAAACTCTCAAGTGAGATACATTAGGCTTATGCCCATGCAGTGATTCGAATGGAGTGGCCCCAACCACTGATTTATGAGGCACTCGATTCTATATGTATGAAGCACAATTTACAGCTTCAACCCAAAGAGAAGGAGGAATATTCTTGGCTTGGAGAAGACAAGTTGTCATTTTCTTCAATGATCTATTTTTCCTCTCGGCCACACCATTCTGTTGTGGTGTGTATGGAACTGAGTGTTCCATTCAAATCCTCTCTAATTCACAATAATGCTGAAAAAACTCTTTTAATGTATTCCCCTCCATTATCTGATCTAATGGACTTGATATTTTTCCCAAAGCTATTCTCAATCAAAGCTTTAAAAACTTTAAAAATTCCAAATACTTCTGATTTATGTTTCATGAAATATACCCAGCAGAACCTTGAACAATCATCAATAAAAGTAAGGAAAAACCTGGCACCATTGTTTGATGTTGTAGGCATAGATCCTGAAACACCAATGTGTAACAGATCAAGTATAGAGGCAACTCTATTTTCCTTCCCAACTTCATACCACTTCTCTAGATGCTTACCTACCAAGCAACCAAGACATACTCCATTTAATGTTTGGATGAGAGGCAATCCTTCAACCATTTTTTCATTGTGGAGTTGTGGGAGATATTTGAAATTGAGATGCCCAAATCTCTCATGCCATAGCTTGATGGTGTTGTCGGCATGACTCAATAAAGTTGTTGGATGTGAAATAGGTAAGAAATGGGAGAACTCATATGCCTTTGAGGCATGGTTAGCAAACCCTTTCACTATGAGATTTCCAGTATCTTTTTCTGTGATTTCAACAGAGTCATAGTCGAATGTAACTCTCTTGGGAGAGCCTGCATGGGTCATCTGATAAACAGACAACAGATTTGTTGCAAGAGATAGAATTGGGATTCATCTACCATGTGAATGCTAGGTCCTCCTGATAGAGTGGGAATGGAGAAGGATTCCTTTGAGGAAACCATGTGGTTGGATGCTCCAAAATCAATCAAGTAAGCTTTCAACTGTGTGAAGCCTACCTTCAAGGCATGGCATCTCTCATGATATTTTGTTGGTTTTCCAACATCAGACTTTTTTGCTCCTTGTGGGAGGGCAATATTGTTCTATTCAAGGAGTGTTGACAGTTGGTCAATTGTCTTCTTCATGCATTGACTCTCTAGATGAAAGCCTCTCATACAGTATGGACACTTAGTCTTCTCAAATTTCTTCTTTTTCTTGGAACCCGAGGCTCCTTCGAAAGATATTTGATTCTCCTTTGGATTTGAATCAGTGACTTTGTGCTCCTTTCATTTGTGCTTCCCTCTTTCTTGCACATTGTTTGAGTCTGTCACTAAGAGTGGTTGGTTCTTAGAGATTTAAATCACTCCCATTTGAACCAATTTATCTTGCTCTTGTATTAAGGACTCAACAAAAGCATCTAGAGAAGGCATCTTCTAATTAGGAATGAAATCTCTTCCAAAATGGAATGTAGAGACAAAGACAGAGTACTATGAGCCAATATTTCTCGATACTGATAGAACCAGTTGCTCATCTTTCCTCTCTATTCTGCGTTGTTTACATTCCAATTCCAAACAAAGATTCAAGCTTCCTTCGGAGTCCTCAGTCCCTCAAGGTGGAACAAAATATCTTGGGAGATATGAGTGCATAAGAAGTCGAAGGCTTCATCCAGCCGATTCAAAAACATGTTCTTCTCAGTAGGGTGATGGGGCTCTGTCTCTCTGCTCATTGTCATCCTAAACGATCCAAGCTTGCGCAAGGAGACCTACATATCTACCCTTCAATCAACATAATTGAAGGGTGTAAGGATTCAGGGTACAAGAGATGAAGAATCCATCAATCTGTATGTCGACAGTCAATTCCTAAACAAGCTACGTAGGTACCTGCAAGTAACACTGCAAAAACCAACATCAATTCATAATTATGTCAGTTTCAATCCTTCCACCTCGACATGTACACTTGCTTAGGGTTTTTCACACCCGCATAGACTTCTCTAGACAAATCTAGAGTTAGCAAGGAAAAAATTGCAAGATTAATGTGGAAACCCAGCTACTTCTGGTGTACAATGGAGATCGGATAGACTTGTTGTTGGCCTGAACAAGGCTCTGATACCTAACATGTTTGAATTATTGAACCATTGATCTACATGCAATGAGAGCAATTGAAAGGTATAATTGTGCAGTAGAATAGTAAGGACAATGTACATTGAACAAGATAAATTTCAGATAAAATTGATGAGAATTTATTAGTAAATTACAACATTAATCTTCATTAGTTCATAAATAAGACAACAGTATTACAATAAGGAGAATTCGAATCATGTGGATAATATTCAAATATACCAACTGAATAGTTAACTAGGAGTGTCTAAATCACTGCATGGGAGCCACTAGTCTAACTCTTGATGTCTAAATAAGTCCAACAATTAGTTAAACTAGTTAAACCAGTTAAACTAGTTAAACCAGTTAAACTAATGAGGTAGGTGGAAAAAGGTGCCACTTCTCCATGCAGCCATGCAAAACTAGTGCTAGACTAACTGAGAGTGATCTAAGTGAATGTAATTGGATACTAACTGAGCATAACTGCTTACCAGTCATGACCAACTGATGGAGGCTTCTAGTGGCACTCACAGCGGCTCCTATAATGTAGGGATTGGTCTTAGAGGCACCTAAACTCATGCATGAACATGCAGTAAGTGGTAATTAAACTCTATATGTGTTCCCCACTCTCTAGTACAATAATAAATTCCCCCTAATCTAGGCAAAATGATCAAATAGAGTATATGTGGACAAGGGATGATTATTTAATCCTAACGGGTGGCTAGGGACTAAATGTCTTCTTATTCTCAAAATCCCTAGTAGCCAAAAGTTTGTGGATACTTTTGTCCACCAAAATCCCGCAGACAACAGTAGTCAAATATAAGTACATTCCTACAGATTCAACTATTAATTGGGTTTGATCTCCTACAAATAGGTAGGCTAATGTTTCAATTATTTGGAAAGTTTTGGTCAAATATTTTGATACCATAGGTAATGGTATTACATGGAGAATTGGTAACAACATAAGTGTCATGATGGGTTTAGATCCTTGGTCTGGGATAAAAGGTTTACATATCTCCCTCCCTCCTCCCCCACCCAACTTTGATAAACAATTGCCAATAGTGGGGTTATTTCACCTTAAATCAAATGGTTGATCCCCTATCCACTTCTTTATGGAGTCAGAGTTGGAAGACAAACCTATTTATTGGTTTAAAAAATAAATAATTTTCTCTATGTAATTCATACACAAATTACCTAAAGGAAGCACATATCTGCATAGGGGACCCAGATAATGAATTGATCTTGGAGCATGCTCCTTCTGGAATGTATACTCCCAGCACTAGTACAAAATGGATGATAAGTGACTAAAAAATGATTAAAAGTGGATGATAAATGACTAAACTTGGTCACATGATTATTGGTCATCAATTAGTAGTCACTTCTCACCTAATCAAACAGGTCATTTATCACTTGGTCTTAAATTGCTTGAATTGCTTCATGTGTTGGTCATATATTTAGTCATTTATTTGGTCATTACTAGTCACTATTTAGTCATTTATTTTTTCATTAATTGCCACTATTTGGTCATTAATTATCTTTGTTTGGTAATACATTTAGTCATTGATTGTTGTTAACTGGTCATTTATTTAACCATTGATTGATGTCAACAGGTCATTATTTAGTCATTGATTATTGTTAACTAGTCATTGATTTATGTAGATAGGTCACAGAGGAATTGAACCACCAACCTCCTATATGTAAGGGAGATTCTCTTCCATTGATCTAGCACCCTTAGATAGAATCAAATTTCACATAAAAATATATCACAGACTCTTACAAACATTAACATACTACAATTTCAACTATGACATAAACATATCACAAATTCTTAAAAAACTTAACACGCCATCACAAAGGTATCTATATGATATATATAAGTGTGGTATCTAGAAGTCGATTTTAATTTCAATATCAATGGTCAATTTGGTTTTTAAAACACTACATGCTCTAATTAGGGCAACCCCTTGTTTGATGGTGAATTATTCCACTAAAATTCTCAAAATACCAATTATACTAAGTGGTTGTGGTCCATAGAGGATTTTAATCAAGGATTTTTTTCTTATTCCCAAATTCTTGAAGTCATTGTTCCCCAATAACAAGAAAAGTCGAGTCCTTGAACATCAAGAATCATGAAAATATATAAAACTCTTATCGAATCATGTGATGCTGAAAATAATAATGGAGGTAGATACCACTAGACCTCAACACATTTAACATGTTTTAAAATAAAGAAGCCACAAACCTATGATAGGGTGGTCCACCTCAAGAATCATGAACAATCACAAATTAGAAGGAAAAAAACATAGCCTGGCCTCTCTTAAAATCCAAATAACCAAAGTTTCGATGAGTGTCAAGAGTGGGGGACGAGGAGTATTATTCCAAAAATGGTAGAATTCCTTAATGTCAATCTAGAATCAATGCAATCAAGGTATCATTTTAGTGTTCATACATAATTAAATAAAGCCCAAAGTCTAAATCCCTCTCAAATCCTTTTGATGATCCAACATCAAATTAATTATACATCACAAACCAATCACTTCTGAAATGACTAATCAACAATTGACTTGAGGCACATAAGGAAAAAACTTCGAAAAGGATAAAATGCCTCTACTAAGATAATTCTCACAAGCATACACAGGAAAAATAAAGAGAAGAATAGAGACTGAATCACATGAATGAAGAGATAAATAATAGTGTATCCTTCCATTGAATAATGATGAATAATAGTGTAGGGGTGGCAGGCGCGGGGGGGGTCATTCTTGATCCCGACGGAAAAACTGAACATTCCTTTGCTTGGGGGTTAGGGATCAGGACCAATAACGAAGCAGAATGGTTGGCCTTGCTCCAAGGTCTGCGTTTTCTTCAGGCCAAAAAACTCCGCAAGGCCATAATTTTTGGCGACTCCAAACATGTCATTTCCAAAATTGTAAATGGTTACCCCTCGGGAGCTGTTAGATGTCGACGCCTGTATAATAAAGTCAAATCTCTTTGGCACCACTCCTATCAGCCTTTGCACATCCTTAGAACCAACAATAAAGCCGCTGATGCCATGGCTAACATCGGGGCAACCCTTTCGCAAGGAGTTTATAAACAGGATGGGGATCCTCCCTCCCACATCTATATTCCTTAATGACTCAGGCAATATACATTTGGCACACATTATTCTTTGAAAACTGGATTGTCCTCATGTTAAGGGGAAGAAAATTTTATTTTTTGCCTAAAACTATGGTCTCACTACTAAGCCCAAGGAGAAGAAGGTCGCGCGCTTGGGGCTTGGGTTCCCCTCCTCACCCTCCCCTCTCATCGAACCCCCTCACCCCAAACATTAACACCTCCCTGCTGCTGCTGTCCTTCGCCGGCTGCACGCTTTTAATCCTCCATCCTCCTCCCAACGCCGCGTGTATCCCTCCTCGAACCTCCCTCCATCTGGTCACGTCCGTCTTAATGCTCACCAGCCTTTGGAGCCTTTGCATTCATCTCTCGAACGTTTGGGCTCTCGTTTATCCCGGTCCTTCCTCCATCCTCGGCTCCAGAATGACGATCCGGAACCCTTCCTCTGCAACCTCTGGCATTTTTGAAATTCAAAGAACTCTGGGACAGGTGGTTCTGGGCGTTAGTGAAGGGTGGCTGCAGGGCCTCCCTTGGAAGGTTCTCCCATTATCGCGATCGTTGGTGAAAGATTGGCTCGTCCTGGCAGTATTGTCCTCTGGCGCAGGTTTCAGTCAGCCAGAATTTCGGGTTGATGAGCAAAGGGATACAGAAAGCGTTTGGGTTTTGGACTCCGGGCAGAACAGGGTGCTGGGCGTTGTGGGATCTTCGGGTCTCTATCAGACAGGTAATCACTCGTTGTCTTATGAGTTAGAGGTGCTCAATTCTCTCTTTTCTGCATTCAAGAATCCTCGAAGAATTACAGGCAACTCTGTCAACGTGCCTACCAATTTGTTTGCTGGTCTATCCATCTCGCCTGGGGTTAAAGGTATGGCTCACGGCGGCGATTGGATGGACATTAAGAAGAACCTCCGTCGGCTTTATGAGCTTCTAGCCATTAACGTTGTGGACACCAAAGAAATGAGTGAGGAGATAAAAAGGATGTCTGACACAGTAAGCCACACCTCCCAGCAAGTGAGCAACAATGACGCCCGCATTGACGATAATGAGAGCAGCCTCCGGGTAATGCATGGGAAAATGGACAGAATTCAAGAGGATCTGCAGAGATTCATTGAAATGCACCAGTCCAGCCGGGTGAATGGCGAAATCAATGGCGAAGTTGCTGAAGCGGCCCTCCCCATGGAAGAGGAGTCAGTAGTCCAGCCGAGAAACAATAGGAATATGTAGTAATCTGTTTCCTTTAAGTTATGTTAAATGTTTTTTTGCCTCCTTATCTGTTTTCAGTTCGTCAGGGTTTACCCCTTTAGCAGTTTTAAAAGCGTTGAACAGTCAGTTTGCAGGGTATTTTGGACAATCCCATGGCTGGTTTTCATTGACAGCCTTTTTGATGTATATTCTCTGATGAAACTACTATCTCTGTAACGCATGGCTGTGCGCAGCCCCCTTTTATATATCTATGTTCATAGTTTCTGTTAAAAAAAAATGATGAATAATAGTGTACATAAATATTACATCCCTCATAGGTAAAATTGAGTTGTAATGGAGACAACTCATCAAGCTCAAAAAGATAGACTTACTAAATATGATAAACCACCATAGGTGGCTAAAGCATTTTCCAAATAAGTCAAGGACCTCACGAATTAGCAAAAGCATGAGTGAGTTGTCAAGAGTGATGGAAAAACATGCTAATCCAGGAAAATGGAGAGAAAATCATGGAGGATGGGTTGGCAACAAAAGATAGCAGTTTCCTAGTTGACTAGCTTTACCTTATCCACATAAAAACCGAAATAAAAGCATAATAAGACAAAATCTGCAGGAAAGCGCGGTTACTAATTCTGGCAGTCAATAAAGTGGACAGGATCAACTCAGAATCATGATTAAATCGTTCATGAGGTATATATGGCAAGTGTTGACTAAGTGGTGCAAGTGGATGCCAACTATCTAGGCTAGTGGGTAGGAAATTAATCAAAATTGATTAAATATTTTATCCTAAGTTATGAAGTGGGTTTATTAGATTCCCACAAAGTGACATCCCAAGCATGTGTAGGTTTCTATAACTGGCCTCCTTCCAAATGATTCAAGATGCATTATTTGGAATTGAGAATAATTTTTCTATTTTCCAATGTTTGCGTAGATTGTAATTACTGCACTTCTCTCAAAGGAATAACAATATCTAAAATAACCAAGAGACAAAAGCCACTCAAAAGGTTAGTCATGAACAATGACATACTAAATTGAGTAAATAAAAAACATTTCGCAAGACTAATAAGACAAGATATAGCTCACTAATGGAATAAAGACAAGAAGCCAATTATACCTATGACACTGGCTGCTAAGAAAATGCTTGTTTGACTTAAACAAAATTAAAAGAGGGTTACAAAATTTTACAAGCATCAAACTCACATACAATCACAATACTCCATAAAAGGAATAACATCGAAGTTAAGTCTATTCATAATAAATGCTTATTAAAAACATAAAGAATTAGTGTCCTTAATAAAGTTCACAATTTTTTTATCAAAACAAAAGGCATATGCTCAAAGAGACAAAAAGTAAAATAGCAAAAAAATACTCCTACTAAAAAAACACGACAAAGTCATGGTCTTAGAATCTCCCAGCTATATTGCAGATCACAAACCACAACAGGCCTTGCCAGTTAAGTGATATAGAATTTGTGAAATCTAAGAAGAGATCAAATCTGATGAAAACCCAATAGAACTCTTGAGGTCAACACGAAAGCTGCTATACATAACAATTGATCAAGATTAAATTATCAAAAGGTAGAAACCAATAAGTTAAAGTTGCACATGTAAGCTCCAACCTTCATTTTATTTTATTGGGCATTTGAATTTCAAAGCGTATGATATTTCTATAAAAGAAAAATGCCGAGAATAAATAATTAGTTTGTATTTGAGGCCACAATAGCCTATCGATTCCATACCATGTAGCGTTTGATATTACGTGAATGGCATTACTGATATGACCTTATAAATATGCAAAAAGTGTAATAATCAATGTTTAAAATTCCTAGGTAATGTAAAATGAAGGGAATAGTAACCCAACCCTGTGAGAATGATGCCAATATCTACTCGTACAATCTGTTGAGTCCTGGATCTTCTTATGCTTCAGTATGTGGCTGCAATGAGTATTTTAATGTGTGGGCAAATCCCCGAGCTCAATTTATGTCACTATGAAGTCATTTGTGTGTGCAAGACATGGTTTACCAAATGTTTCAAAAGTAGCACTTGACCAATTTAACATAGCTAGCATGAAACCTGGTTACAGTTCTGTATTGAATAGTAAATAGCAACTCAACCCAATTTAAGGCATAAGGAACACATAAGGTAAAATATGCTATTGTTGATGAAATTTTGGAAAAGCGCAAAATACTCTCTTACACAACTGGAGATATGACTAAACTAGGTTACGAATACCTAATAAATTAATAACAATCAAGCATATTTTATGGATTAGGAAAGAAAATCCATAATACTTACTGTCATATATCATCTCTAACAAGCATCATATATCCTTCATTATCAGTATATACAACATGCCAACCTTTGTTTGGAACTCTGGTTATCCGTCAATATTGAACATATGTTCTAGTTCATGATTGAGTTCTATATACCCTTTGAATTTACTGAGATCCGCAGCCCTCCCAGGAGCAATACCCTATTTGTGGACCTAGATAGAAATGCAGAGAAAAGAGCTCTAAAATAGTTGTTTGCAAGAATAACTTTTGTAAGAGAAGTATTTTTAGAATTCTAAGAGCACAAAAAAGAACAGCATATCTTAACCAAATAATACCTTTGTGCAACTCCTTGTAGAGTTAGTTTGAGGTCTGCTATGAGTTTCTTTGGAATATTATTTTCTTCATAAAGGATTACTGCTGGCATATATGTTTTGGCTATATTTAATGGTCCTGAGTGTTGGTCTGATTTTGAGGACTAGGCCTCATGGACTATTATATTAAAAATTGAAACATGTACATCCTCTCCAGCTACTAAGCCTCTGGTTGTTAATGGGGTCAGCTCACCCACAACTGAAATTTTCAATCAAGTGAAAACCAAACAACTTGCAATATGAAGATTGTGTAGTAGATAATACTCCCTTTTGTTCTAGTGTTTCCCAGTATGGGAGTGTAGGATGCTCCACAAGCATTACCAGGTTGTCAGTTCCAATGCTTCTTGTAGGATTCCTTTCAACATTTCTTGGTGCATGTGTTCCAAAAAATATGCTTGAGATGGTGAGATTAATGGCACAAAGCATTTTCCATGTGATTCTTTGGATCTGACATGATAGAGAAATAGGGGAGGATTCTGGAGAACAAACACGAGTGTCATGCCAAAGGCAGTTTCATGGACCACACAAATCAATAGCAATGGTAGGTGGTAAGAAGAGGTGGTCATCAAGTAATCAAGAGGTGATAGAGGTGAAGACATAGTCGAAAAAAAATTAATTCATGCATAAAGAAAACAATGACAAACAACAATATAGATCTATACCATCTAGATGCTTTCTTAAAGTTCCATTAAACATACTCGGTTACAAAAATGTGTACCTTCTCTTACTCACAAACTCCAACCAGTTTCACAAGGTTTAAATGCTTTATTTTATCAAACTGGGACTTCATACAATACATTTCAAGTGTAAAAAATGGATATTACATATCATGTCTTCTATTACTGTGAGATAAAACTATATATATGTAAAGAACATGATCACTACTCACAAACTAAATTGAACTCTTACAACAAATAAAAAGAGTGTAATGCACTTCGTGTATTTATGCTATGTATAGTGGTTTGCAATAAAATGTTATATATGTATGCATTCCATAGAGTTGTGTAATCGTATAAGCTTAATACTATAAAAATATCTAAAATAATTTTGTACATCCATAAAATGGAAAAGAATTATCTAAGTTATATAAAAATAAATAAAAAATAAGCAAACTTAAAGTAAATGGCTTCCTACTAGCTTGACAATTTGAATAAGACCTAGTTTTGATATGGGACAAGAGACATGGTATATCCTTACTCCTTTTCTCTCATCTTGAATAATGTCATCTTGAATAATGGATAATATACTTTAAGAGCATGAAATGAATGAGACTTAATTTTGCTAAAGAAATAAGTGAAGGGCCAACGCTAATTTAAAAGTTAAATAACAACCATAGTGTAAGTAGAGGAGCTTTCACTCGCAAAACGAGCTCCTTCAATAACAAAATATCATATTATATACAAGATTTAGGTAATGTAATTAAATAACCTATATAATCCATACATTACTATTGTATTTAAAGTAAGGAAATTGGAATTGGCCTTTCTAAACTAGATTGAGCATGATTCAAGAGGGGTTTCATTAAAGGTAGTTTTCATCAATCAGGGGTTATGTTTGGTTCCAAAGGGAGTTAAACGTAGTTCTTATTAATCAGGGGTTATATTTGGTTCCAATGGGAGTTCCGGGAATTAATTAGTTGGACCATGTTTATTCTCCAAGTCCATTGTAATAATTAATGAGTAATTTAAGGTTGGGAATTCAGCCAAGTTATAGATTGAAGTTAAGAAATTTTATAAAATTTCTTAAAATATTTTTTTTAAATATAAAAAATTTAAAATTATAAAAATTGGATATATTTAATAATATAATATTTAAGAGTTTGTATAATTGATATCTTGTACGTTTTACAATGTAATATTTAAGATATTGTGTATGACATCAACAGAACTATTTAAATCAATGAAAAAAAACTGAACCAATACAGGCTTATGTTAATTAAAGACTGAAATTAAAATGTTGAAGGGCATGAAATTAAAGTAAACTAAAATTCAATTTCATCAAATTGAATTTTGCATATGCATATATATAGTAAAGAAATGAAAATGGAGTATCTAAAAAATGGTAAATGATCATTTTATTACAACTTACAGACTTCTTTTCAAATCTCTGCGAGAATATGGATGAGGGATGGTCCTATATCTTCCTCGAGTTTATGGCACCATACAAGATAAAAGACAAGAAATGAAGAAAATAAATAAGATTGCAATCTGAACTTGAGAAGATAAATAGCAAATGACACAGTACTGCAAAAAACAAATTGGAGTAGAACCTTGTCTTCCTTTGTCAATTTAGGGATTATCAGTGCTATCAATGAGTGTCAAATCCAATGGAAAAATAGCCCTATGGAGCACACATATTCTTCCTAAGCACAAATATTCTTGTCATTCAAATCTCCTCAATTTAGTAACCTTGCTATTGTAATAAACCCCAATCTTATGCTTCTCATTCCTGTAATCACACATTATTTCAATTTCAGGATTTAAATTTCTAAACTAATTTCTAAGCCTTAAACCATATTTACATAATTCGAATAAGAATGCAATTACCTAAATCTTCAAGTATTACCAAATACATGCAATCTATACGAATTTATATAGAAGGAGGATCTAAATACATCGCTCTGATTTCTTAATGCTGTTATTGAAAATGCAAAGCAAGAATTCTAACTTAATCTAAAATCTGATAAGTATGCCCAAAACCCTCACACATACATCATGCCAAAAATATTCACATGGAAGTGAGCAAACTGGAGGAGAAGAGATGTGCTTCACCAAAATAAGATGGTGGCAACAAAAGAAATCAATGGATTATTCACATCTAAAACCATTTCCCTTCTTTTTGGAATTAAAGAAGAAGCCGGCAACCAGATATCAGTGGATTATTTACATAACCATTTTTCTTATTTTTGCATTTAAAAAAAAAAGGCATTAATAGGAGGAGAGTAGACTCGAACCTGCAACTCGCAACTGCTTGGGGAGGTAATTATGCTTCAGGGAGAGATCCATTGGGAATTTGGGACAACTGTCGAGGGCAAACGATTAGACACCTTTTGAAAGTCCAAGATGTAGGCTTGATCGTACCAATCCTGGTAAATAACTAGCAACAACCACATTAAATTAATAATGTGTCTGAATACGCCGATAGGCGTAAATTTAAGCACATACTTTAGGGAAAAACATTAATATAAAAAGTATG
>LPNX011112139.1:482073-521164 GCA_001517045.1 Pseudotsuga menziesii
GAAATGATGAGGAGGAGGATGAATATGATGAGGATGATGAGGATGAGGGTGATGATGATGATGATGATGATGATGATGATGACCATGATGATGATGATGAGGATGAGGGTGATGAGGAGGAGGATGATGACTATGATGATGATGATGAGGATGAGGGTGATGATGATGATGAGGATGAGGGTGATGTTTAAGATGATGATGAACAATGATGGTGATGATCAAGAGGATGATGATGATGATGATGATGATGATGACCATGACGATGACCATGAGGACGAGGGTGATGATGATGATGATGAGGATGGTGATGATGACCATGATGATGATGATGATGACCATGAGAATGAGGGTGATGACAATGATGACCATGATGATGATGATGATGAGGATGATGAGGATGAGGGTGATGAGGAGGAGGAGGAGGATGAGGGTGATGATGAGGATGAGGATGATGACCATGATGAAGTTGATGCGGATGAGGCTGATGATGATGATGATGATGATGATGAGGACGAGGATGATGATGATGGTGATGAGGATGAGGGTGATGATGATGATGATGATGATGATAATGATGATGACCATGATGATGATGATGAGGATGAGGGTAATGATGATGAGGAGGAGGATGAGGGTGATAATGATGATGATGACCATGATGAAGCTGATGAAGAAGGAAGATGAGGGTGATGATGATGATGATGATGATGATGATGATGACCATGATGATGATGATGAGGATGAGGGTGATGATGGTGATGAGGTTGACGATGATGATGATGAGGATGAGGATGAGGATGATGATGGTGATGATGATGAGGATGATGATGATGACCATGATGAAGCTGATGAGGATTGATAAACATCACAATGGGACATAACCCTTGATAAATATCACAATTTGACATTTTGATAAATGTCACAATGCGACATAACACTTATTAAACGCCCACTATAACAAACGATGGCTTAACGTCGTAATGTGATATAACCCTCCATAACATCATAGTGAAACGCAAACCTTGATAAACATCACAATGCGACATAACCCTTCACAAATATCATAATGTGCATAACCCTTAATGAATGTCGCTAATGTAACATAACCCGTGATAAACGTTAGAATGCGATATAAAGCTTATTAAACACCAACTGTAACAAACCATGGCTTAATCGTAATGCAATACAACTCTCGATAACATCACACTGAAACGTCAACATTGATAAACATCATAATGCGACATAACCCTTTACAAGGATGACAATGTGACATAACCCTTGAAAAATATCACAATGTGACATAACCCTTGATGAATGTCGCTAATGTAACATAACCTGTCATAAATGTCACAATGCGACATAGCGCTTATTAAACTCCCACTGTAACGAACCATGGCTTAACGCCGTAATGTGATATAACCCTCAATAACGTCATAGTGAAATGTAAACCTTGATAAACATCACAATGTGACATAACTCTTGACAAATATCACAATGTGACATAACCATTGATGAATGTCACTAATGTAACATAACCCATGATAAACGTCACAATGCGACATAAAGCTTATTAAATGCCAATTGTAACAAACCATGGCTTAATCGTAATGTGATACAACCCTCGATAACATCACACTGAAACGTCAACATTGATAAACATCACAATGCGACATAACCCTTGACAAGTTTGACAATGTGACATAACCCTTGACAAATATCACAATGTGACATAACCCTTGATGAATGTTGCTAATGTAACATAACCTGTCATAAACGTCATAATGCGACATAACTCTTATTAAATGCCCACTGTAACGAGCCATGGCTTAATGTCGTAATGTGATATAACCCTCGATAACGTCATAGTGAAATGTAAACCTTGATAAACATCACAATGTGACATAACCCTTGACAAATATCACAATGTGACATAACCCTTGATGAATGTTGCTAATGTAACATAACCCGTTATAAACGTCACAATGCGACATAACGCTTAGTAAACACCCACTGTAACAAACCATGGCTTAACGTTGTAATGTGATATAACCCTCGATAACATCACAGTGAAATGTAAACCTTGATAAACATCACAATGTGACATAACCCTTGATAAATATCACAATTTGACATTTTGATAAACGTCACAATGCGACATAACGCTTATTAAACACCCACTGTAACAAACGATGGCTTAACGTCGTAATATGATATAACCCTCAATAACGTCATAGTGAAACGTAAACCTTGATAAACATCACAATGCAACATAACCCTTCACAAATATCACAATGTGCATAACCCTTGATGAATGTCGCTAATGTAACATAACCCACGATAAATGTCACAATGCGACATAAATATTATTAAACACCAACTGTAACAAACCATGGCTTAATCGTAATGCGATACAACCCTCGATAACATCATACTGAAACGTCAACATTGATAAACATCACAATGCGACAAAACCCTTGACAAGTATGACAATGTGACATAACCCTTGACAAATATCACAATGTGACATAACCCTTGATGAATGTCGCTAATGTAACATAACCTGTCATAAACGTCACAATGTGACATAACGCTTATTAAACGCCCACTATAACGAACCATGGCTTAACGTCGTAATGTGATATAACCCTCGATAACGTCATAGTGAAACGTCAACCTTGATAAACATCACAATGTGACATAACCCTTGACAAATATCACAATGTGACATAACCCTTGATGAATGTCGCTAATGTAACATAACCTGTGATAAACGTCACAATGCGACATAACGCTTAGTAAACACCCACTGTAACAAACCATGGCTTAAAGTTGTAATGTGATATAACCCTCGATAACATCATAGTGAAATGTAAACCTTGATAAACATCACAATGTGACATAACCCTTGATAAATATTACAATTTGACATTTTGATAAATGTCACAATGCGACATAATGCTTATTAAACACCCACTATAACAAACGATGGCTTAACATCGTAATATGATAAAACCCTCGATAACGTCATAGTGAAACGTAAACCTTGATAAACATCACAATGCGACATAACCCTTCAAAAATATCACAATGTGCATAACCCTTAATGAATGTCGCTAATGTAACATAACCCATGATAAATGTCACAATGCGACATAAAGATTATTAAACACCAACATGTAACAAACCATGGCTTAATCGTAATGCGATACAACCCTCGATAACATCACACTGAAACGTCAACATTGATAAACATCACAATGTGACAAAACCCTTGACAAGTATGACAATGTGACATAACTCTTGACAAATATCACAATGTGACATAACCCTTGATGAATGTCACTAATGTAACATAACCTGTCATAAACGTCACAATACGACATAACGCTTATTAAATTCCCACTGTAACGAACCATGGCTTAACGTCGTAATGTGATATAACCCTCGATAACGTCATAGTGAAACGTCAACCTTGATAAACATCACAATGCGACATAACCCTTGACAAATATCACAATGTGACATAACCATTGATGAATGTCGCTAATGTAACATAACCCGTGATAAACGTCACAATGCGACATAATGCTTATTAAACGCCCACTATAACAAACCATGGCTTAACGTCATAATGTGATATAACCATCGATAACATCACAGTGAAACGTAAACCTTGACAAACATCACAATGTGACATAACCCTTGATAACTAATACAATTTGATATAACCCTTGATGAATGTCGCTAATGTGACATAACCCGTGATAAACGTCATAATGCGACATAACGCTTATTAAACGCCCACTATCACATTATGCGACATAACTCTTATTAAATGCCCACTGTAACAAACCATGGCTTAACGTCGTAATGTGATATAACCCTCGATAACATCACAGTGAAACGTAAACCTTGAAAAACATCACAATGCGACATAACCCTTGACAAATATCACAATGTGACATAACCCTTGATGAATGTCACTAATGTAACATAACCTGTGATAAACATCACAATGCGACATAACCCTTGACAAGTTTGACAATGTGACATAACCCTTAACAAATATCACAATGTCACATAACCCTTGATGAATGTTGCTAATGCAGTAACATAACCTGTCATAAACATCACAATGCGACATAATGCTTATTAAAAGCCCACTGTAAGGAACCATGGCTTAACGTCGTAATGTGATATACCCCTCGATAACGTCATAATGAAATGTCAACCTTGATAAACATCACAATGCGACATAACCCTTGACAAATATCACAATGTGACATAACCATTGATGAATGTCGCTAATGTAACATAACCTGTCATAAACATCACAATGCGACATAACCCTTGACAAATATCACAATGTGACATAACCATTGATGAATGTCGCTAATGTAACATAACCCGTGATAAACGTCACAATGCGACATAACACTTATTAAACGGCCACTGTAACAAACCATGGCTTAACGTCGTAATGTGCTATAACCCTCGATAACATCACAGTGAAACGTAAACCTTGATAAACATCACAATGTGACATAACCCTTGATAACTAACACAATTTGACATAACCCTTGATGAATGTCGCTAATGTGACATAACCTGTGATAAACGTCACAATGCGACATAACGCTTATTAAATGCCCACTATCACATTATGCGACATAACGCTTATTAAACGCCCACTGTAACAAACCATGGCTTAACGTCGTAATGTGATATAACCCTCGATAACGTCACAGTGAAACGTAAACCTTGAAAAACATCACAATGTGACATAACCTTTGACAAATATCACAATGTGACATAACCCTTGATGAATGTCGCTAATGTAACATAACCTGTGATAAAAATCACAATGCGACATAACCCTTGACAAGTTTGACAATGTGACATAACCCTTGACAAATATCACAATGTGACATAACCCTTGATGAATGTCGCTAATGTAACATAACCTATCATAAACGTCACAATGCGACATAACGCTTATTAAACGCCCACTGTAACGAACCATGGCTTAACATCGTAATGTGATATAACCCTCGATAACGTCATAGTGAACGTAAACATTGATAAACATCACAATGTGACATAACCCTTGACAAATATCACAATGTGACATAACCCTTGATGAATGTCGCTAATGTAACATAACCCATGATAAACGTCACAGTGCGACATAACGCTTAGTAAACACCCACTGTAACAAACCATGGCTTAACATTGTAATGTGATATAACCCTCAATAACATCATAGTGAAATGTAAACCTTGATAAACATCACAATGTGACATAACCCTTGATAAATATCACAATTTGACATTTTGATAAACGTCACAATGCGACATAACGCTTATTAAACACCCACTATAACAAACGATGGCTTAACGTCGTAATATGATATAACCCTCGATAACGTCATAGTGAAATGTAAACCTTGATAAACATCACAATGCGACATAACCCTTCACAAATATCACAATGTGCATAACCCTTGATGAATGTCGCTAATGTAACATAACCCACGATAAATGTCACAATGCGACATAAAGCTTATTAAACACCAACTGTAACAAACCATGGCTTAATCGTAATGCGATACAACCCTCGATAACATCACACTGAAACGTCAACATTGATAAACATCACAATGCGACAAAACCCTTGACAAATATGACAATGTGACATAACCCTTGACAAATATCACAATGTGACATAACCCTTGATGAATGTCGCTAATGTAACATAACCTGCCATAAACGTCACAATGCGACATAACGCTTATTAAACGCCCACTGTAATGAACCATGGCTTAACGTCGTAATGTGATATACCCCTTGATAACATCATAGTGAAACGTCAACCTTGATAAACATCACAATGTGACATAACCCTTGACAAATATCACAATGTGACATAACCATTGATGAATGTTGCTAATGTAACATAACCTGTGATAAACGTCACAATGCGACATAACGCTTATTAAATGCCCACTGTAACAAACCATGGCTTAACGTCGTAATGTGATATAACATTAACTCTAACATCACAATGAAACGTAAACCTTGACAACCATCACAACGCGACATAACATTCTACATTACTGGTTTAAACCATTTCTTTTGTTAAACAACTATATATATATATATATATATATCAAGAAAATTATTACAACATGATGGTGAATAATGTGAGATAAGCATTGAGGAATGATGAATTTTAATATCCATGAATAAATGTTTCAATCATTGCAATGAATGTCCCAATGCAGCAAAACCGTTAAGGAATGCACTATTGAGGAATGTCGCAATCCAACATAATGTTTAAATAAGATTGATTATCATAAACTTACTTATATATTGAAATTATATATGAAGAAAATTATTATAACATGATGGTGAATAATGTGAGATAAGCATTGAGGAATGTCACAATCCAACATAATGTTTAAATAAGATTGATTATCATAAACTTACTTATATATTGAAATCAAGAGTGTTTCATGTGTATGGTTTGTAGCTTTAATTGATATCATTATTTCCATAACCATGCGTGATACATGAGAAGGATTCCATACATGAGCTTTGATACATGTGAAGGATTACATACATGAGCTAGTATTCATTCATGAATCTTACTTATAGCTAACCAAATGGATTCCATTTAGTCCTCCTTAGGTTTGAACGACCAAGTAAGAAAAACTATGTAATTTACATGTGTTGTGTTAATGTATGTATCCAAGCAACCATACCTATTATATTTTACATTATAGCTTTTTTATATATGTTTTCCATAACTTTTGATAGACTATGAATCATGGATAATTTATTCACTATATGAAAATGTTAGACTTCTAATCCAATCGATTCATATCATAATGAATCATAATTGAGATAGGGTTATATGCTAGTTTCAAACCTAAAGTTTCATTTTTTTATACCATTATGATTTGTTAACCCATAATTAATAAGCCACACTCTTGTTAAGGGGGCCTTTTCATTATTTTTATAAAATAATAATTGAAAGGATTATATTCTCAAATATACATAAACCCTTAAAAAATAAAGAATAGGAAAATAAACATAAACATAATCACATAGAAAAATAAGTAATAAAGAATATGAATTATAAACATGTTCACATATAATAATGAAATGACATTTTCATCACAGCTAATAAAACATTAGAAAATAAAAACAATAATAAATAGAACTATATGAACTATAACCATGTTCACATATAATAACTAAATAACATTTTCATCTCATAAAACATTAGAAAATAAAAACAATAATAAATAGAACCACAAGACAAGTTGCCTCTTGTGCCAAAATATAGAGATCACAAATAAAATAAATTTTTTAACAATGTTAATCCATTATTTGTTTTCTAATAAGATTTCATATCGTTAAAAAGATAGAGTAGATTGTCTGGAAATTTGATGCAGCATATGAAAACTTTATGTTTGATTTTATGTTTAGATTACAATTATCTTTTATTGTTTGATTTTGTATTTTATAATATAGTCCTTTTCATTATGATTAAGTTAATGAGTAGAAAAGATTGATTTACATTGACTTCACCAATTATTTTGTTTGGAAAAACAATGCCCATCAATACAATACAAAGAACTTTTCTTATTGAAATCCTGAATATATATATTACATGTTCTTGCAAGACGGAAGCATCTTCCCAAGAAAACAAATAAATTAATTCTCTGAATCTGTGTAACATATTGACCTCGAACAAATGATATCCATAACATCAGTTAACGTCAGCTCCACAATGACATGGAACCAAAGAATGATTACATAAAGAATGAATAAATCCGATCGCAGGGCTCCTGCTAGCTCACGGACAACTCAGTAATACCATGAGCCTACAATTGAACTGAACTTACCAGTACCAGGTTGTTGCTTTGGCCAGCTAACATTTGCTCTTGTAATTGTTCTTGTTCTAGTTGTTGTTTAAATATTGTACGTCGATGGGGGGACAAACATAAACCATTAATTTCCTCATGCAGTTTCTATTTCTTGATGCTTTCTGGCAACATATTTGCTGTGTCTATACCTGTGCACAATTTTAAAGCAACTTCAATGACACATATATATAGTATTCATGTCTAAAAATAATAAGATATTATCACCGGCCAAGCAAGAGCAGCACAGACCTGAAAGGTAGCCACCATGTACATATCCATTGTATTTCTCGCTCGTATGTTCTCCCGTGAAGTAAATGGGACCTACGGGTGCCTGGATTCAAATCACATTTTATTCATTTCATTTTCGATTTCACTTTAATACAGATCTTTGGAGCTGGAAAAATTACATGGAAACCTAGCCATTCTCTATATCTAAAATTATTAAATGATAAGCAATAAGTTGGATCTTTACCCTTATGTCTTGGAAGTGCTTCTCGTCCACAAAATCTAGATACATACTGTAGCTTCCTCTCTGAAACCGGTTCCTCCACCATTTTGGAACCAGAATTTGCTCTGCTTCAGGAATGTTATCGCCCAAAAATTTTTTGAGCACTGCCATTGCTTCTGCTTTAGTCTCCTCATCGCCCTGTTCCTCTACCCGCTTCGAGTCCTCGTCAGTTAGTGTTACAAAATGTGTAGGTTAAGAGAACAGTAATGCCAGATTATTTCCTGTGCATTCTCAGGATCAAGACCTAGAAAACTTCAATGATACATATATATACTATTCATGTCTAAAAAAAATCAAATAATATATATATATTCATGTCTAAAAAAATCAAATATTATCAATGGCCAAGCAAGAGCAGCACAGACCTGAAAGGTAGCCACCATGTACATATCCATTGTATTTCTGGCTCGTATGTTCTCAAAGCGAGAACAGGTAAATCACATTCTGATATAAACTTCCATTACCAGATTGGCTTAACAATAGTGAAACATCTGAAATTGTTGAGGTGCATTAGAATTTAGAATTTCATATATAAAAACTGAAAACAAAAAAAACGTTCTGCAAAGTAAACTCACCCAGAGCAATTCCAATATCGTAATCATCAGAATTCGAACCATGGGAATGGTCTTCGGCATCGTAGGTGGGAGAATCCAGATTTTCGTTCATGTAATAGTTGACCTCCAAATGTAATTGATCAAGATGCAGGGCGGCCCCTTGCCAGTTTTTCCTTCGACTGTTACGCCTTCTAACAGATCTCATGGGAGCCTGCAAACTCTTATAAACTTATTCATTCTCAGGCTCATCTTCATTGATATGAATCCTCCACGTCGCTGGTATTTAAGCTAACAGAATCCTCCACTTCGTCGGTATTTAAGCTAACAGACTCCGTCTCTTACGAACACCTAAATCCGCGATCGGCTCATCCAACAGACTCCTAAATCGGGGGCTAATTAAGGTATAAACTGCTAGTTAAAAGCTCAGACGATTGGGATGATCTAGAGCATCCACTTGGCTGGATTTGCAGGATCTTGATGATCCGCTCAAGCAAGTCCATCCCCCCCAAAATACCATTGATAGATGCCTATCGGCGTAATTACTCAAATTAAGAACCTATTTTTATTTATTTTCTCTTCTTTATTTTAAGTTTTAAATTTATTTAATGTCTTCTTTATTTTGCTTTTCTCTATATTTAATTATCTTCTATCTTATTTGCACTTAAAATTTAGCGAGTTATTTGTACTTAAAATCAGCTAGTTTTTGGGCCAAAATCTGAGGGAAATTGTTGAAAGGGTAGTTTTCAGTAATTGGAATTGCATTGGTATTTTCAACAACAAATTCTGGCTGATGGAATTGCATTGGTATTTTCAACAACAAATTCGGGCCAATCATGCCTGAAAAGGTGCAAATGGTATGGTGTTTTCAACAACAAATTCCAGCCAATCATGACTGAAAAGGTGCAAGTGGTCTAAAGATTAGAGATTAGCCAACTCCCTTTTTTATTATTTATTTAATTTATTAATATTAATAAATTATTTGTATTAACTTTATTATATTAATATTAAATAGTATATAATATCTTAACTATATAGGATAACATTACTATATTATAGTATATTACATATTTGTAAATATATTAACTATATAGCATATGATAAATTTATTAATGTTATATATTAAATTATATATATTATTAAATTATATATTATAAATCAATTTATGTATCATCAGAGTAGGGAAGGGGGTGGTTATAGCTAGGTGGGCTAGCTCAAGTAGTTGAGTGATGTAAGTTGTGAGCAGAAGGTCTCGGGGTCAAATCCATGGGTGACGGGTGGTTATACATTGATATATAAGTGTCTCACTTATGTCCCCATCGGGTTACCTCCATAATTATAATGAGGGGTGAGGCCCCTTCGGCTGCCCCCCTCCCCCTCTCCCCATGATTTATTCCCGTGGATTTAGTAGCCCCCTAGGGGGTTTGTGAACCACACTTAAAAAAATGAAAGGGGTGGTTATAATATAATATCATTATGGCTCTGATTTATATATATTAAAATTAATTATATTTATTTTATATTTTCATATATATATATATACCTAGATGCGGGTGACTATGGAGGTGGAATAGGACATGTTCCCCAGGGACAGTCATGTGTCGACATAGGAAGGAGTTCCAAGCATGATTATTCCTCGGTCCATAGGGTCATTATAACTAGCATGATTATGGAGGCTCGTGCCATCAGCTACCACATAGAAGCTCCAATGATGGGAAGGTATGGAAAATGGGTAAGTACCCATCCTAGATTTCAGAAGCATAGGATGATGAATGTAAGGGGATCGAAAACGAGTATGATCGATAGTGTGACATGCAAGGAAATATATATAGAGATAATGAGGAAAAGTGGTGGTATGAGCCTTTATATGGGTAACAAGCCAAAATTAGAGTATAAGCCTTCCCAATCTGTTTGTCTAAGCGGAATTTCCTGGGTAAGAGGAGAGAAATGGTGGTTAATATTAGAGGAGTTTGTTTTGCAATCTAAAGCAATGGAGATGAGAGGGAAGAATGCTAGGAGAGCGGAAAAAGGGAAAGGCGTGGCTATGGGACACGAGGCCACTGGGGCCCAGATAAGGGTGGGCCAAGCCACCCAACTGTTTAAATCTATGGTTCTTATGGCTATAAGGAGGAGATGGAACACATTGAATGACACCTATGGAAACAATATTGGGAAATGAAGCTTAGAGAGGAATTTGATGTCCTTGGTGCATGGGTGCAGGACCCATGGTCGAATCAAGGGTGGGTGGAGGCATATGATAGGATTATCATGACCTATTGGGTGATGAAGGGAATCTTGGCCCATATCTTAGAGGAGAGAAATGTCAAAGCAGAAGGAGATGAGGAACCAACCTGTGCATGGTGAGAGCATAATGTTGATTGTAGGCTCATGCACCACAAGATAGATATCATCACCAACAAGTTAGGGATTCCATTCCTGCTTGTCCAAGTCAGAGGATATGCTCTGGTGTTGTTAATTTTGGTTTGTCCCAACCTACTCAAGCATCTGCTAGGACTAGAGTGGCTTCCTCACATCATGATCTCCCTTCCTTGGCTCAAGGGGTGGTGTTTTCCCAAGTTTCGTGACGAAAGCTCATGTCATTTTCTTTGGTTAGAATATAAGTAGTAAGATAGTGGGTTTGTAGTCTGTGATAGGAAGAATTATCAGTAGTCTTGGTTTAAAGTCGTGCCTCACACTAGTGAGAAGGTTTTGTAATGGAAGATATGGAAAGAATGTTCACCACTGGAGTCATAGAGGTCGTTCATTTTGATCATGCAAATGGAGTGGTTATGTTGGATATATGGAATTGTAATTTCTGCTATGTAACTTTTCTTTAAATTTATATATACAAAGAGATTTGATTAATATCTAATAAGTTTAATTGACAAAAAATTGATTATGTCTGAATAATGGATAATGCAATTTTGACATTAAAATTTTACAAATTCATAAACTTTAACATTATTGATGGATTCAGAGACCCCCATCCATTGTCCAAACAATGGATATTTGCAATTATGATAATAAAATATTACAAGTTCGTAAATTTTAATGTTGTAGATGGATGTAGAGGTCCTCTTAATCATTGCAAACTAAATTAAATAGTCATTGCAACAAACTAATTAGGTCTATTACAATTACAATATTGGCATACCTAGAGACGTATAGAAACATGTATTATATTAGATATAAGCACTCTTAATTTGTGTGTGACGTAGAAAGAAATATTAATTTCTTAAGACATCTTATATAATTATTAATTTAGATTGTCTAGTCATATAGTCATATTTTTTTTATCACGTGACTAATTTAGTCATAGTAATTATCTCATGACTAAGTCATTTATTTTAGTTTTTTTTAGTTGTGATCACTTAAAATTACTTAAATTTTGTCACATTTCAATTAAAAACACCGTGGTGGCCAGTTTTTTTGGAAGTTTAGTCATTTATTTCACATGGTGACCAACTTTTTTGGTTGCTTGGTCATTTATCACCCATTTTTCTACTAGTGTAAGTTGGGCCATATTTAATTAAACATTGATGTTTTTGATAAGAAGTTGTCATGGTGGTGGAAGCAATTATGGAAACTGAAATTTCATGCATATGTCATGATTGTTGATGTGGTACATTTTGGGAAACGAATATCCCACTTGGGATAATATTTAGAAGTGTAATAAAGAAGGGATTGGATGATACTCATTATGCAAAGCAAATGAGGAATTGGTGGTCCATCTCTTTCTGGATTGTCCCTTCACAAAAATGGTTTGGCAAGAGGTTTCAAGAGTGTTGGATCATGAATGTATATGGCAAGGAGGCTCAGTGGAAATTTATCTGCAAGGGTGGTTAAGAAATCCCTTGAATCACCCATATAAGGATATTCCTCTTCTTCTTGGATGGGGAATTTGGATTGCAATAAATAAATCAATGTTTTAGGATAAGATGAATGTTATTGTGGTGGTAGCATCAAATGGTATTGGAACTGTCATTCTTCCTNTGACGCCTTGCAGAGGGATCAAACCTTATGTAGATGTGGTGCGATTTTATATCTATAGGACTCTCATTTCTTCAAAATTTCACTAGGATTTGGGGAAGGATCAAGTCATCATGTTGAGTTGCTTACTCTAAAAATACTTATTCTCTTCTCTGAAAAAAGGATGTTGGAACCTACAAATTTTGGTTATTCAATGTTAGTCATAAACTAGATAAAAGGATCCAAAAATGTATTCACACTTGATTGGTACCTTTATTGGAAGAGATTACAAACATCAAATTAAATTTTGACATCTTTTCATGTACACATGTCTACAAGGAATGGAACAAAGATGCAAATGACCTTTCTAAAGAGGGTCTTCAACTGGATAAAGGGAATTTTAGTGGACAATGAATAATTTTTCCAATACTATTATAGGCCTTTCCTTGAATAGCCTAGGATATTAGAATCAGTGGCTAAATCATAGTTTTCCATATTTTGGAATTAGTTTTCTTTATTGGAAGATCTACTCTATCTATATAATATTGTATAAGGTATATGGAATTTTTGTATACACAATCAATTTTGATGGACTGTTAACAACACTTGAGGATATATATTAGTTGTATTATGACTTATAATCTAAGAGCAGTTCATAGACCTTTTGGAGGTTATTATTTTTTTTAATATATGCTTCAGCATATATCTACACACTGTAATTTTGTACTCTTCAAAGATATAATAAAATTACAATTTTTTCCATGAAAAAATTGGAAAGTTGATCCATAGGAGAGAAAATGTGTATGATCATATTCTAAAGTAGCGCTTCACATATTTACCAAATATTATTAAAATAATCATATGGCCTTGATTTGACATAAATTGTCAATATGGGCAATTTCCATAATGCATAAAAAATAATTTTATAATTTTCTAAAGATGTAATGTAGCTAACAAGTGCACTTATATACAAAATTTTGTACATATAGGACTGCATCAAGGACGGTTAGGGGTCAATATTTGAGATAGTACAATTGGAAATCCTTTGGTCTTGGTTGGTACAAGAACACTATCGCCATGAATGATGCATAGGATCCTTATGAAGTTGAATCATATGCCATGGGAAAAATATACATAATGAAAATGTTGAGGAAGAATCTAATAATCATAGAAACAAAGTGACTCCTTTAGATATTGTAGAGACCATGTGAAGTCTAAGAGTGGAGTTACAAAGTTGTAGAGTAGATAATGAAATCATGATTATATCACATGAATAATAGAACCAGCCAAATGCATCCATGCTCCAAATTTTAATAGACATACAGAGGATAATTCATCATGGGAAAACTCAATAAATGATGATAAGAGTGGGAATAGATCTAGGAGACATTATCACAAGAATTCCCATAGCTCAAAGGCATTTTATATATGGGGCATATACATAATAATTTTATGTAAGTGAGTTATCTACCTCTAAGGACTCCACTAGCAACTCAAGTTCTTTATGTCACAAGAATAAGAGGAATATGCCTTTCAAGGACAACTCCCATGGATAATTTTGAAAGAGAAAACCCCATACCTTTGATGGTGAAGTGAAATATGGATAAGAAGTTGAGGATTGGATTCTTGAGATGATAAAGTATTTTCAAGTCCATGACTACTCTAGAAACATGATGGTAGAGAATATGGTGGGATCACCTTAAACAAGTCAAGAGTATCAATGAAAGAAATATTGTTTGGAAGTAGTTCAAGAAGTAGTTCAAGCAAAAGTATATGTCTGATAGGCACTATGATGATAAAATCCAAGAATTTAACGAGTTAAATTTTGGGAAAATGACCATATATGAATATGAAATTTTTTAATTGGATGAATTATGTTAAGTATATCAAATATTATAAGGTAAAAATTCAGCATTTTCTAAGTGGGGTACATTGTCCATAAGAGGATTGAATTGAGTTTGATGTGTTGAATTTTGTTGAATTTTTTATATTAATTGCGGAATTATAGTAGTACTTGAAACAATTGAATAATCGTAGCATAAAAATTCACATGAGACATATAATTTACCATGGGGATACCCTCTACAACATGAGGGAGAAAAACCCAACAAATATTCCTTAGTATAATGATAGTTAGCAAATAATGTCTTTACAATGAGTATATTACGTCAAGCGCCCCTAGTGCAATATTAGAGATAAATACCAAGCACCCCAGGTGAAATATCGGAGCAAGAGAGAAGATAGAGTAATATGAGAACCTAACAGTGTGTCCAATACACAACCAATTTTCTATATTGGTCTCGTGCACACCTTCCTTCAAGATATATTTGATCTTCACCTTAATTACCACAAATATTGCATCACAAGTGTCTCATACATCTCATTCTTGGATCAATTTATTGACTTATAACCTCAAGATGAACCCACCTTCCAACTAGATGTAAGACTACTTAGTTAGGTGGCTAACTCAAGTGTCACCATGCAATCACTTAGTTTATTAGATCTTCTACTTTAGGATGAACCCACCCCTTAACTGGATTCTAGACCACTTAGTTAGGTGGCTAACTCAAGTGTCATCATTTGGTATTTTTTGTCAACACTTAGTTAACTCTTTTAATTGAAGTATTTTTTTGACAATACACTGAAGTGAACAATTCGAGTTCTCCTTTAACTAACTGAAGTCTTCCTTATGAGCAATTTGATTCCTCTTTTATTTAATTGAAGTCTTTATCATTAATAAAGTGCACAAATCAAATTCTCTATTATCTTATCACATTTTATCTTTATCTCTTGTCTTATCTTCATGGCCCATATGTGTCAATTTTAATTTATCTACCATATCAAATATACTAAGGATATTTTACCCATCATGTGAACATCTTGTTCTACTATTGTTCCAAGTGGTCATATTGCTAAAGTAATTCACTCTAGAGGTGGCCAGTCTTTAGAGGAGACTTAATAGATTATTTATATCTAAGACCATGGTTAGTATTACAACACACACCATTCATGCTTCGACATGAAAAGAATTATCTCAACACATGAGGATCTATATTTACATATAAGATATTAGCCTTGATAAGCAAGACTATATAGAATCATCACTTTGACATAGAAAGAACTTACCTAAACATAGGAGGCTTAACCTTTACACATAAGGCTTAGTTATTCTTGATTCCAATTCAAGAATCTACTTCAATTTTCCTGAGTACAACTCAAAATCCCTAAGGCACTACCTCGACACATGATACCCAATCCCGAAGAAAAATATTGGCTTGGATAATGAATCATGATGATGCAACTTTAACACTCCCTCTCAGTGAGGGAGGGATTCTCTTCCATACCAATATTGTCTAGGAATTACCTATACTTGGTCACAGAAATAAGCTTAGTCAACATATATGTAATATGCTCATCATTAGCAATGTATCGAAGTCTTATAGAACCTCTCTGGACCATGTCTCTGATGTAGTGGTATTTCATCTCAGTGTGATTCAATTTTTCATGAAACACATGGTTTTTTGAGATCTTAATGCAACTCATATTGTCAGATCAAATGATTGAAGTCCCAAGCTTCTCACTAAACAACCTAGAAAGTAGCTTCCTAATCCACACAACTTATTGGAAGGCGGTAGTAGCTGCAATATACTCTACTTCTTTATTACTGTAGGATATAGAGCGTTGCTTCCTGATGGACCAAGAGATCATAGTTGATCCTAAGCTAAAACAAAATTTGGATGTAATCCTTCAGTCCACAATACTACCACCCCAATCAAAGTTGGCATAACCAAGTAGCATCACTCCTCCATTGGAGTTATATATGAGTCCATAAGAAATAGTAACTTGAAGGTATCTAAGCACATGCTTGGAAGCAACCCAATGTCTCTATCTTGGCTCATACACAAATGTGTATTCTTCCACCATTGCATATTTCCATATATGTTTTTTAATAGATTCCTCATAGGTGGAAGGTTATGAATCACTGATGTGATTCATCTATTCTAAATATCCTAAATATATTTCAGGTTTCCTTTGCTCTCTAAATGTGCTTAATGGTCCTCCATGTTTTTCATCCTTTTGTATAATGTATCGACACCATGAATGTATCCTCTTAGAAGCATGCTCATCAAGAGATCTTTCCACTAATTCTACTGGCTCTTGAGGATCAAGTGGATCTAAGGACTCTTTTGGTTTCTCCCTCTCAATATATGAATGAGGAGAACCAAAATCTAGATCCTCCATCATGGAAGTCTCATGCTCCTCCATATCTAAATCACACTGAAGTTCTTTAGAATTCTTGAGGGAATCCTCTTCATGAAATGTTACATATTTGCTGACTTCAATGTGTCTTTGACCTAGATCATAGATTCTATAAGATTTGGAGGATTCTATATACCCAACAAATGTACCTTTTTTTCTCGATGTCTCCATCTTTGTCCTCTTCTCTTTTGGCACATGAATGTAGACAGGGAAACCGAAAATATTCAAGTATCCAACATTTGGATTTTCACCAGTGAAAACTTTTGTAGGAGTCTTTTCTCCCATTATAGCATGAGGGATTTTGTTCTAAATATAAACAACAGTGTTGGAGGATTCTTCCCCTAAGGATGTGGGAAGATCCAGACAACACATCATAGCTTTTTCAAATTCAATAATGATTTTATTTTAGCTACTCTATCTATCATAGAAATCATCCTACTACTTAATATGCTCCTAGAAGCTTCCTACTTCAGATCACCCCACTCTCCTTCGAATACTGAATATTAATGGGTTTTCCAACCAGGATGAATTTACATTCAATACTTTTCATTATTCTCTTATAGGCCATAGCATATAGTATTTCCCTACAAGTCAAATTTAGTCAAATTGTAAGCAACATTGCATGATCATGAAATTCAATCATATGAACATTTCAATGCAATGGAAATAGTTTACATAGATAATCATCAATACATAACAAAAACTAATTTTTATGCTCATTATGTTACACTATAAAATACTTCCTAATTCTTACGAATACAGATTTGCATACCACTGTAAATATGTTCAAATTATTTAGATTTGATCTATAATAACAATTGATAATCCAAATACTTGTGTTTTGTTGTTTTTTGGGATTCCTCTTGATCTATGCCTCCCTGCATAAATCACACTTAGGACTAATTATGTATGGATCATGGATTTAATGAAATTTCTAGGAACTTTGTAGAGACATCCCTCTCTAACACCAATTACAATTGCAGAATTCAATTCTGAATTCAACTGAAAATAAGTGGATCCACCTCCTTAGATCAAATAGGTGGTATTATCTCCAAGCTCCACCCAACTAGAGAAATTTTTTTCCTTCATATATGTGATAGAACTCCTATATCCAATCATGTTTTTTGATTCGCCATTATCCACCAACCATGTATCAACACTAGTGGTAATGGATCCAGCTAGAGCCGAGACAAGATAGTACTCCTTCCTTGTCTCTTTATTATTGGAAGAATGATTTCTTATAGGTTCATCTTATGTAGCTTTAGAAGAATGCAACCTATCCTTGAAATTCCCTCTTTGCTTTGCATGACATTCTCTTGCAAAGTGGCCCTTCTTATTGTAGTTGAATCATTTGACCTTAGATTTCTCAAAGTTCTTGTTGTATTATTTTTCCTTTTGATGAGAAAACTTTTTCTGAGAAGATGATTTATTTCCTCTCTTCATCCTTTCCATAAGAGAAAGGTTCTCTTATTTAGAGGAAGTAGTTTTTCTTTGAACTTTCCCTTCTTCTTGTAGGAAATCATGCCACGGTCTTTCAAAGTTTGTACTTCTCGACCATTTAAAACGGCCAAGAATTTCTCCCATGAAGATGGAAGACCATTGACGACAATCTAAATGAGATCATCATCATCAAGCATTACTCCAATGCTTATGAGTTGATCTCTTACTTAAGACAAATTTGTGAACAAGGATGCAACTATCTCATCCTTCTCCATATTTAGATTACAAAGATTGTTCTTTAATGCTCTCTTCTAAATGGGAGCCTTATTTTCCTAAATATTTGTCAAAGTGTTGAAGCACTAATCTTGTAATTATCCCCCCAATTTTGACTTGGAATGTAATTAATCCAAATTATGTAAATGATGTAAATAATCTAGTATGGATTGCTAGTGCGGATCTCAAGGCCAAGTCCCAACTAGTGAATGTCTAGGCATGTATGATGTATATATTTTATTTGGACCCTATAGTTGGCTTATCATGTCAATTTGAAATGTATGTAAATATTATGTTGTAAATTAATAAAACAATCCAAGATGGATGTGTAAAGAGCACTAGAGGGGATATGATTCCACCAAAGGGGAAGAGGAAGGGGGGCTATGGGGAAACTATATCCTATGTTTCCAAGTGTTGACCTTAGAAATCATCCAAAATCTTCCATGTGCTTTAAATAAGCCAATTAATTCCTTTTGTCTAGTAAACCCAATCATTGAATGCATGTGTGAAGTTGGTGGGAAAAGTCAGTTCAATCAATTATTGAAGCATGGGGATTGTGATAGTTATGCCAGATATTAGTTTTACTTTTCTTCTATGGTCATAGGCTATACCAGTTATCTTTTTACAATCATGTCATATCCCTTTGATTCAACACTCAATTTTATCCATTCCCTCATGCATGTACCTACACTACATAGAGTTTCTCACGGTTGTTCATGTCCATTACTAGACTATGTTGAACACAAAAAATTGAAATTTAGAGACATAGTTGAATTTTGGAAGGGAATATTGATGTTTGTAGGTGATATTACAGGTTGGGAAAGATAGAGACCCTCACCCATTGAGTTTTGATACGTTTGGAATGCTTAAGAAGCCATAATTTAAGCTGCAAGAGGTTCTCCAATAGCAAATAGTAGAATGGACTCTTACTACACATAGTGGTAAGCACTGTAAGGGTTGTATTTAATGAGGGAATTGTGGATCGGTGAAGGGAAATTCATTCCTTATGTTGTGTGGGGCATTTGGAAGGAGTTTCATGGTTGTGATGGTTGAGTGATATCTCTATGGAGCTATGCATGAGTTTTGGAAAAGCATAGAGAGCGAGACAGGTTGTGTGATGAGTCAAAGAGTCCTTCAGGTGTTCTTTTTTCCATGGTGGCCTCATAGCCTAGCATGGGGGTGGCCTCTCAACAAAAAGAGTAAATGTTGGATAGAGTGCCTATGGTTGGGTGGAAAATCACTCTTACAAAACCAATTGCTTGGATATTCTTTATTAAAGATAAATATTATCTTTTGTGTTTGAGTCTACAATGTTTTAATTAATCCATGTAATGATTAACCTTCCATATGCATGGTATATGTGTGTAGATCTTTATTTCAACTATGTATTTTCATTTGCATGTTTGCACACACCCTTTATATGTTAAGAATTTGTAATTATATTTATTGGGTGAAATTTAGAAGCTTGTATTAGTGAAATTCCCCCTCTTACTTGTCAGATTGAGGAATAGGGACGTTATAGAATGGTATCAGAGCATCTGGTTGCAATACCTAATCTATATGGGCCAGAAATGTATAGTTATAGGTAAAATCCAAGTTACAAAAGAGATGATCCCATGGGTATTTGCAATTTTAACTATCGGGTGGTATCTTGACTAAGTCATGGGTTAGATTTGTGATATACCAAAGGGAGAGATAGATGTATTAATGGAATTTTTTTAAATTCATATATATGTAGTGGAATTATTCTATGGAAGATGGGCTCTATTAAATGATGGAGAAGGGACAAGGTTAATTGGTGGGCCCCACCCGTGCCATGTGGATGGGTGATGTGGAGGAGCCACATGAAGTATGCATGATTATGATGTAGATCAACCACATCAGACCCAAGAACAAGTCATATTTCCTAGGATCAAGTGCAGAGGTGATGAAGATCTAACCATATAGAGATAGGAAAGATCGATAGTGGACATTAATAGCACCTCCACAATTTGCATGGGGATTAGTGGTGAGTGGATGAGAATCTTGTTGTTGCATGATGAGGGAGATCAACAGCCATGGAGCCTAGTGCATGGGGAACATAAACGGTGGGAAATAACAGGAGAACAAGATCTGAATGTCAGATCGTTTGGAAAACCAATGGTCATTCCCCATAACGGGTTGGTAACATGCACGTTGGATAAAATGGGATGAGGTTGTGTTGGGACAAAAACCACCCAGGATGCATGCTAATTGTTTACTAACAACGCCTCCCCGAGCAACTTTTTAAAACCACTTTTGTGAGGGCATGTTACTACTTGTGGTAAATGATAAATCGCTAATGTGTTTCCACCCGAGGTCAAGTGGTATTGCACCTTGGTATTCGAAGGAGGGTGACATGGACACCATAGGGTGACAAGTCTAACCTATCCAACACCTTAGCAGGTACGTGTCACGCTACGTCAGTAGAAAATGATAGAAAACTTATGCGTCAGATTGTGTGAAATGGAATAATTTGCCATTCATGCTTCGACATAAAAATAATTACCTCAAAACATGAGGTACCACCTCAACACATGAGGATATATCTTGACATACAATATATTATCCTTGACAAGCAAGACTGTACAACATCATCACTTTGACATACAAAGAACTTACTTCAACACATGAGGCTTAAACTTTACACATAAGGCTTAGTCATTCTTGAGTCCAACTCAAGAATATCCTCCAAGTTTCCTGAGTCCAACTCAGGATCCCTAAGGCACTGCCTCGACACACGAGGCCCATTCCTAGTGCACAAGATTGGCTTAGAGAGTGACTCGTGATGCTGCAATTTTAACATGATGAACCTCAAATTCTAGATGGGACTGTAAGAAAGGTTAAGTATTTTTATGATAAAAACAAAATAAAGATATAATTCCATGAGGCATGGAACAAAAACAATGAGGATAAGTTTGATCAATGAAACAAAGGATTCAATATTCCTCATTTCAGAAATCATTAATGTTAGCCATCACATGGTGATGCTAGGCCAACAAAAGTTTATGGGAGAAATTCCAAGGGAGACCCTTTAATGTTGGGGATGTGGAGAGGACCACTTGGAAATAAATTGTCCACATCAGAATGGAAATTGTAAGCATGTTCACAAAAATCAAGAGGTTGAAACTATTGGGGACAATATAAGAAAAAAAGCATGCAGTGACCATCATGATTGTGATAGACCTTAAACAATCGTCACCAAAGTCACTTATGGTGATAGGCTATGAAAAATGTCACTATAAGTGCTTTTGGTGACAATTCTTTAAACCCTGTCACCAAATTCATGATGATTCCTGTGACAGACCTTAAACGATCGTCACCAAAGTCACTTATGGTGACGTGCTATGAAAAATTGTCATCGTAAGTTATTTTAGTGAAAATTATTTAAATCATGTCACTGAATCCCTTTTGGTGATGATCATTCCTGTGACGTACCTTAAATGATCATCACCAAAGTAAATTATGATGGTGAGCTATGAAAATTTGTGTCCATAAGTAATTTTGGTGACATTTCTTTAAATCCCGTAACCAAATCCCTTTTTCAATGATACCTTTAGTGATGGTCATTAAAATTCCATTTCCAACTCTCTCTTTGGAGACACTTATGGTGAGGGTTTTTTAAATCCCTTCGATAATTATCTTTTTAGTGACACTTTTGGTGACGATCCTTGAAGGGCCCTCACTAATAATTTTGGTGACACTAAAAAAATGTATGTAACCATAAATAATTGCAATGCTTTTGGTTATGCGAAGTGGACGTCACTATAGTTTTTTAATAAAAGTTGACGATTTTAGAACACAATAATTTATAAGTCTTTCTCATTATGTGTTAATTCCCAATACTATGAAAACATCCCTTTACTGTATCCATCATTTTGGTATACATTTTTACTTATACTTGTGTTTAATATCCACACAGTTCACAACGTAATAAATACTTCTTACACACAGAGTCTATTGTCTATAACGAATAGAAAATTGTCTTACAATCCAAAATAAGTAGTATATTGAAATGCAGGTAAAATTATATAATACTTTTCAGAAAGTAAAATATTTTTCTTTATGCCACATGCCTTCATATTAGTCTAGGATATCTATAGGCTGCAATCATAGAGAAAATAAAACTAGGAAGATTAAATTCCTTTGCACTTAGGCGACCTAGAGATATGTCAAAGGGATTAACACCAAAATTCCCCTAATATGACAATATACATAACTGGATCAACATTCGCTTGGCCTCTTTACACTAGATTATATTCATCTTGGCTTAAGGAAAAATATGAATACTGATCCCTTTCAATTCCATAAGGGCATACATACAAATCAACCACAAACACCCTACATCCCTTCAAATCTACTGGAAATGACCTCACGAAAGGAATATGTTTTTTGAAATGTTGAGCGACACCAGAGAAATATCCCTTATATTGTTGGAAGAATGCCTAAAAATATTGAGGCATTTGGAGGGGTAACAGGTAGAATCCCTCTCATTTGAAGGATTAAACTTAATCTTCATTAGGAAAATGGTTAAAAATTTCATTTAAGATTCCAAAAGCATTAATTACAGGAAACTCCAAGGATTCTCTCAAATTACCTACCACTTTTCTATGCCTTTTACTCTTTTACAAGATACATTTTAATCTAGAGTGTCTTTATGCTTTATTTCTTTGTTTTTGTGTTTAATTGATGTAAAATAACATATCCTTTATTCAGATACTTTGTGCCTTAGAATCATCTACATTTCTCAAAATGATAGAAAGGTGAATCTTCACAACTAAATTCTTTACCTATTTCTTATATTCAATACAATTTTGTCTGTTTACAACACATGCTCTAAATAAAAATAAATTTTAGATTAAAGTTTAGTTAGTTTTAATTTTTTTAAATGGTTTTTTTCTTATAAAGTAAATGATCTTATTCATTTTCATTGGAAATTTAAATAGTTTAGGGTAAAGTTTAATTAATTTTAATTAAAAAATGAAATGATTTTTTTACATTGTTTAAATTTATTGACTTATTTGATATTTGTGAAATTTTTATCAAGGATGGTATATTTACATTTATACATAAAAACATTATATTCTTAATCCAATTGACCATATGTTAATCCAAATGTTTATTAAGTATCATTTAGAATTAAGTATGTCATTCAAAGAAGTAAGAACATTTCTAAACAAATGGAGACACAACTAAATAGCTTAGTGAGATGTCATCATTTTCCTATTAGGTATAGTTTGCTATTATTTTAGCTAGAAAATGTCTATTTTTTTGGTGGCCAAGAATCAAATCCTAAATGTTTCAATAATAAAATTTAGCCATGGATTTAGGTTGTGTTGAAAATTATTTTTGAAATGTACAAATTAGTGTGCTTCTAAAAAAGCTTAAGTATACAAATTACAAAATAAAAGTACAATCACGCTTTAATAAACTTTTCCCCTTTACCATATTTAGTTTTTAGTTGTATATAAAATCTAGGTCTATAGATAGAGGTCATATTAAAATAGATTTATATTGAAATGTATTGGTGTGATGAGTACAAAACAAATGTTTGAATATCATTTTCTAAATATAGGTAAATACTTTCCTTTAATCAACTTATTTAGAGGTTTTCATAAACTAAGGTAAAAACCTTTTTTCAACCAACATATTTAAAGGCATTCATAAACAATAACTTTTACCATATAAGTTGCATGTAGTAATGTTTAGCCAACACTAAGTCTTAATATGATACATATCATAAAAATTAAAATATAGAATTACTCATTCTATATTAATTTAGTAAAAATGATTATAAAGATTTTATCAATTACCTTTCTTAAATTTCCACATGTTTAGGTAACCAAAAATATTTCTAGAGACCAATCATATTCCTTAGTGTTCTAATTGTATTTCTAATTTACTAGCTCAACCCCTTATTAGTTCATATCCATTTAAAACAAGTATATCTATTTTTCAAGATTTCAATTTATCAAGATGCAGGGGCATTGCTACCTTGTGGCTCTTGTTTTGTAAATACCTCAATTCAATTATTTATTTTTATTATTATTTAAATAAATAAATAGAATTGACAAATAAATAAAAAGAAAATCAACCATTTTTAATTTATTAATATTATAAAGTAATGATAAATGTTATTTGAATTGAAATTTGATTATTCAATTGAAAATGTTTTTATCTTATTAAATTTCTTGAGGAAAATTAGTACATTATTAGGTTTTTAGAAAAAGGCATACATCTCAATCCATGGACATTGTCAATAAAGAAAACCTCTACCTAGGGTCCTAAAAGAAGCTTTTAAAAATATATGACTAATAAAGACACCTTAAAGGTCATGACCACATATCTACCTAAGAGTATTCTTAGACTCTATGTGTGTGCATTGACACTATTACAAGGATTTAATTACTAGGGTGAGGTATAGTGGATGTGATTAACATGGTTGAGAGAAGAATCCTAGGACTTACATTAAAAGAATCCTAAATGTAGAGAAATGTCATGTTGGCAAGTATCATATAATGGTGCTAAGTGCATATTTATCACATGGACATGTACAAATGGGATTTAATTATGGCGATTTTCACCATAAACACAACAACTTCACAAATAATTATTTTATAAATAACTTTATTCATTTTTTTCATTCAAATAAATGCTTGTGATCAATTTATGAGGCTTTACACCACAATCACAATAAATTCAATTATTTTTATACTATTTAAACGAATAAAATCACATGATTCATTTATGAGTTTTGCACCACAATCACAACAAATTCACAACTATTTTTTTGTAAATAAAGTAATTTAGTTATCCATTTTTCATATTATTTAAGGAATTAAATAGCTATGATTCTTAATATTGAGAAATAATCAAAACCAACCATTTCTGATTTATTACTATTATAAAATATTAATAAAAGTGATTTTAATTGAAATTTGATTATTCAATAGGGTATGTTTTTATTAATCTTATTAAATTTCTTGAATAATATTGGCATCATGATTACACTTTGAGGATAAGGCACGCATCTCAAATCTTTGGACATGTTCAATGGATGAAACCTCTACCTTGGGACTTGAAAGCAGATTTTAGGAATCTAGGACTAAGAAATATGATCAAACACTTGTATTTGTAAGAGAATTCTTAATGTTTACGTCTTGACATTGATTCCATTATAAGGTTTTGATAACTATGATAGGTCTATCAGCCGTCGACCTATTTAAGAGAAGAAACCTAGTCCTTCGCCTAAATAAATATTCAAGGCATGTAGGTATAATAATGATTTTTTAAGCAAACAAAAATGACTTTTTGAAAAGATATATGGCCTGATAATAGGGATAAAGGGGGGGAATTGGAGGAAATAAACCTATGTATAAGTATTCAGGGAATATACTGTTGGTTTATCCCACAATACTGAGAGGGGGAGTGAATCAATATTGTTATTTTTTACTTTAAAATACACAAAATTAACAATCAAGACACAGTTTTATCATGGAAACCTCAAAAGAGCGAACCGCCAACACAAACTCATTAATAAGATGAATTTACAAAATTGTTTATCTGCTACAACAGAAAGGATGCAATACACACCCTAGATTTTGCCTGCAACTACAGACTAGGATGCTACAACACCCATATGGTTTTATGACTCCTACAACAGACAAGGATGCTACGACACCCTATTCTACAACTACGACTAGAAGGAGGCTTCGACCCCATGCAGACCTGTCGCCTACCCTAGCACCGCCCTACCACCCTGATATGTTTCTCATGATTTCTCTCCCACTGAATTCTGTAACACCCACTGGTCTCTAATTCTAATCATGCAATCGAACTGCAGATACGTCTTCCTTCTTACTCAGGCCACTACTTAAATACTTATCAGTGTTTAAGCTTCTTTCAACAGTTGCGTCTCTTCAAACTGAACAAACACACCTTTCACTGATGCGCCCTTTCATATTTGAGGATCACACCTTTTAGAACATCCTTTCACGTTCTTCCATTGATCCTGCACCTCAGAATTTGTTTCCGCAGCTTGGAAACCATTTCCACATCTCTGTCCAACATTTGTAGGTGCTTCCGCACTGCCAAACTTCTTTCTGCAGGAACAATTTCCTGATCCAAACAGAATTGTTGATCTGATCTCTAAGTCAATCTATACCGTCGATCTAACCATCGATTTTGGCCTCGAAATCGTCTTTCTGCACCAAAATTTTCTCATCAATGATTTCCCACCGTTGATCTTCATCGGTCATTTTCCTGACCATTGATCTCCAGATTGCGGGATGCTAGATGCGGGATGTCCACTATCCGCTTTTGCCTTTCCACAAACTCATTTCTGCAAACTTCTTTCCGCAGGCTCCTTTCTGCAAGCTTCTTTCCACAATTTTCCTTCTGCACCATCGATCTGTTTTAGCGGAACTAACTTCAGCCATCCGATCTTTCCATATTGCAGGATGCAGGATGCGAAAACATAACATTTCAGATTTCTGCAAGCTCCTTTCTGCAATTTTTCTTCCACGCCGTCGATCTTTTGCAAAGTCTTTCCTGACCATTGATCTTGCGAATTGCAAGATGTAGGATGCGGAATCACACTTACCTATTTTGGACTTCCACAACTTTGTTTCCGCATTTTCCTAGACTGTTGATTTCCTTGCGGATTTACCCCTGACTTATGTAAACTTGATCTTCACCATTAGATCTAATGTGGGTCGTTCCCTGACCGTCCATTCTATAACGAAAGCGAAACTTTGGCTTTTCCACCTAACTTATGTAAACTTGATCTTCACCGTCAGATCTAGTGTGGGATGCTTCCTAATCATTGATTTCAGATCGAGTTTGAATCTCACCATGAATTTACGAATCTGCACGATTTCTTTCTGGACATCCTCTACGACAGTTCTTTCAGAAACAACATTGGATGATCGATATTTAGACCTTCAACTTGCTATAGGTTTATTTTTTTGTCATTCACCTTGCAACCCGCAACTTGTAACAACGTTATTCCTTTGTTATCCTGGATACCTACAACCTTCAGTCTGCTTCTTTCCTTTTTAGCTGGAGTCTTTAGTACTTCAACATAGCTTTTCTTACTTCCTTCTTGATTTGTGACAGGAAAACTCTTTGGCTTCTTTTCTGTAACGAACCCCAAACTAGACTTATCACCTGATGGTCTTTGGCTACTCAGAATGTCATCTAGAATCCTTGAGCTATTCTCAAACTTTGATTTGATAGATCCTTCATCAAGATTTCTCTTGAATTGCATGATTTCTTCTGCAAGATTTTCAGACTCCTATATTCTTCTTTTGAGTTGTAGGTTTAGTTCCTCCTCAACGTTTTTGGCATCTAGGAGTTGAGCTTCTAACTAATTGATGAAAATATTTGACTATCTATTTGTTTTCCTACATTTCTCAATTTCTTCAAGGGCGCTAAAAAGTTCAACTCTTGGGTCTACTTTTCCTTCCATATCTAAGTCACTATTTGAAGCTTGAGTATCTAGTCCCATGAATAAAACTTCAGTTTCTTCAACTTCACTTCCATCTGAATATTCACTATCTTCCATGGTGTAAACAATTTTCTTTTTCCCATGGTGTTTTTTCTTGTTTACTGATTTACCCATTTTGAACTTCAAAGTTTCCTTTTCTTCATTCTCATCTTGTTTAGTGTAGGTGCATTTAGAGGAAAAAATGTCCAATCCTTCCACAATTAAAACACTTTAAGGGTAAATTCCCTTTGTATTTTCCAATTCCTCTCTCAAGTTTATTAATGAAAAAGGCTTCCTCATCATTTGCGTTTTCTGATTGATTTTTGGAAGTGACTTTAAACGCTGCTTCTTTCTTCGAGTTTTTATCCTGTTTAGTTCTCATCTCATAAGCAGTGATAAATCCATGAAGCTCATCTACTATTACCTTTTTAAGGTCATCTCGTTCCTCCAGGGTGCAAACCTTTGAGTCATATCTCATTGGCAATGTACTTAGTACCTTTCTTACCACTTCCTTCTCTTTTAATTTTCCTCCAGGGCCTCTGATCGCATTAACAATTTCATCTACATGAAAAAGGTATTCACCAATATTCTCTTCTTTTTCAATTTTAACACTTTCAAATTGACCTTTATATGTTTGGAGTTTAGATTCTTTGACCTTAGATCCTCCTTCATAGATCATTTTCAACTTGTCTCATGCTTGTTTGGCAGATGTGCATTGCATCACTTTAGTGAATACTGAGTTTGTTAAACCACTTAAGATTGTGTTTAAGGCTTTGGAATTACCTTCATATTCACCTAGTTCAACTGTGTCTGTAGGGTATTGGTTTCCTATTTTATGATCTTCTTGGGTTGCTACCAAAGCCTTCCATCCTAGGGACATCACATGACACCTCATCTTTACACCCCAATAAGCGTAATTTTCTCCGGTAAATAGTGGAGGTTTGTTAGTGACCAAACCTTCTTATTGATCCATTGTGATTTTTGGATGGGATCTTCCTTCTAGTGGTTAAACTGTTGTGAAGGAACCTGCTATGGTACCAATTTTTGGTTTATCCCACAATACTGAGAAGGGGGGGGTGAACCAGTATTGCCAATTTTTACTTTAAAATACACAAAATTAACAATCAAGACTCTAATTTATCGTGGAAAGCTAAAACGAGATAACCACCAACACAAACTCATTAATAAGATGAATTTACAAAATTGTTTATCTGTTGCAACAAAAAGTATGCAAAACACACCCTATATTTTTCCTGCAACTACAGACAAGCATGCTACAACACCCTTATGGTTTTCTTCCTACTACAACAGACAAGGATGCTACAACACCCTATTCTCCAGCTATGACTGGAAGGAGGCTTCGACCCCCTACAGACCTGTAGCCTTCCCTAACACCACCCTGCCACCATGATATGTTTTTCATGATTTCTCTCCCACTGAATTCTGTAACACCCTCTAGTCTTTGATTCTAATCATGCATTCAAACTACAGAGACATCTTCCTTCTAACTCAAAACGCTACTTAAATACTTCTCAATGTTTAAGGTACTTTCAACTGTTGCGTCTCTTCAAACTGAACAAACAAACCTTTCACTGGTGTACCCTTTCAAATATGAGGATCACACCTTCTAGAACATCCTTTCACGTTCTTCCATTGATCCTGCACCTCAGAAATCATTTTCATAGCTTGGAAACCATTTCCGCACCTCTTTTCAACGTTTGCAGGTGCTTCCGCACTGCCAAAATTCTTTCCACGGGATCAATTTCTTGATCCAATCAGAATCGTTGATCTTATCTCTAAATCAATCTGGACCATCGATATAACCATCAATTTTGGCCTCAAAATCATCTTTCTACACCAAGATTTCCTCATCAATGATTCCCCGCCGTTGATCTTTGTCAGTCATTTTCCTGACTGTTGATATCCAGATTGCGAGGTGTTGGCTGTGGGATTTCAAATACCTTATTTTTCCTTTCCATAAACTCCTTTCCGCAAGGTTCTTTCCGCAGGCTCCTTTCCACAAGCTCCTTTCCGCAAGCTTCTTTCTACAAGATTCTTTTTGCATGCTTCTTTCCACAATTTTCCTTCCGCACTGTCAATTTGTTTTAGCGGAGCTAACTTCATCCATCTGATCTTTCTAGATTGCGGGATGCAGGATGTGAAAACTTAACATTTCAGCTTTCCATAAGCTCCTTTCTGCATTTTTTCTTCCGCACCATCGATCTTTTGCGGAGTCTTTCCTGACCATTTATCTTGTGGATTGCGGGATGCGCGATGTAGAATCACACTTACCTATTTTGGAATTCCACAATTTTCTTTCGCAACTTTGTTTCCACATTTTCCTGGACCATTGATTTCCTTGCATATTTACCCCTGACTGTCCATCTTGATCTTTTGTGGAACTTTGGCCTTTTCGCCTAACTTAAGTAAACTTGATCTTCATCGTCAGATCTAATGTGGGTCGTTCCCTAACTGTCTATTCTAGAACTAATGCAGAACTTTGTATTTTCTGCATAACTTATGTAAACTTGATCTTCACCATCAGATCTAGTACGAGATGCTTCCTAATTGTTGATTTCAGATTGAGTTTGAATCTCACCATGACTTTGCGAATCTGCACAATTTCTTTGCAGACATCCTCTATGACAGTTCTTTCAGTAACAACATTTGATGATCGATCTTTAGCCATTCAACTTGCTACAGGGTTATTTGTTTGGCATTCACCTTGCAACCTGTAACCTATAACATGGTTATTCCTTTGTTATCTTGGATACATGTAACCTTCAGTTTTCCACCATATCCAATAGTTCTTCCTTTGTCATTTGTGAACACCTTTGACATCAATGACAACTATATAGTAAAAAATCTCCCCGTTTGGCATTGATGGCAACCTCTACACACCTCTACACATTGTCCCCCTTTGGCAACAATGACAAAGGAACCTTTTTGTCCGACAGCTCCCCCTATACACAATTCTCTCCCTATTATTGAGCTTTCTCCTCTTAGTACTTTTGTAATAGAATTACTCCCATTTTCTGTCTAAGATGCTCAAAGGCTTCCTTAGGTAGTGGTTTGGTGAAAATGTCAGCAATCTGTTATTTTGTGTCAATGTATTCTAATTTGAAAGCTTTTTGAGATACATATTCTCTTAGATAGTGATACTTGATTGGTATATGTTTTGTCTTAAAATGCATGATAGTATTTTTAGACATATTTATAGCACTAGTGTTATCACATTTGATCACTATTGGATGTTCATATTTTACAAGTAGATCTTCTAGGGTTTGTCTCATCCAAATAACCTGAGTGCAACATGATGCAGCAGCAATATATTCTACTTCTGCTGTAGAGAGTGAAATGGAGGATTTTTTTTTACTTGACCATAATACTAAACAATTTCCTAGGAAAAATGCTGCTCCACTAGTACTCTTTCGATCGTCAACACTTCCTGCCCAATCTGCATCAGTAAACGTCTCCAAGGTAAATTCTTGTCCTTTTGGATAACATAAACCATACTCCATAGTTCCTTTTATATGTTTGAAAATCCTTTTTGCTGTCGTTACATGTGTTTCTTTTGGAGCTGATTGGAATCTAGCTACCAATACAACAACTTGCATCACATCTAGTCTTGTGGCTGTCACATATAGCAAACTGCCAATCATGGATCTAAACATGGTATGATCTACTTCCAGATATTTGTCATCTTTACTTAACTTGCAAACAATGACCATGGGAGTACTAATAGGTTTGGAATCTTCCATTTTAAACTTTTTCAACATATCTTTGATGTACTTAGTTTGAGATATGAAAATTCCTTCATCTGTTTGGTAGACTTGTAATCCCAAGAAGAATTTAAATTCACCCAACATTGACATTTCGAATTCTTTCTTCATTTCAGCAGCAAAATCTACACTTAAGATTTGAATATTGCTCCCAAATATGATATCATCCACATAGACAACAACAATGATCATATTTTTATGTTCGATCTTTAGGTAAACATTACTTTCAGTGGCTCCTCTTTTAAAACCTTGTTGTTTTAATTACTTGTCTAGTCTTGAAAACCATGCTTTTGGAGCTTGTTTGAGACCATAGAGAGCCTTCTTCAGTTTACAGACATAGTCTCTATTCTCTGAAAAGAGAAACCCTTCAGGTTGTTCAATATATACTTCTTCTTCTAGTTTTTAATTTATGAATGCAGACTTGATATCCATTGGATATACTTTGAAGTTTTTATTGCATGATAATGCTAAAAACATTCTAATTACTTCAATTCGAGCTACAGGAGCATAGGTTTCTCCAAAATCAATACCTTCTACTTGGGCATACCCCTTGTATACCAATCTTTCTTTGTTCCTTATTACTTATCCATCTTGATTGAACTTGTTTTTGAAAATCCATTTGGTTCCTACAATGTTCTTATCTTCAGGTCTTGGGACAAGTTCCCAGGTCTCATTTTTCTCAATATTATCTAGTTCTTCATTCATGGCTTTGACTCATTCATCACTTTTGCCGGATTCTACAAATTTCTTGGGTTCCACTATTGAGAGTAGGGCTTGTTCTCCATCTTGTAGGTGTCTTCTTGTTTTGACCCCATCGTTTTTATCACCCATGATCTATGACTCTGGATGATCCTTTTGTATCCTTCTAGAAGGAGTTTTAGTGTCAGGTATGGGGAGGTCTTCATCATCTTCCCGTGTATCTTCCTTCTCTTTGTCTTCTTCTTCATTATGAATTCTCTCGTCCTTTTGCGAGTCTTTTATTTTATCATCACATTTATTTTCAATGCTGTCAAGATTTTTCTCTTTCCTTGGTTTTATATCATCTACTTTCCCATCAGCACTTTCTACAATTTTATGTAACCTCTTATTGTAGCACCAATATTCCTTTTTGGTGGATAAGTATCCTAAAAATATTCCTTCATCAGTCATGGAGTCGAACTTTCCAAGGTCATCCTCATTTATTTTGATGTAACAGTTACTGTCAAATACTTTAAAATATTTGACTGAGGCTGGTCTTCCATACCACAATTCATAGGGGGTCTTATCCTGATTTACTCTGAGTTTCCCTCTGTTAAGTGTGTATACAACTGTGTATACAGCTTCTCTCCAAAATGAATCTGACAGTTTTGCCTCATTAAGCATTGTTCTGGCAGCTTCTTGGACTATTCTGTTTTTCCTTTCAACAACCCATTCTGCTGAGGAGTTTTTGCAGCTGAAAAATGTCTCTTAATTCCATGATCTTCACATAATTCATTGAACTCATTGGAATTAAATTCTCCCCCATTATCTGATCTAAGACACTTGATTTTCATACCAGACTCATTTTCATCCATTGCCTTGAAGATTTTAATTTTTCAAAGGCTTCTGATTTTTCTTTTAGGAATGCCACCCATGTCATCCTTGTGTAATCATCAATGAGAAACATGAAATAGTGATCTCCTTGCAGGATTTTAGTTTTGGTTGGTCCACAAAGGTTTGTGTGTATTATTTCAAGAGGGTGTGAGGTCATATGTTCTTTTATTTTAAAACTGACTCTAGTTTGCTTCCCATGTTTACCATGTTTACATACATAGTTTAGAGAAACTACAATTTTTGGTAGATCTCTTACAGCTTCATTTGTGCTTATTTTGGCATGATTGTCAAAACTTATATGTCCCAACCTTCTGTTCCATAACCAACTTTCATATACCATACTTAAGTAACTTTGGTTTTCATTTTCCAATATGTATACATTGTTTGCATTTCTCATAGCAATACCAACAACCTTTCTTGATTTCACATTTTTCTAAGTCAAAGATACAAATGTGTCCTTGTGTCACATGTTTGACTTACACTGAGAGGATTTTTCTTGAGGTTTTCAACTAGCAAAACATTTTCTGCGTTGATTTTGCTATTGACAACAGTTGTTCCTTTGCCGATTATTTTGGAAGACAGGATGTCTCCAAAAGTGACTTTTCCCTTATTATCTTTTAGTGTTATGAATTTTCTTGAGTCACCAGTCATATGTTTTGAACAACCACTGTCTAAGTGCCATAATTTTCAGCTTTCGGATGCACATAACACAATCATGGAACTTTCCATTTCTTCCTTCTCTTTCCAATGCTTCTTTTTTTGGTGTTCTGAGTTTTGATTGCAACCGCATTCCTTGTATGTGTCATCAGTTTACAATATTTTTCCATATGTCCATGATTATTACATTTATAACATTCTATGTCATATTTTTGAAGTAATGTAAAAGGATTCTTATTTCCTTTCGACTCATTACTTTATGACTTCTTCTTGAATTCAGAAAAATTTATTTCAATTCTATAATTTTAACCTTTATGACCAAAATTATTACAAGCAAAGTAGTGACCTAAAAATATTTGTAGATATCTATTTGATCTCTTGGGTGCTAAATTATTTCTATTTTTACCTTGAGAAATTAAGTCAGCTTTCTTGCTTCTTTCCTTTTTAGCTAGAGTCTTTAGTACTTCATCATAGATTTTCTTACTTCCTTCTTGGTTTGTGATAGGAAAACTCTCTGGCTTCTTTTCTTTAACGAACCCAAAACCATACCTATCACCTGACGGTATTTGGCTACTCAAAATGTCATCTAGAATCCTTGAGCTATTATCAAACTTTGATTTGATAGATCCTTCATCAAGCTTTCTCTTGAATTGCATGATTTGCTCTCCAAGATTTCCAGACTCCTGTATTCTTCTTTTGAGCTGTAGGTTTAGTTCCTCCTCAACCTTTTTGGAATCTAGGAGTTGAGCTTCCAACTGACTGATGAGAAGATTTGACTATCTGTTTTTTTTCCTACATTTCTCAAGTTCTTCAAGGGTGCTAACAAGTTCAACTATTAGGTCTACTTATCCTTCCATATCAGAGTCACTATTTGAGGCTTGAGAATTTAGTCCCATGAATAAAACTTCAGTTTCTTAAACTTCACTTCCATTTGAATCTTCACTGTCTTCCATGGTGTAAACAATTTTATTTTTCCCATGGTGTTTTTTCTTGTTTACTGATTTACCCATTTTGAACGTTGAAGTTTCCTTTTCTTCATTCTCATCTTGTTTAGTGTAGGTGCATTTAGAGGCAAAATGTCCAATCCTTCCACAATTAAAACACTTTAAAAGGGAAAATTCCCTTTGTATTTTCCAGTTCCTCTCTCAAGTTTATTAATGAAAAAGGCTTCTTAATCATTTGGGTTTTCTGATTGATTTTTGGAAGTGACTTTAAACGCTGCTTCTTTCTTCGAGTTTTTATCCTGTCCAATTCTCATCTCATAAGCAGTGATAATTCCATGTAGCTCATCTACTGTTACCTTTTTAAGGTCATCTTGTTCCTCTAGGGTGGAAAACTTTGAGTCATATCTCATTGGTAATGTTCTTAGTACCTTTCTTACCACTTCCTTCTCTTTTAATTTTCCTCCAAGGCCTTTGATCGCATTAACAAATTCATCTACATGAAGAAGGTATTCACCAATATTCTCTTCTTCTTTCATTTTAAGACTTTCAAATTGACCTTTATATGTTTGGATTTTAGATTATTTGACCTTAGATTCTCCTTCATAGATCATTTCCAACTTGTCCCATGCGTGTTTGGCATATGTGCATTGCATCACTTTAGTGAATACTGAGTTTGTTAAAACACTTAAGATTGCGTTTTAGGATTTAGCATTTACCTTCATATTCACCTAGTTCAACTGTGTCTGTAGGGTATTGGTTTCCTATTTTATGATCTTCTTGGGTTGCTTCCCAAACCTTCCATCCCAGTGAAATCAAATGACACCTCATCCTTACACTCTAGTAAGCATAATTTTCTCTGGTAAATAGTGGAGGTTTGTTAGTGGCCAAACCGTCTTTTTGATCCATTGTGATTTTTGGATGGGATCTTCCTTCTAGTGGTTAAACTGTTGTGAATGAACTTTCTTTGGTACCAATTATTGTTTTATCACACAATACTGAGAGGGGGGGGTGAATCAGTATTGTCATATTTTACTTTAAAATACACAAAATCAACAATCAAGCCACAATTTTATCGTGGAAAACTCAAAAGATAAAACCACCAACACAAACTCATTAATAAGATGAATTTACAAAATTGTTTATCTGCTTCAACAGAAAGGATGCAAAACACACCCTAAATATTTCCTGCAACTATAGACTAGGATGCTACAACACCCTTATATTTTTCTTCCTGCTACAACAGACAACAATGCTACACCCTATTCTCTAGATACGACTGGAAGGAGGCTTCGACCCCCTACAGACCTGTGGCCTGCCCTAGCACCACCCTACCACCCTGATATGTTTCTCATGATTTCTCTCCCATTGAATTTTGTAACACCCACTACTATCTGATTATAATCATGCAATCAAACTACAAATATGTCTTCCTTCTTACTCAATGTTTAAACTTCTTTCAATAGTTGCGTCTCTTCAAACTGAACAAACACACCTTTCACTGTTGCGCCCTTTCAAATATGAGGATCACACCTTCCAGAACATCCTTTCACGTTCTTCCATTGATCCTACCCCTTAGAAATCATCTCCGCAGCTTGGAAACCATTTCCGCACCTCTATTCAACGTTTGCAGGTGCTTCCGCACTACCAAAATTCTTTCTGCAAGATCAATTACCTGATCTATCTCTAAGTCAATATGGACCCTTAATATAACCATTGATTTCAGCCTCGAAATTATCTTTCTGCAACAAGATTTCCTCATCAACGATTCCCCACCGTTGATCTTCGTCAGTCATTTTCCTGACCATCGATCTCCAGATTGCGGGATGTTGGATGCAGGATGTCGACTGTCCACTTTTTCCTTTTATAAAACTCCTTTCCATAAGCTTCTTTCTGCAGGCTCCTTTCCGCAAGCTTCTTTTCGCAATTTTCCTTCCGCACCGTTGATCTGTTTTAGTGGAACTAACTTCAGTCGTCCAATCTTTCTATATTGCAGGATGCGGGATGCAGAAACCTCAATTTTGGCTTTCCACAATTTTTCTTCCATATCGTCGATATTTGTGGAGTCTTTCCTGATTGTTGATCTTGCGGATTGCGTGATGCGAAATCATAGTTACCTATTTTGGACTTCCGCAACTTTGTTTCTGCATTTTCCTGGACCGTTGATTTCCTTGCGTATTTATCCCTGACTGTCCAGCTTGATCTTTTGAGGAACTTTGGATTTTTTGCCTAAATTATGTAAACTTGATCTTCACCGTCAAAGCTAGTGCGGGTCATTTCTGACCATCGATTCTAGAACTAATTTAGAAATTTGGCCTTTTCGCCTAACTTATGTAAACTTAATCTTCACCGTCAAATCCAGTGCGGGATACTTCGTAATTGTTGATTTCAGATCGAGTTTGAATCTCACCATGAGTTTGCGAATCTGCACGATTTCTTTGCGTACATCCTCTACGACAGTTCTTTCAGAAACAACATTGGATGATCGATATTTAGCTATTTTACTTGCTATAGGGTTATTTGTTTGTCATTCACCTTGCAACCTGCAGCCTGTAACATGGTTATTCCTTTGTTATCCTAGATACCTGCAACCTTCAGTCTGCCACCATATCCAATGGTTCTCCTTTTTCATTTGTGAACACCTTTGACATCAATGACAACTATATAGTCAACATATACATGATTAAGGGAGGAAACTCAGGCATTATACCTTATAGGAAATCTCTAGCAATAGAATATTAACAAGTATACCTCAAACCATAACATACGAATTCCTAAGGTTATCCTTGGCCTAATATTGGGGGTATTAATGTAACTAAGAGGTTTTAAGCACTAAATACGGGTGTTTAGGCCTTTAGCATCTTTGAGGGAGGAAACCTAGGTCCTAGTCCTAAATAAAATATTTTCTCCCTTTAAGGCCAAATACAATAGCTTGAACCACTACACATGACCTATTATGGGTATTTTTTACCTTTGAGTGAGGAAAGCAACACCATTATGATGTTTATTCTAGCATATATGGGTCTTAGTTTTTTGTGTAATATTGTAGAAGGAAATGTGGGCCTTATACTCAAAGGGAATATTTGAAATACAACCATGAACTCTCAACACTATCATTGGCATCTGAGTGTTCATATATGTGAAACTAGGTATGATAACATTGGAGTACATAGTTATGGGAGGAATCACATGATTAGGCTCTAAAGGAAGGTTTTAGGAATCTTGGCCTAAGTGTGATGACTCAAACTATCACATAGAAGCTCATGCACTGTATAGGATATCATTAATATTAAAGTGGGATGTGGGTGGAAACATATGGTTTTGTGCTCTAGGGATGGGTATTAGAAATTGGTCAGGCAAGAAATTTAAAGAAGTATACCCTAACATAATATTATTGAGGTAATGTGACCTAATCAATACCATGAACCATAACATACACCATTTAAATTTGTTATTTTGCATAAAATTTGGATATGGGCACAATCAAGAGTTTTTGCATAGTGGGATGGATTTCAAGGCCTTAACAAGAGTCATAGGAGGGAAGAAAGATCCTTTTATAGGTGTATTAAGGCCTTGGTAATGATATTATAGGGATATAGAGCTATGATCATAAGAACCTATCTTAACAATGTTCTGCACACCACTGGAAATCGACCTAACAAAGGTAGGAGATATTACACCCCCCCCCCCCCCCCCCCCC